>JAJGRW010000063.1:1902908-2493673 GCA_025461045.1 Carex parvula
TTATCCAACCCGAACCCGGGATTAAAATTGAAAACCAATCGTTTCTTCTTCGCCTTGTCACAGTGGAGGCATGGAAGAAGGCAGAGTTTTTATCCCAAAGTTGGCCCACTTGATGCGTGATCTTTGATGCCAAAATATTTTCTCTCACAGCAGCATCTTTCATGCTCTTCGTGAGACGCTGTTCCTTAACTTGCGAAACTAAATCCACTGTAGCATTGAGCTGTAGCATTTGTTGTTCTATATCCTTGAGCATGCGTTCGGAGATTTGTTAGTTTTGGACCAAGCCTGAACCTCAAGCTTGAATTGGCGCTGCATAGCGAGCCAGGAGGGGTCGGCGCCCGAAACCTCCTTTTCACAGACTGCTCGAAAGTCCGGCCGGAGATTCCACCAATTTTCACAACGAAAGGGGGCTTTGGTATTCTTCTTAATTGGGTGAGGTCTGAGCAAAATTGGAAGATGGTCACTGTTGAACCTCGGGATGTGGTGTAGACTGCAGAATTGGAAAATTTAACGACCAGGAAGAGATACCCAAGGCTCGATCGAGGCGTTCGCTAATGTTCAAATGTCCTTGTTTGTTGTTGGACCATGTTGTTGTTGAAAAGCTATATTGCCGGATTTGAAGACATCAGACCCTCCCCATTTCTCATCCCTAGAGCATATTGCATTGAAATCTCCAATGATTAGAATCGGGATCTCTTCGTCCTGAAGGAGTTGGTCAATTTGGTCCCAGATTTGAGGATTAATGGCTCTTTAGGGTCCCCATAGATGCAAATTAGGATCCAATCAGGAGACGGCCCAAGCCCTCTTTACCCTTACTGCAATTAAGTTGAAGCTTTTCTGCAACAGAACCACCGTTTGACTGTCATCCCAAAGCAGCCACAATCCACCTGAGCGGTTAGAAGGGACCACCACCGAGTTTGTGATTGGCAAACGACGAATCCTTTGAGAAGCCTTATGAACCCCACACCTTGTTTCGGATATAAAAGCAAATTTAGCAGCCGTGCACTGGAGGTAACGATGAAGAGTGGAACCTGTCGAGCCCCCGCTGCCTCGACAGTTCCAAGAGAATATGCTCATGATTCGTGCGGCAGCGGTACACGCCCCGCTGACCTTGGCTTTTTGAAAGACTCTTGAGAGGATAAGTAAGATGCCGACACTGTTTCCCCCTCTAAAACAGTGGCAAGGTAGTTTAAATTCCCAATTGGTTGGTCGGAGACAGACCCGAATCGGAGATGGAGGTTGGGCTGTGGGAGAGGTGTGGTGGAAAGGCCTTTTAAGAGGAGATTTGGTGTCTGGCTGGTATTGCCTTGGCAATTGGTAACATTTGTTATCCAGGGACCAAGGGTTGGGCTAAGGAGGTGATGACTAGGAAAACGGTTCGCTTGATCAGGATCCTGCAGCAAAGTGGCCAACCTAGAATGTTCTGGGCATGAGCCAATCTCGTGGCCCAAGAGTCCACAGAATGCAGATACGGTTTCCTTTCTCATAAATGCAGAAAACCGTAAGCTCACCCAGCTGCGGGTGGGTGGCACGAACTTTGTCTTTCAAAGGTTTGGTGAGATTGATGCTGACCTTGATCTTGTGAAAGCGTTTACCCCCAACAAACCCCTCAACTGGCCGAGATGCAGGGAGCCCGACTTCCTTTGCCAGTAAGGTTAAGCCCTCCTCCACAAAAGCGTGCAGAGGAACATTGAAAAGTTGTACCCAAATGGCTGCACACGTGATGGTGTGTGTGTGGCTTCAGATCCTCATGGGATGCCACAGTTTTGAAAGCAACGAGATCCCCCCTAAAGGTCCAGGGACCTTTATGTGCAAGGCTGTGGTAAGATCAGCCGGATCAGAGAACTCAATGAGAAAACATTCTTGGCCAGCGGCCGGAAGGAAGTACGGGGATCGGCGTCCCAGGCCCTCATCATGGCGGTTTGGAATTGGGCTTCAATTGTGGTTCGGTCCGATATAATGCGAGCTAAGAGGCCCCGGGACCAGTTAGTGCTAGATGTGGCTGTAGTTGGGACGTGAAGAAGAGGTCCGCTACTGTCCCTGGTGTGCAAACCGAGAAACTTCTGTATTAATGCCTCATCCTCCGCAGTGATTTCAGACATGATTGGGACCGTGGAAAAGAAGGAGAGGCCAGGCCAGAGGGAGGAGAGTGGGGGAGATGAGAATTTGTGGTTGGCGGGAAAGAGCGAAGGACTTTGAGACTCAGATGTGATTGAGTGTTTGTAGAAAAGGAATGATGAAGGCACTGTTGAGGGATAACGGTTAGATAAGCGTCCAAAAGAGGGAAGCGCCACTTATTCCAGAAGGATGTATTTTTTGTCTTGACCTGGGGAGGAATTAATTGGGGAGCAGGGGAATTGGGTAATTTGGGGACATGTTGGGGATGGGGTGGGGGATAAATTAGGGCCGCGACAGAATGGAGAAGAAGTTGGGACCTTTGGATGGGACACGTGGAGCCTCTCCCGCCGGTTAGATGAACATAGGGAAGGTTCGTATGCGAGAGATGTCCTTTTTTGTCGCGATATAGTAGCCCAGAACTGACAATATCAGCTGGCCAGTTCCCAGAATAATTGTCAGGGCTGGAGCAGTAGGGCGTAGACCCGGATCACAGCAAAGGGCGGTGGACCAAAACCTCAATCCCGCAACGGCCGACTCTGGTAGAGGTTGAGCAGCCGCTGGTGCGCCCCGTCTGGAGGGGTCATGACCCGGAACCCGAATTTGGAGCACCTTTCTCCGCCAAGGCGGGATATAGTTTGGACCAAAAAACTCTTGTGTTTGGGTGTCAGTAAGGGCGTCCGATTCCTCCGGATCCGGGGACGGCGACGGAGGGAGCGGAGAGAGTTGAGAAATGGAGTCTAGCCGTCCGTCCACGATTAATTGGCACGTCGTCCATCTATCTCCGTGTCCTACCAGGAGGGAAGGGGATAAGTTGCGGTCTGGGGTGTCAAGCCATAGACGAACCTGTAGAATCATCACCAGTGAGACAGTCCCTTTGAATTTCCCTGACAATTCCCATGGAGGCCAAGGCTTGCCGGAAGTAGAAAGGGTGCCAAAAATCAATGGGAAAATCCAAAAAAGTAATGTGAACTCGTTGTAGCGAAGGTAAAGGATCCGACCCGTTTAGGGCCTGCCAAGGCTGAGTAGGAACTGGTGGGACACCCAATAGTGTGAGTCGAGATGGAGTTCGTCCTGGTAAAGCCAATGGGGAGGTAGATAAGGAAGCCTCGTTGTACCCGACGAAGACGCCACTAGCCAGCGAGCCCCCATATCGGTCTACCAAAACCCGATGCACCTGGACCTTTGTTAAGTGCAGCGTTGGCGCAACCGAGTAGAGAAGCACCGCCTTGTTCAAGTCCTGTATAAGCATTTCATGGCCATCCAAGGGGGATAGAAAGCAGAATTGGGTTAATTGCTGAGCGGGAACCGGGAATTCAGTACCCATTCTAAAACATTGCAGTTAGGGAAGTGAGGGGGGATAGGAAGCAGTGGGGACAGAGAAAGGGGCTAGAAGGGAAAGAGTAAGGGGAATACAGCGGTGGAGTGGACGGCGGTGATGAGGGGAGGCGACAGGCTGAGAAACTCAGAAAGGGCTCAAGGAAGGCTCAAGGAAGGGCTCTAACTGCCGTTCAAATTAACAGAAAATTTCTGCAGAAGGGCAAAATCGTCTTTCTAGAATGAACCGTCTTCTTTTGTTTTATCCTCCATCAGTCCTCCATCTTGCATTGGCCGCTGAAAGCCATGACGATGAAATCACCTCCGCCGTGCACTGTACCTTCTTTTGTTGGATGCTGAAGCCACTTCTCCGCTGCACCTTCTTCACCGATTAAGCACCTTCACCCTGCTGATTTACACTTTTAATCTACCGTCGAAACCCTAGAACAACCTACACCTCTTTCATTCTCCAAGTTTCATCCACTAGCACACTGAATTGAAGATATCTATGTCTGTCTTTTTCTCAAAATAAGTAATTTTCTTCTCCAATTTGTGCAATGTACTTTATTTTTATCAAATTGGACTTACAAAATCAAGTACTCATGAACTCCTAACTTAAATTGTCTGTGTATGCTGAAATTTATGAGTTAGTAGTTAATAATTTGGGTCGGATGCATTTCAGAAAGTTTCCAAGCAGAATTCTGACAATCGTAAGGCTTGTGGGAATGAGAACATTGTCAAGCACGTCGCTAGAGTGTTTTTCGTCATACTAAGCAATGGTACATTGTCTCTTGCTGAAGTTATTAGTTTCGATAAGTTATGTTGTCAATGTGTATAGTCTTGATCAAGTGATTTTAATTTATTTATTCTCTAAACCTGATCTAGTTCATGCACTTTTTTGTTCTAATTTATAGCTGATCTAATTTATAACTTAATTTTGTGTTAAGTTGTGAGTATACAAATAATATGGATGCAAACATGTATATGTAAAGCTGTACTTGGACACCTTGTTTAGTAAGCAAAGCACTTACAATTGGAAGTCAGGTATATGTACAACTGAGTGGTGCTTACAATTGAAATCCAGGTATATACTATCTAAACTATCTAAACATATCTTACAAGACCATAATTTTGGTACACGACCTCCTTTATCTCTCTTCACACTAAACCCTTATTAAAGGTCAGGTTACTTATTCCCAATTTTCTTACCTCAATTTTTGTGTGTTTGCATTGTTTATGACCGATATGATCTTTTTTGAAGTCAATTATGAAGGGAACACGGGTTGAGAAGGGAAAGAAAGTTGATGCCAAGTGAGTTGAATTTTCTTTGCTTGATTTGTTTCGTTTCATTGGATCTGAGATTGGATATGATAGTGCTTGAACTGATTTTCTAATTTATTTTTCTATTCGTGAAAATTACCTGTGAAGGAAGAGAAAGGTATCAGCGCGGCCAAGGTCACAAAGGCCACCTTCAGCAGCAAGGTGGGGCTACAATTCCCGTAGGTCGGATTGCATAATTTCTGAAGACCGAGAAGTACGTTGAGCACGTCAGCGCAGGTGCGCCTGTCTATCTGGCCGTTTTCTCGAGTATCTGCTGCTGAGCACTTCGTTCTTACCAATTTGTGCTTAATTTTATGATATCTATTTTTTGTTCTTTTATTTTATTTTGTTTTGTGCATGGTTTGTTTCTTTCTAACAACTATTCAAAATTTAACACAATGAAGAGATTTCTAGCATTCTTTTAATCTTCTGGTAGCTGAGAAGCCTAAGCCCAAGAAGAGGCTGCGAAGGACCAGAACAAGCCTAAAAGGCCTCCTAGCACCTTCTTTGTCTTCATGTAAGTTTTTTGGATCGGTTTTGCTATAAGTCTACTATTTTTACCGCGTTCCTGCTATAAGTCTAAAAGTTTTTAGATCGGTTATGCTATAAGGCTGCTGAGGAATCATCTGGAAAGAGAAAGGAGATGCTAGTGCCTCTAGCTCAGCTGATGCTGTCATGGCTGAAGCTGATGATATGGCTGCTCAGGTAATTTCTATTTGTGAAAATTCGAAATAATGTTGCAAAATAAATACGAAAAATACAGACTACAGTAAAGACATTTTTTTAACAAAAGGAACCTTTTCTGTTAGCACTATCCAGTTTGTACCATCTTCAGACCTGTACTGGTTATTGTGCCAAGTAGATATGAAATTTTTTTTTAATGTTGGTCTTTGTTTGGTAAAATTGATGATGGCTTGATGGTGAATTGTTTCGCTAGGGATGTAGTATGGTTGATGGGTATTGCTATTACATGTCCTAGTTGTATGACATGATAATGAGGTTGCATTGCTGCAGCAAAGCTCTTGCCATGTCAATGGATGATGTACAGCCCGCGTCAGACATTACCACCACTGACCCAAATTTGGCTCTAGGTTAGGTTTATATGTCCACAAGTGGTTGTTTTGTTTGTCAGGCACTGATTTCACACTATTGATAATTGATTGGTAAAGTAAAATTAAAAATAGCAAACTGGCACTAGTTGGAGGTTTCAAGGGCAGCTGGTAACAGTTGAGCAAAATTTAAAAATTTCAATGGACTTTTGTGAACCAGTGGGATTAAGTGCTAGGAAGGTTATTTTTCACTAATTGGTTGATTTTTTAGGGGTTATCTTTTAAAATTGATATGAACCATATTAATGGCACATTCGTCGCACATCATTTTTTTGGCAGCGAATGTGGAGTTCATGTTTTGGTTCTTACATTGGATCCACTATTTTTCAGGTCTTTTTGCTGGAATATCTTTGCGAAGGCGAAAATGTCGTGATTTGTATTCTGTTGTGTGGTGGTAGCTTTATATTGGTAGTAGGCATAATGTGGTGCACATCAGGGACACATAACATCATGAAGATTAGGTTGTCCCAGTATAACTGAATTGGGAACAGAAATGCTTTGTTGACGATCTTGCAGCCGTAGGGGGGCGACTTGGAGAATGGATCTACAAAAGGTTCTCGTACCCAATTATTAAATGAAAAGCATAACTCAGTTAGTAGAATTTACATAGTTGTGTGTTTTTTCATTTCTAATACTGGTACGAGGGATGTATGTAGCGGTGTGTTTGAATACTGGTACGAGAGATTTATGTAGTTGTATGTTTGTAGGTTTGTATTTCTGAATACTGGTATTGCTACTGTGCTACTGAAGGTATACTGCCCAAGGGCTTTTCTTCGTAGAAAAAAAAAGGGAATTGGAACAGAAAATTAGTTTTCGGTTGACCATTATGAAATTATTTTAGGCTGATTATTGGTTTGACTCTGTAATTGATTGCTTTAATAAATCCTGTACAGACAGATTGTAAATGGCAATATGAAAATACAAGTATCATTCAAAGATCTCTCTTGCTATTCGTGTTTTATGTTGAAGCAGCAGATAGCATAAATGATTTAATATTTTAATAGTTTCTTTCTGGCTATTCTCACTTCCTTCAATGAAAACCAGATAGCATATAACACAAAACTTATTCTTGTTTCAAAAAATCAAAAGGACGAATTAGGAGAGTTATAGTAAGTTCAATTTGGTTGTCTTCATACTCTGGTATTTAACGAATGGGATATGAGTTTACAATTGATGGTGTTTTTTTGTGTGACTGACCAGTACCTAGTGTTGTATGCATGAGTATGATCTTGTAGATAGAGTCATAGTCATACATTATTATCTTTTACAAGTTAATATTATCTAGATTTCAAATGTTGCCGAAAATAATTGTATAACAGAAAATACAATAGTAAAAAAGACAATCCAAAGTACATGACAATACGATCACAATTAATAGGGTTACAATTTGAATGACTTCTGTTATGTTTGTTGTGACTAACAAGTTGATGTTGCATGCATTATTACGGTCATAAAGAATAGACTTTCTTAATTTCTTTATAAATTAAGACCTTTTAACTTTCAAAATGCCGTGAAAAATAAATGCATAATAAAAAAGACTAAGTATCATAGTATTTATTTTATTATATGTTATACTTTAATTAAGATATTAGAAGAAATTGATTAAAGAAAAATATAAAAAAATGATAAAGATATTAGTTAGATCAATTAAAATAATGATTTTCAAGTCTTCCGGACAAATTGAGACTGTAAGTTTTAATGATAAGTATTTGTTTTTTTATTTATAATCTAAACTTGACCAGAGTTGACTTGGAGAATATAATAACATATTTGGATAATTACAAAAAAAACTACAATAAACAATTATGAAACTCGAACGGATTTTGTTATGCTAATACTATACTTTGGTAAAATTTTAAAATATTATCAATACGTGATGTATTTCAAGATTGATTTGATAATGTACAAATTGGAAAATAATATCCTATACAAATTTGAATTTTTTGAATTTTTTTATTTCGCAGAGGATGCACTATTTGACTCCCAGTCATCAAGTTATCTGAGTCTAGCTAACAGATTTAAGAAGATTAAAGAGTTGGCAGATCGGTTGAACCTGCTGAATCCTGTAAAGGTAAAAAAAAGTTATTTTAATTTGATTTTAGGGTTAAAATGGTCCATCCTGTTGAACTCTCTACTGTACAGGTACCAAACAATTTTTTGTCTTCATCAGTGTTTTTTTTTAATTTGTTTTACATTTTTTATTTGAAGGATTCTGCTTTGGAGCTTTATAAAAAGCTGTATGAAAGAAAGTTGCACAATGGCAATGAGGTCACAACTCTCGCCGCCTGCCTCTACATTGCATGCCAGGAACATAATTTTCCTCGAAATATAAATGATATATTTACAATTTAATCCTTTTTTATAAATGGTATATTTACAATTTAATCATTTCCATGTGTCATTAGTTCAAGTTGGTAGTGTTAATTTAATGCCTTCTCCATAGTGTTTTTAAGTTTGAGACATCTAGACCACTCCACTTCCTTTGATTACAAACGCCACCCTATTTTTCTTATACGTCTTATCGTTATGATTGCCGTATCATCCGCAAACTGTAAAGCAAGGATCGGTATAAAGTTGCTTATAGCATTTTGTAGCGTTGTATTTTGTGCCTCACATTTTCTGAAGCACATCTACCGCAATAATGAACAACATAGGTGAAAATGAACACCATTTAATCCTTTATGTTATTGCTAATGTCAATTTTAAATATTTTTTTAAGGCAAATTTTGGAATGGACCAATAAAAAATTTGGACCGTCAATATGTTCCCATTGAACGGTTCAAATATTTCGTAAGAAAAACTTTCTCCGTTAAATTTAACGAAATTTTTTTATCAGAAGGGTAAAATAGTCAAATAATAGCTCCTTTTCTTTTCGCTCTTTCTCTAAACTCTGGAAATGTTCCCACCTCCGCCTCCTCACAAGTGTTGTGGCTACTTACACCGGGATATCTCTCCACAGCTCCACCAACGCCTCGATGCTCCATCAAGGGATTCCAGAAGAAGCGAAATTTCTATTGGAGCTCGCTCTATCGCTGGATCCTGTCTGTCGAAAGGGAAGATAGCCTGACAGTGTACGTGCGACGCCCTGGAGAGGAAGCTGTCAAGTGGGAGCTTTTCAGGTCGCCAAGGAACAGAGGAAGTTTGGCCATTCCAAAGCAGCCCTTGAGATAATTTCCGACGCTTCGTACACTTCGTGAACCTCTTTACTGCCAAATGGAGAGAGCGCACTGGCACATTGGTAGTCGATCTCCACACCTGAGGTCGACGCTGAAGCCGTCATACGAAGGGTAACTCCAGTTCTCGATCGAACCCGCTACAAAGGTCAAGCAGGTACTCTTATTTATTCATTTGTATCCTCCTTTACAATTGAAATATGATTGTTGTAGGAGTGCTTAGTTTGTTGTTGCTATTGAATTTGTAGGTAAGATTGCAGTTATAGGTGGATGTCGCGAGTACACGGGTGCTCTCTATTCTACTTCTATGTTATACACATTGCAACATCTCAGTGCCGTTGTCAATTTTATGCACTACTAGAATTTGGACTTCTTACAAGGGCAAAATTTCGGTTGTTGCAGGAGCTCACGCTTGCAACAAGCCCGAAAAAGACTTTTTACAAGGGCCACCCTTGTAAAAACTACCGTTGGAACAAGCCTCCATGTAAATACTCAAATTTTGACTTGTTACAAGGGCTACCCTTGCAATAACTTTTTTCCAATCTTGTTGCAAGAGACTACTCTTGAAATAACTACCCTTGCTAAAAGTCTGAGATTTGGCACCTGCAAGGAGTATTTGCAAGGATAAAGAACGTGGGCCCCATCTTAGTATTTGCAAGATTGAAGAACGTGGGTCCCACACGGTTTATTGCAAGGCAAGTGAACTAAACAATTACATGGTTAGAGAAGGTGGGCCCCATCTTAGTATTTGGAAGGATAGAGCACTGAACAATTGCATGGGTAGAGAAGGTGGGGCCCCCTGTTTATTTGCATGGTTAACGAAAGTGGGCCCCACTAGGTTATTTGCATGGATTACCCATGAAAATAATAATCTTGTATGGCATCATTTTCAACATGGCCCTATTCTACAGTCATCCCTGTACCAACCCGGTACCAACCCGATACTCTTTTACATCCCTAATTCTCATTGAACCATATTAACATAAACACATTGAAATATAGATCGAAAGCATGTAATAAGCATTAATCAACATATTATAATTATTATACATTGTACCAAAATACTGAAAAACATTATATCAACAATATATAACACAAAAGTTTGCTTAACTGCTAATAACAACAATCCATTTATACAATTATCCAAGTACATTGTTAACAAGAAAATAAATCTGCTAAGGTTTCCCTACATAACCATATGTGAAAATAACAATGTCGCATCAAATACATAACCTCACATGACCCACCAAAAGAGTATAAAGGGCACACTCCTGAGCTAGTGAATCTGAAAATAAAACAAAAGACACCATAAAATAGAAAATATATAGTTTGAAAATGTAATAGTTTTTTTTACCTCTAGAAAACGTAACAATTCTAAAGCATAACCTCTAGAAAACAGTTTTAATACAACAATTATTACCTAATAGAAGAGAGACAAAAAGGACCACTATTGTTTTCTTACACCACATACACCCAAGGCCATGACCGGAAAAAAAAAAAACTCACTAGTGATTGGCACATTGCACTTCTCTTCATAAAAAATGAGCAAGGGAAGGATACATGTGCAATGTATCTCACCTTGTAGAAGATACTTCACTTTTTTGTAGGACAATAATTTTTAGACATGTAGGTGTACAAAAGAAAAGGAGTTATAGCATAGTTATACTTCACCTTTTCACCAAGCTTGAAGGCTGGAAGGCCTCTATAGGGACATCCACTGCACCTGAAAATAGTGAATAAAAAAAAAGATACCACTAGATTAAAAAGTTGCGGTAATTCGCACCTCAATCCAATCTTTTAATAACCCAAATAAGCGAGCAAGTTAGACAGATTTCACAACACAACTCATAGTACCACTAGATTAAAAGCCACTGATTTGAAGCAACACAATGCACAAATATAGTGAAATTTTATTTCCTGTAAACTTCATTTGTGCTATCAAATATTATACACAGTACTTACAATACTTGTTTTTGCAGAAAAATAATACTGATACTTGTTAAATTTAACAGAAAAAGATATTTGAACAACTTGTACCCAAACCTTTAATATTCTCTCACCAGTGAAATAAGAAACCAGTAACAAACCTTCCAAGACAACAATTAATCACACCCGAAATTTATAACATATCAAGATCTTAAATATCAAGCTTTCAATTTTGAAACCGCACTGCTCAATTAGTGAATTACCAAACTAATTCCTATACATTGCTGGTTATCGGCAATCATTGGCAACCATTTACAACCGCACTGCTCTCACCTAAAATTCTAGTTTTATTTGGGCAAATCATCAAACACTTAAAATACATGCATCAATGCAATAAAATTTACTCAAAAATTCAATCCTTTCTCATATTTGGCAACTAGCTCCGAACAAAAAGAGATGTAAACCTCACACAGTAAATCAACTTAGTAAGATAAGGTTATAACATATGTACATGTTGAATTTTAGGAAGAACATTGGTTGTCTTTTAAGAGGAAAGGATGAACCAGCTTTTCCAAGACGCCTTTTTTCCCTTAACCTGCATCATATGAATTTATATTAGTCTGGATTTTAACATCAGAGAATAGAAAGAAAAAGAAAATTGAAATATATGAATTTAATAATTTACTAATTAGAACTGACTGGGCACTGTCGATAGATTGAACATCAACAAATCCTGATGCACATATATTAAATGGGAAAAATCTACAAGGCCATGGTCTCTCGTGGAAAAATTAAATGGGGATACACATATATTTGGAAAGCATATGCACCGGCCAACATACAAAATTCATAGCTAAAAGTTTACATGACAGCTGATGGTAGTAAATTGAGGCTTTATTTTGATTAAACAAAGACAATGCAACTAACTTGACTTAATTCAGCCTAATAACAAGATTGCCTGAGACTCTGGATTTCCAATTAGTTGTAGTGATGGGTTAAAATCAATTCAATTCACACTAAAAGTAATAAAAGTAATAACTTAATTCAGCCTAATAACTTATTGACTTGAACTAGAGAAATTCGATTCACACCAAAGTAATAAAAATGGACAAATCCAGAGGGTTGGAGTTGCACAAAACCATAACCTGAGTTGTACAACTAAAAGAAAGCGACTAAGTGTGAGAAGCAAATCTCGAGCACAAAATTTATCACCAGCCGAGATCACCAAGAGAGAAACAATGCACCACCACGAGAGAAGGTTCTTGGCCGGAGAACCTCGCTTTTCTTCTGAAAAGGCCTCTCGCCTGAATCTCACCGATCACCTTTCCTCTTCCTGCCATTTTAGATCTAGAGTTTTTTTTAAGAGAGAGGCACTGAAGAGAGCGCGAGAAATGAAAACAAATAGGAGAGGAATCCAATTAAGCGGACAAAATAAGGTGAAAAATAGGAGGGAAGTTGAAAAAATTGGAGGAAGGTGAAACTCTCTTGGGAGGGAAAATGAAAAACCTAAGTTAGGTGGCTGCGTACAGAGAGAAGAGGAAAATGAAAAGTTAGAGGTAAATAAAGAATTCATATACTTAGAGGTAACATAATATTTGTGTTTAGATCAGACCATGTGATCATCTTTACGCACCAATATCAAAGGATCTTGTGCATTATCTACCGCCGGATCTAAACAGAAATATTATGTTACCTCAGAGTATTGAGACTCTTTACTCACAGCTATTCAAAATGAATAAATCAAGACCATTCTTCACTTATCGGACGGATAGAAGTTTGATATATACTAATCACCTAATGTATGTACAGCAGTACATATAAAAAAAGTTCAAATTTTTTTTTTTACATCTTATATGTTCAAATAATACTTATACATGACACTTTTTTTATAGACTTTCATCATTATATGGTCCTTCAAATTTAGAAAATATTTTCAGACCGTTCATTTTCACGCGGAAAATCAACGGTCGATCTACAATGAAATCATTCCAAATCTGTTTTAAAATGATCAAGAGAGAACATTGAACATAACCAACATAAAAGTTTGAAAATTTTATTATGTATGAGCTTCGATCCAACACGAAGTTTTTATGGCCATACGATGCTTCAATTTTTTATCAACTAGATGGATGGGTAAATAAAAACAAAATTTCATCAAACTTGGGCGCAGGACAATAAATGCAGTGCTCCTTAATTTGAACGGCTCTGATCGACCAACGGATGACATATACCCGTGCATCTTCATTAACTCACAAAACAAGAGTTTATGTTTCATGTCCATGCATGGAAGATGTGAGTCATATGTGCAACATGCATGTAATGCTATATAATTTAAACATGTCAAAAAATTTAAGTAAGCAATAAACATGTTATTACATTAATCATTGCATAAATTTCATTAATATATTTCCATAGAAAAATATTTTATAAAATTAAAGTAGAATTTTGATTTTAATTGACTAAATTTAACTAAATATTTTCACTTCTATTGACACATGTTGAAGGGGTAAATAATGATGAAATTCTATAAAATTGATAATTGTAAGTATGATTTGGTCATATAAACCGTTAAAAATTTGAAATTTTTTTAATTGTTTTTATATTATTTGTTGTATATGTTTTATCGAATCTGTGCATATGTAAATCACAAAATTTATTTGTTAACTTTTAATTTTATTGTGACTTTAACAATTTGTTGTATATGTTTTGTCGAATTTGACCTTACTAAATTAATGACGAATATGTTCATTATGCGTAAAATTTATGAATCAAGTAAATTATTAATCAAATAAATTTTGGAAATGTCTACTTGTACTACAAAATTTATTTGAGAAAAATAATTGTACTACAAATTTTAGGAAGATAAGACTTTGTATTGCAAATTAAGTTTATAACTTGCATCATATAGGATGAATCACATTAAATCGGTCACTTTAGACCTCTTCTAATTTTTCTATGTATTTGTGCAGTTAATGCATCAAAATCAATAAATTTTACAATTTCGCTCAAGTACCATATTTTTCATTTCCCTCTAAAATTTTATAATTTTTTTACAACTTCCCTCCACATTTTTTGACGTCCCTCTAAAATTCATTTTCACGTCCCTCCAATTTTTTCGTGTGTTCCCTCCAATTTTTTTAGCAAATCCACTTCTCCCTCTGATTTTTCCCAAGTCCCCGCCTTCCTCTCTATCAATTTACCAAGTCATGCCTTCCTCTCAGCCAGTCAGCCGCACCCCACTTCCCCAATCAATCTCACCCTCCCCTCTCTACCTCTCAAATTACATCTTCGCCTCAATTCTTCTCCAGGACCTCCCCTCTCCATCTCTCAAATTGTGAATCTGACCCCAACCCCCAAACCCTCCCCCCACCGCTCTCTCTCTCTCTCTAAGACCGAGCACCCAATATGCACAGAAGGTATTTGTGGAAATGCCTAAATGGGAAGAACAATTAACACGACCAACACTTACTATATTTAATAGGTGATTTTTTTTCCCATATTTTTGTTAATGTCTGTTTCATTTGGTCAGTTGCTGTCAGATGATAAATTCAAAGTCAATCCTTAGGTAACGGTTGATAGTTTTATCTTGTGGTGCATGTAAGGTGTTTGTTGAAATGCCCCGCACAATTAGGCTAAAGTATTATGCTAAAGTGACCATTAGGACTAATTTAATGCTTAGTGTTTTGTTTGAATATGTGTTATTTAAGGCAAACATTGATTGGTTACAGTAGATATCTTGAGGTTCTTGATATTGACTAGTAAAAGAATATTAGGGCCTATTCTTGATAAGCATATATAGGTACCACTATTTCCACTTTAGGTGATTTTTTTCCCAAATTTTTGTTAATTGTCTATTTCATTTGGTTAGTTGCTGCTAGATGATAAATTCAAAGTCAATCCTTAGGTAGTTGATAGTTTCATAACTGTTGATAGTTTTATCTTGTGGTGCATGTAAGGTGTTTGTTGAACTGCCCCGCACAATTAGGCTAAAGTATTATGCTAATAATGTTCACTACAGCTATTATTTAATTATTGATTTGCTTGTATCGGATGTAAATTATTGATTTGCTTGTATCGGATGTAAGCTTTTAAATCTTGATCCATGCAGACACCCATATTGTGGCTACATGGTACAGATGACTAGATTGTATTGTTCGAACTGGTGCAAACCTAAGGAAAACTGGTGCAAATGGTGACCAGATTGTATTGTTCGAATAGAACAAGTTAAAATCATTTTTAGACTAATTAACTTAGTTCACACTTACTTCCTCTTCAGAAATTTATTTCTTAATTTTCTCATTCCAGAGGATTAATTTGACAGGGGGTTTCCCACTTTGTGACGGGAAACTGAAATGATTCAGAGATTTTGCCAGAGACAATGGCTTGAGAAAAGGCGATAGATTGGTAGTAGAGTTAGCTTAGTGTTTTGTTTGAATATGTGTTATTTAAGGCAAACGTTGATTGGTTACAGTATATATCTTGAGGTTCTTGATATTGACTAGTAAAAGAATTGTGAAATTGTAACAAAAGAAACCCTGAACAAAATCATAATCAAGCATTGCTATGTATATGTTACAGGGTGAGATGGGAGAAGAGGATGCAGATATGGAGGTGATGAAATGCCAGCAATGCAATACCCCGACTAGTCAATATCAAGAGAGAAGCCGAACCAAGTAGGCCTAGAAGTTCTTCCAGTGACTCCTCTTCTTCTAGTGGTAAGTAAATTATGATAGTTTTAAGGGGATAATCGTCAAATTGGACCAAATTGGAGTATTATGGTATATCTTGTTTGTTTATTGTGCAAAATGAAATGAGACCAAATTAAATCTTGCTTCTGGAATGAAATTATAAAATGAAACGAGGAGACCAAAAACATTATTGTATTAGTCTACCTATTACTTACTGCTTTGTAAAAAAAAATGTTACCTTGGTGTTTAGAGCAAGCTAGCAATGTATTCTCAAAAACCTTAATTCTAGTAGAAACAGGTGTAATTCATTCGTAGATACTTCGCATGAAAACAATTTGAGACTGTTTTAAGTTGAAATTTCGATTGAAGTTAGGGGCGATTGTAATAAGGCAGCAATGGACCTCTCCATTCATGTCTAGAATTGAGACATCTTCACTACAGATAACAGCAGGATTTGTTTAGATATCAGCAGGATTTGTTTCTAGATAACAGCAGGATTTATTTCTATAGAATAGTTTTCCATTTCTGTTTTTCACAGCTCACCTTCTGTCTTTGAGCTCATGTACGTTGGCCTATATTAAGGCATGTAATAATCTTCTTTAATATAATGAAAAATAGCATCTGATTTCAGATTGCTCGATGGAAGGGAGGTGGTGGTGAAGAAGCTTGGGCCGCATCGAGGCTATTTTAGATTGATCAATTACTAAATCACACTGACTATAGTTATAACTTTTTCGCAATTACTCAACATCTTTTGGTTTATTTGCAAGTAATTTGAAAATTATTGGCTCTTAGCACGGATAGTTAAGTGTTACATGATTTAGGTGCAATTTTTGTAGGATGGAAACACTGAATTGAAAGGCATCCATACAGCTAGAACATGATTTATTTATGAAGACCTTGCTCTGCAGTACTCCATTTATGTGTCTAAAGGGAACATTTAGTGAATATTCTGACTCAACGGAAGATGCTGACAATGAGACAGTTGATGTATGGCAATTTGGAGAATTATTTTGTATCTCAATTACTTTCTAAGATTTTACTATTTAAGACAAATATTCCAATTTAAGTTTCCAAATTATTTGTGTATCTTAAATAGTATACTCTTTCAAACTACTGCTGTAATTCTTATTGCTGTGGTTTACAAAATAAATTCAATTTGAAGGGAGACATTAAAAATATACAGAAAAGGCTCTGCACTATAATACAAAACAAGTTACAAGGGTAAGCCCTTGCAATTAGTAGTTGTCAGAATAACCAGACTTCTTGCAAGGGTAGTGTAGGACTTCTTACAAGGGCCTTCAGAATAAAATAATAAAAACAGAATCTTCAAAACTTGTTACAAGGGTTAGCCCTTGCAACTGTTTTGTCTCAAATCTTTAGACTTATTACAAGGGCATGGAATGAGATTTTTGCAAGGACATTCATTAAAATATAATATCTGGCTCTGCTAGCGGGTCACGGGTCTTCAATTATTATTTGCAAGAGTAGATAAGAGACAATTTCAAGGGTAAACATCAAATCTTTTGCATGCGTTACTTTTTCCAAGGGACACCCTTGCAACATGTTTTCTTGTGTCAGAAATGTCATTTCTTTTGCAAGGGCCGTTCACACTCTTGCAACAAGTAAGTGCTACTCTTGCAAAAAGTCCAAATTCTAGTAGTGATGTATTACAGGTGAAACGAGCACTTGTTATGTTCTATGATTAGGTTGTGGTAAATAGCAATATGTATCGTCTGAAATTTTGGCCAGTGTTGATCTCATTTAGTTATTTCTTTTCTTGATACAATTTTGCTTGAGGCTTAATCTATTAATAAACATGAAGATGTGGCCCTGTAACACCAACTAAACTTTCATACCAGTATAACATTACACTCTTCATTGATGGTCCAAAATCCGAAGTCTGCCTGTTTCATCCTAGATTAAAATCTTGGGTATGTTTGGAAATGGATTTCTATTGGTTAGTAAGGGGATCTGGTATATTTGCAATTCTTTTTTCTATTTTGAATCGGTAAGGAGAGAGAGAGAGTTAAAGAGGTTTAATATGAGCCTACATGAGCCGCGTGGCATAAGTGCCACGTTGGCCTCTTTTTTTTTATTTTTTTAATATTATAAAAAAATCCAAAATAAATTTAATAAAATTTATTAAAATTACCGGGTGTTACAATCTTCTCCTCTTTAAATTTTTTTAACAAGATTAAATTATTTTATATTTTTTTAATTGTCAGTGACCGGTTGTGTTTGGTATAATCATCCTTTGGTATTTTTAATTTTTTTTTCAAATTCTAAAAATGCTGATATAATAATTATAGTTCATTTTTGTTTTTTTAGGTACGAGTTTTCTTTAATTGAATGATTAATATTTGATTGAAGAGAGGAGTTACGAGCAAAACTGACAAAATGTTGTATAAATAAAAATTTAGATAGAATTCAACTTATTTTTTTATTTCTTAAAAAGGTTAACAGTAAAATTAATAAATGAAATTTGCACACACTGTGTTATTAATTTTGTAATGCATATTTTAAAATATAAATTTCTTTTGATTTTTTGTAAATAATTTATAATAAAATAGATAAAATTAGATGTGCACCATTATATACGTTGTTATATTATATTCTTGATAACTTTACCAAAAAAAATTAGATTCTTGATATGAAAAGAATGAATTTAAAAATGCCTTATTATTTTAAGAATGCAATAAATTGTATAACAATAAATTAGAGCATATGTTGTTAACTGAATTTAATTTTAATAATTCAAAATGTTAAAAAGCAGTTAATCAGGACGTTTTAATCTCATTTATTTTGTTTGCATCTATTTCCAGTTCAATAGACAAAAATTATTGTTTTTTTATGGTCTAAATATTCACTTTTTGATGGCCATTGTAAAAACAATATAACTATTGTTTTGACAAGAGAAACAAGAAAAGTTTAATTGGTGTAAGTTATTAATTAGTTATTACTTTCTGTTGACCTTATCAATCATTAAGTGTAACAAAATTTTGCTTTATTTTTGGATCAAAGAACTATACCTAGATTGATTTACATAAGTTTAGGGTAGATTAAAAATTTTGAAATTGGGATGGGGAGAGCGAATAAGCTAGTGCAATACAACTTTATTTGATAAAAAGGAGGAATTTGATGTTATACCCCTAAAAAACAGTGAAATTACGTATTACTCCCTCTAAAATTCATAATACCATATTTACCCTTTTAAATTTAAAAAACTCACAAATTAACCCATTTTATTGCCTTTTCTATTAAAACTCATTTTAAATTAATAAAGTAATAATTTTACTCTTTATTAAAAAGATTAAAAAATATGTAGCATTATTAAGGAAAATACCAGTCTTCTAATTTGTCT
Source organism: Carex parvula (assembly GCA_025461045.1). Taxonomy (NCBI): domain Eukaryota; kingdom Viridiplantae; phylum Streptophyta; class Magnoliopsida; order Poales; family Cyperaceae; genus Carex; species Carex parvula. The sequence continues at coordinate 1,921,921 of JAJGRW010000063.1, forward strand.
GTTTTTTTAACAAATTGTTCATTTTTTTACTTTTGATTCATACACAATGACATTTAGATATATACTTTTGTATGCTTTAGAATTTGAAAATGAATAATTTGTCCTTGAAAACTCATAAATTAGAACACTGACGTTTTTAAAATTTAATTATCTATTTTAAAATGAATGGTTCAAATTGAACTTAACTGAAACGTCTTTGAAACTTTGCTAATGTTAGTTATATGCTTTTTTTTTTCGTAATATCAAATAGTGAAATATCTTATGATCTTATGTTATATATATTTTATTTTTTATTGAAATAAGTTTAAAGAAATATAATAGTGAATTAGATGGCCAAGTTTAAAGAAACAGTAGAAAAATCTTCTACGATATATAATCATTTTTTAAGTTCAAATTAGATGGCCAATTGGCCATAATAGTGCAGCTTTCTATCTGATCCGATCCATCCGTTATTGTCAAGTTTTATCGACCGGATCCAATTTCGTACCGTAAGAAAAAGGGGTCCAAATTTCGAAGTACGTTTCCACTATGATATCTCAACTTTTGTGTGACCCACGTGTACGGTTCCTATTCGGGGTAGCGCAAGGGGCCAGTATTATTTTCACTTTGATATTCGTGCAGAACTTATTTTAACGGTTGTGATTTTCCCATAAAACACTCAAAGTTTGAGATATCTCAGAGGATGCGAATTCCAAATACATTGTGGTTAAAAGCTGAAGAGGAGATGAGCACAATAGCACACCGTGTTGCGGGTCAGAAACGCAGTTGCATGCGCCGATTTTTCATGGGAAAAGGAAGTAGAATGGTGTAGTTTTCCGGTAAAGGATATTTTCCATAATAAATTGAGGTACTTTTCGTCAGATTCAATGTGGATCTCGTTCATCTCCTAAGAGAAACTGAAATCTTTTATTGGCCAAAACTCAAAATTGAGAGATTAAAGTTCTAGCCGGGAAAGTTGAAAGAGAGGTACTCTGCACTGAGAGCATCCGCCATGCTATCGAATTTCTTACATACACCCGGTACTAGTTCACTATTCGAATTGTTATCATTTTTCCTATTTGAAAAGGTGTCACATCACATTGTTTGATTCTTGTGCAATTAGAGAGATAACTTGGAATTGAGGCAATGCACGGTGGGTGTTTAATGGAATGCTTCAATGAGCCAAGGCAGAAGGAACACCTTTCCTTAGGTCCTTTTGTTCAATATATAAATGTGTGAATTCATAGATGCGATATATTCATTCATTTATTCTCAAATGGTGCTGCTCATTGTTGGCCTATTAACTCATACTAATGTAATGTACTTGACATTTTAATAGGTGCTAAGCTTCCGTCGTGCACTTGCAGTAAGAGTAATGCTTTAAATTTTTCCACAGAGATTGAACCTCGCTCTCCATTCCTCGATGCACTTTTCAAAGAGGTAAATGACAAGACCTGTTTTGATGTTAAACCAATTAGTTGAAGAAATTGATTTTTTTTGTTTCTTTTTCAGTGGGAGGAACGGAAGACCAGGGGATTGTTCCACCATGACATTACCAGTTGTCCAAATAAGGTATGAAGTATAATTTCTATAATCTTGATTCTTGCTATGCATGCATCAAGGAAAATCATGCCATGCAGTGCCCGGCATGGGATCTTTCTGGAAAAATGCCGAGGACATGTCTTATTAACAGATGCTGTTCTTTTTTAACTTAAATTTGGTGTTATGGCTTAATCCGTATTTGAAGTTTGCGCTTAAGCAACTCTCGGGTTAAGTATTAAGTATAGAGAGAGGGAGGAAGGGAGGGGGCTCTGTCTGCAGGGCGGAACTAGAAAATTTGAATAGGGAGGGCTAAACTTTAAAATACATGATATGTTAAAAGGCAAACAAAAAAGTGGTCACAAGGAATTGAACCCAAGACCTCACAAACACTAAGTAGAACTCTAGCCACTAGGCTACAAGCACACATTTGTCAATTTATGAGGAGGTGCTAAACTATATAAAAACTTTAAACAAACAAAAATTTAATTAAATTTCAATATACATGATTAAAATTTTAAAATTATAGGGGTGGCTTAGCCACCCTTGGCTAAGCCTTAGATCCGCCCTGTCTGTCTGGAACATTGCCAAGGACAGGGGCGGACCCAGTGTACTCCAGGGGGGGGCAGCTGCCCCCCCCTGGATTTTGAGTTTTAGTGGAAATTTATCTGTTCCGAACGACTCTGCCCCCCCCTGGGATTTTTTTTGCCCCTCTCTGATCGTTTAATTTGTAATTCAAGTTAAATTTAGGGTTAAAATTGAAATAAATCTGTTGAATTTTGATTGGTAATTAGAATTATGAGTCAGAGCATCAGAAATTACAAGTCAAAGCATTCGAAAATATAAGTTAAAGCATTGTTTTTTGTCGAGTACTCAATTGGTTAATGGATTTAAATCCGATTAGATATTTAAACCCGATTCGATATTTTTTTGCCCCCCCCCCTGACGAAAATCCTGGATCCGCCCCTGGCCAAGGATAATCATGCCATGCATTGCCTGGAGTGGGCTCCGTCAGTACATTGCCAAGGACATGTCCTATCGACACTAGACTTGATTAGTATTGATTAGTATGCTGTTCTTCTTTAACAAAAATTTGATGTTACAGATCAATTTATGCCTGAAGTTTGCTCTTAAGCAACTATCAGGCTTAAGTATAATGAAAGGGAGGACAAGAGGAAGGAGGGGGGGGGGGGGGAGATTTTTTGACAGTATTGTCCATTGTTGTATGTTGTTTATTGGATTTTTCGGTCATATATTGCTTTTACATATTTCTACTCTATTTTTGCAGATTCTACAAGGAGAGCTTGGATTTATCACCACATTAGTAGAAGGACGTGACCAAAAGAAAAGGCCTACTGAATTCAAAATTGATCAAGTGCTTCAACCATTTAACAAAGAAAAATTCAACTTCACAAAAGTGGCACAAGAGGAAGTTATTTTCCTGTTCGAACAGGGCGAGACCAGTGGGACCGGGTATTTTGAATGCGGCCGCACAACTGATGGCTCTTATTCTCCAAATGCTGTTCTGATCAATGTGCGTGTATACTGTATCACTTGGGATAGCAGTTTACGAAAATCATTCCTCAGTTTAACAATTGCAATTGCATAAAATACAGTGACTTGCAACTGGATTTGCATAATCATAATTTCTGGCAAAATCTGACATGACTTGTGCTACTGTAAAGGAGTGAAACACTCCACCATACAGATTCTTGTGGTGGAAAATTTTGTCCTTGGATTTGGGTCATTTTTCGTTCACCTTGGTTTGGTTCTGGTCAATTTAGGTTTTCGTTGTTTAAGTTTGTTTCAGAACTTCCTGGGTTTGGATCTGGTTATATTTTAGATATTGGCCATTTAGGGTCGTTATCCTGAGAACATTGGTTTTTCCTCTCTTTTTTTTCTTTTTCCTTTTAGTCGGTGTCAGTTTGGGTTAACTTCGGGTTGGGCTTATTTGATTTTTAGTCAGGTGGGTTGAGTTAGTAGGTCAAGCAGGTTTTGGATATATTGGCTATTGGATTGCTCAAATTCTGTTGATATAGTTCATAAAAGAAAAAAATATTCATGCAAAATTGTTAAAAATACAGAAAGAAAATATTTGGGTTAAATTAAGGTAGGTCAGGTGGGTTTTTGGATCTCGCTGACACTTTCAGCTCCAGTTGACGCCTTACTCCAGCAGTGATGGTATAAGATCATTTAGGTCATATAATATTGTAGTACCTGTATGCATTTATTCTGCTCAACTTCAAAATCAAACTGAAAAATCTTGACTACTCAAAGTTCTTATGAAGGTTAGCCCGATTGGTTATGGCCATGTGCTTTTAATCCCTCACTTACTGGACTGCTTGCCACAAATAATTGACCGTGACAGCTTCTTTCTAGCCCTTTGTATGGCAAAGGAAGCTAGAACCCACTACTTTAGAGTTGGTTACAACAGCCTTGGTGGCTTTGCCACCATAAATCATCTCCACTTCCAGGTTTACTCTCTGTGTGTTTAAATATTTTTTTTATGTTTCACTTAAAGATAAGTTTTTATAGTGTATTGTTGAACATATCGATTGCAAACCTGCCAAATTTATTCAGTTCTGAATTATTTAATATTTTATCGTCTTGTTCTCAAATATTAACAGTTGCAAGTGCAAGTTGTGAATCATTTGATGAATGATATAACATAAAACAAAATCTACTGTCAGTACCACAACTGAGCTGTGTCTGGCACTGGTAGAGACCAACCGAGGGTGCTATCCCTTGGTTCAAATGTATGGAACATATGAAAATTTCTATATAATTTACCTTCCAGTACAGGCCTATTACTTGGAAGCTGAGTTCCCAGTTGAGAAGGTTAAGACAAGGGAGATTCCAACTTTAGAAAGCACAGTAAAAATCTCTGAACTGATGAATTATCCTGTCAGAGGCCTTGTCTTTGAAGGAGAAGCTAGCCTTGATGATTTATGTGATGTTGTTTCCTCAGCCACTATTTTTTTGCAAGAGGAAAACATGCCTTTCAATGTGCTTATATCTGAGTCGGGAAAAAGAATCTTTCTTCTATTACAGGTCTCCCTATACTTTTCATCTCTTAATGTATTTTTGTTCTTCTTTCATTAGATGTTTCTTTTTATTATTGGTCTTTAGGGATTAATTAGAGATAACATCATGTTCTGACCAATAGTACCCTTATAACTAGTGTCCTGTACAAGCCATTCACATTTAAAATTGAACTTAATTGATATAGGAAACTTAATCTGTACTATACTGTACTGATCATTCTGGTACCTTGTTGAGCTTTCCATTGGTTAATTTCATAATTGAGAGATTGAGACTAAATTTTTTTTTAACATTTACTAATGCAGTGCTATGCCAAAAAACTGGCATGGGGGCAAGTGAGGCAAGAGTTGGTAGAAACACAAATCAATCCAGCCGTATGGGAGCTAAGTGGACATTTGGTACTGAAACGAAGAAAAGATTATGAAGAAACATCCGAGACAAGCATATGTCAGTTTTTGGCTGAAGCGACTTGGCCTGAAAACCAGTTCCAGGAGGTGAAGAAAAGGATCTTGAGTTTGGTTGTGCAAATTTTTTGCAAATGATAATTTTGTTTTAATTGTTGTACATGTAGTTGCCCAAGTTTTGTCACTCCAGAGAGGGAAACAGTCTACAAGCATCAATAACACACTTTGAGAACATGTGATAGTTAAAGCTTTGAGGGGCTCGATGATTTTTTTTTATTGCTTGTCACCAATGGAGCTGGCATGGCTTGCTCTTGAGACCTTGAGACGGGTTTTTCAGTTTCTACTCTACTTCACTATGGCATGTCAAAACAGTAAAAATGTAATCATGTGATGTGTTGTTTACATCATTGGAAAGATTAGAACAAATAAAAATATGTGGTTTTAATTTGATGAAAATAAATCATGTGCTTTTGGAAGAAAAGAAAAACATGTGTTGAATAAATGGTTCATTGTTTAGTAATGTCATCATTTCATTTGCTGTCCTTTTCTGTTATGATATTGACGTCCTCTTCTTATGGCCCGTCAATTACTGGAATGTTAACGGGCCGAATTATCCAAACAAGTGCCAATTAACCTCTGGAGTCTGGACCCCTAGTGGCAGAGAAAACAAGATAAAGAACTAGTTTGGGCCGTCGGTTTGTAATTTGCTTTGAGTCGGGTGACTGAGATGATCCGAATTCCTTTGTTGGGTAGCTGCTCATAGCTGGAAACATGCATGTATGTATTCTTTTTGAAGGGAGAAAAATCCATAATTACATGCATGTATGATCGATGTATTCAAACCAATTTGGGCTCGTTGGGCAAATTAATTATACGTCATTATCTCCTTAATTTGAATGTCTTAACAATGATGATGTAATTAATAACACATGCATGACCTCTTGGCTCTTGTTCCTCCACCCAGCTAATTAATTATCCAAGTGGGTCATCAAATAATTTGTAGCTCTCTTTCAAGGGGAAGCTTCATTGCAAAAACAGAGGATAAAAACAACATATTTTATTGTTAATATGTAAGAAAAGCAACGTCGGTCAACGGATTTTTCTCCCTTCTTATCTTAACCAACTCCACCAGTAGAATCCAAACAAAATTAAGCCAAAAGTATTCCAAAATTTTCTTTGCGCGCGGCAGTTCACTAATGCGACACTTTGTGATGCATATCTGACAGAGAGGGTCCCACCGTAATCTTTCTTTTCTTGTTTACTTTGCTTCTTGTGGTTCTCATTATCGCATAAATGGCACACAAAGCCTTGTATTTAGGTTCGCCAAGAGGAATCTGATTTAAATATTTAAATCACGAGAGAAAATAATATAATAGTTGCCGGACTTCAATTCTTCAATCAAATATTTTATATTTTTATCGACTTGGACTGCTAAAAAATATATATTATTTGTTAAGAGTTGGTGCACCATCAGCATCATGATTCATGCCTAACAAATATATATTATTATTAGAGGAGGGTTCAAATGCCTCCATTTTCATGCCTCCACCATGCCTCCATTTTAAAAAACTTTAATAGCTCAAAATTTAAAACTAAAAAATCAAAATAAAACCATTGGATATGATCTACATCATTTTATCTATGCACGTGTGAAAAATTATGACATTTCAATTTTGTTTTGGTTGTCATCAAGAGCTTGTAAAAAATGTACTAATGTGGATAATTTCTAGACGTTGATTTTTCAACTTATTGATTCACATAAAAACAAAATCAAATGTGATAATTTTTTATGAGCACATAATAAAATAATGTAGATCATATCCAACGGTTTTATTTTGACTTTTAGTTTTAAATTTTGAGTTATTAAAGTTTTTTTAAATGGAGGCATGGTGGAGGCATGAAAAATGGAGGGTCAAGTTTTCGGTTTTTACGGTTTTTCTAAAAAATGAGGTAATCAAGTTGTTTTTTTTTAATTAATTATTTTAATTATGTATTTTAAAAAAAATCCGCTGGTCAAACAATTAATATCTTTTACAATCAACCACCAAGCACTAGCACTTGGAGGCCGGGAAGGTCGCGTCACTGATTGATTTTTCGACCACCACTTGTTGCAATGAAAGTTACAATTAATATTTCCAACAAGGGTGACCACGTACTACTGCATTCTTTTAGAAGACTTTGGGTTGACCGCGACCAAAGAACATGCATGATTTGCTCTTTCTATTTATAAAAGCTACCTAGCTTCAAGTTACACCCTCAGCCACTGTATAATTAACAAAGATATGAACTCAGTAATTTCCTTCCTCCGGAAAATGTTGCCAATTTTTCTCATTTTCCTCTTTTCCTCTCTCGATGCTTCTTTAGCTAAGCCTGTCATTCCCTCCTCATATGCACAACATTGCGGCTCCACCGCACCCGAATCCTCGCCAACTAAACTACTTTTGGGCGCTTCCAGTTCCTTCCTCATTTCTGATGGCTTCTTCTCTGCCGGAAGCCGTATCAACAATTATCTCGCCCTGTCAACAACCACCAACAACAACTCCATCCATGACTCCCAATCTCCGGGCATCTTTCATTTCCAGCCCGGTCAAGTTCACCGCACACGTGACGATGGCACTCTACAACTCGAAGGAACTCTTGTGCTTGTCGGAGCACGAGTTCCATGGAACTATAACCAAACTGTTGTGTGGACTCGTGACAAACGTAGAAGGGTTGTTTTCAAGCTCTTGGGTTTCTGGTCAGAAGCAAAGGGAAAACTTTGCATGGTCGGTACCGGAGAAATCGAGCCTTCACAACAAGACCAGATTGCCTCCCGGCTCTCTGTTGTCTTAAAACTTGAATTTCCAAAGATGTCAAAAATAACAACGAGTATAATCGAAGGCTCCATCGAGAGCTTAGACACGAACTCCGGGCCGGCCTATATTGAGCCCATCTCCCTTCTTGCCTATGCTCAAAGGAATTACCAGTACACCATGGCAGAGAAAGCAGAGGAGTCCTGCCCTCATCTTTCTCAGGAGGAAACAGTAGCGTCAGATAGTACTTCTATCTGTTCCAATCTCGTAAAAATCATGCGGTACGAGTCGTTTACCTCTAGTGATCTTATTGATTTTCTAGGAGTTAGGTTCTTGTCAGCTAGCCAATTTGTGTGCTCAGAGGATGGAAAAGTGCATCTGTCAATGACACTCTCAAATAAAACAACTAATTTCTTATCGGATGGTAAACCACTCCTACCAGGGAAGTCGATAGTGGCAGAGGGGGTTTGGGACCACAATAACAATAAGCTTTGCCTTGTAGCTTGTGGTGTAATTGGTAAAGAGAATAATTCTTCTGCTGTCGGAGATTGTTCTCTCGGTCTTACCTTCTGGTTTCCATCATCCTTTTCTCTGAAGCAACGCAGTACCATGGTTGGCCGTATGTGGAACATGACCGATAATAGTAAAAATGATGGCAATAAGATTGTTTCTGTGTATAGCACAGACAAGTACTCAAGTACTGAAGTTCCTGGCCTGAAGTACAATTACACAGAATTAGGCAGGGCTAGGAAATACTGTGAAATTAAGAAATTTGATCCCAAGATGACTAGGAGATTCCCTGATGCACAATCTTACATGGACATGAGGTTTCACCTCTCTGTGCGAGGCACAAAGGGTAGACCGACATGGGGAAATGTGCAGCAGATTTCAACTGGTGAAACTTACCATGGGAACCAATATGGAGGTCTTGATAATGGGGATAGCATGTACACCACCAGAGCCAGAGGCACAACAATTCCATCAAGCCCAAGTTTGGCTGATCAAAATCGTACAACTTCGAATGTAGGCTATACAATTAGTTACAATGCCTATACCGATGATGTGGAAATCTCTGCTGAGGGCATATACTACTCTACAATCGGCACACTCTGCTTGGTTGGCTGTAGGAAACCCAACTTCAGGCACACACAAAATGGTGAAATTCTAAATAGCAGTGCGAGAATAGATGACAGAAATTTGGATTGTGAGTTCTTCATTCAATTGCAGCTGCCTCCACTTGATTCAACAAATGAACAAGGAAAAGGCATGATCAAGAGCACAAGGGATAAATTAGATCCATTGTTCTTTGAACCACTTGAGGTCACATTTTCTCTCATGTACATATTCCATTCGATGCAAGAATTCGATAGGATGAATGCAGAAATAATCATGGTTATAATCTCCCTCACCCTCCTATGTGCATGTACATATGTGCAGCTCCGTCATGCGAGAAAGAATAGTACCATCCGTCCCCTAATGTCGATTACAATGCTTGTGGTATTAACTTTGGGATGTGTGGTTTCCCTCATTTTAAACACCGAGGCTATGCTTGTTCCTGCTCGTAACCGGCATCGGCGGTTTTTTCTAGAAAGTGGAGGGTGGATCGACACAACCAATACTATTGCGAGGCTTATCACCTTGGTTGCACTCCTCATTAATTTTCGTCTTCTTCAATTAGCATGGGGCTCGAGATCGAAGGAAGAAAGCACAGGAGCTATCTCTCGTAGTGCTGAAAAGAAATCTCTGATGTTTTGTGTGCCTTTATATGTTGCAGGGGCTCTAATTGCTTGGTTTGTTCACTTATATTTCACCAAACTTCACCGTTCAATCTTCATTGATCGGCGTACAATCCTCGATGAACTGGCGCGCTATGTCGGGTTGTTGGTTGACAACTTTTTGCTCCCTCAAATCATCTTCAGTGTTTTCTCACAATCCAAAGAGAAGGTACTAAATCCGTTCTTTTATTTTGGAGCAACTGTGGTCCGTGCCGCACCACATGTCTACAATGCATACAGAGCATGGTGGTACCCAGTAAACTTCTACAATTCTTCCTACATTTACGCCAATCATGGTGAGGATTACTATTCTACAATTTTCGATGTAATTATCCCTTTCGGAGGACTGTTGTTTGCACTTATTGTGTACCTTCAACAGAGGTTTGGGGGTAGATGCTTCCTTCCAATGAGATTCAAACAAGGTGCCGGTTATGAGCTTGTTTATGTTTCTAATATTAGAAGCTGAATCGTTTACCAGTAATAAGAGACCGAAATACTATTTTCTGTTGTAACAGTATCAGATATTTCCAATATAGGATATTTGCAGTTGAACTTGTTGTTAATGCATTTGTAATATATCTGCGTTTGTAATAAACTGGTGTGAACTTTATCAACCATGAGCATGATTCCTTATTATTTTAACTGTTTTGCTTAAAGCTTTAGCAGATAGTGTTTTGCTTATGGTTAGATCGGATACATACAAGCTCTTCTTGATTCTTGTACTTGCTCTATGGACGTTAACCAAATTTTTTCTTTATTTTTCATTCATCATTTGTTAGCATTCCGTTGAAATAATATTAGGACGTAAGCTTCCTTTGTTAAATGTTAGCATCGATTAATTTAGCAACAACAAGCTGAGCATAGATGCTTGAATGTGATTGGGAGGCCCAAAAGGCTGCCTTGCATACAATAGGCCTTTGTAAGTTGGTCTATTCAAAATGTAACTTGTCATAAACAAGCATAGCCCAAAATGAAAGACGTGGCCTTTTAGCCCCCTCAAGGAGTGCCCCAATTAGAGGGTTATATATATATATATATAGTGCTTGGCTACTATGCTTCCATAAGCATATGCCCACATATGTTTAAATGAGCATTTTTGCGTTTCCAATGTTCAAATGGTCAATCCGACCGTTCATCTTGTTCTCCATATTAATATGTGCTTGGAGACCAAATTTTACATTTTTCTGAATTTTTTTACTATTTATTAAGCCACTTTGAAAGTTTCTGATCTGGTGGTCCAGAATTTTGGAAACACTGTTTTTACTGTTCACCCAGATCAGCAATTTTCAAAGTGGCTTAATAAATAGTAAAAAAATTCTGAAAAATGTAAAATTTGGTCTCCAAGCACATATTAATATGGAGAACAAGATGAACGGTCGGATCGACCATTTGAACATTGGAAACGCAAAAATGAGTTATAAGCATATGTGGGCATATGCTTATGGAAGCATAGTAGCCAGCCTCATATATATATATATATATATATATATATATATATATATATATATATATATAAGTGCTTGGCTATTATGCTTATATAAGCATATGCCCACATATGCTTAAATAAGCATTTTTGCGTTTTCAATGTTCAAATGGTCGATCCGACCGTTCATCTTGTTCTCCATATTAATATGTGCTTGGAGACCAAATTTTACATTTTTCTGAATTTTTTTACTATTTATTAAGCCACTTTGAAAATTACTGTTCATATGGTCCAGAATTTTGAAAACACTGTTTTACTGTTCACCCAGATCAGCAATTTTCAAAGTGGCTTAATAAATAGTAAAAAAATTCAGAAAAATGTAAAATTTAGTCTCCAAGCACATATTAATATGGAGAACAAGATGAACGGTCGGATCGACCATTTGAACATTGGAAACGCAAAAAATGAGTTATAAGCATATGTGGGCATATGCTTATATAAGCATAGTAGCCAGCCCCTATATATATATATATAAATATTTTATAATGTCATTCAATAATTTGAATCGAATCTGGTTGGAATCTTGATAGCAGTGGTAGTGCCGTAGGATGCCTCCATGAATCTTGTGACAGTAACGTTAAAGAAAGTACGAAGCCTACAGGTATTCTTATTACGGAAAAATAAATAAACTAATAACAATCTTATAATTAGGGTTGTTGATGAATATTTATAATTTGATTCAATGTAATTTTTTTTTTATGAGTAGAATTAAATATAGATTTCAAATTTTTTATTGGATAAATTGTTACATCCGTAGTGAATTTTGAAAAAAAAAAAGATTCGCTTTATTTATTGAATTTGTATTTAAATCTAACAAAGACTAAATTTGAAACTCGTTAAGAATTTAATGAGTTATATACAATTTACTAAATATGTTATGTGTCAAAGCCATATATATATATATATATATATATATATATATATATATATATATATATATATATATATATTTTTTAAAACATGACAGCAGCTGTCATGGTCAAAGACTCAAAGCTATATATCTTGTTCAAAAATTAAATTAAAATGATCATATAAATTAGTTTAATTAAATATTATTGCCTTTCTTATAAAAAAATATATTTATCAAATTGTATTGTAGAATCTTAAGTAATTATGTTCATTCGCGTAATTATTCCCGAAATTTTTATTTCTAACATTTAAAAAAAAAAAGATAAACCAAATAACCATCGTTTTCTGACAATTTTAAATCTAGCACGGCCGTAGAACACCGGAGCGGACCCATATGAGAGAGGCCGCAGAATGCCGGAGCGGACCCCCATATGGGGCCGCACTATGCCGGAGCGGCCCCTGTTCTTTATAGGCCAAAAATGACAGCGAAATTTCATTCCACACTCTCACACCTTCTCTCTCCTGGGTTAGCTCTCTGATCTGTAAGTTTTTTCTCTCTTCGTTTAGATTTTTTATTTTTATTTCAGTAGATTAATAATTTAATTAGAATAATTAAATTAGAATAATTAATTTAGTTAATTTTTAATTGTAGGTTTCTTCTGTATTGGATTGAAAAAATGGCTCTTATGGTATCCATCTACACTGGTGGGGATGTTTTAACAGGTCCTAATGGGGTTTATAGTATTGGACCTGTTACTGTGATCCCGGTATTGCCGGGTACTGATTATTTGGGACTTAAATCAAGTATATGTCAGAATTTGGGGTTGGATCAGGGTCAGTATGACCTTAAAATTGATGCCAAAATTAGCATGCCGACTAGTTCATCACAAAGCTGGTTCCAACTATTTCTAATTCAAAATGAGGGAGTCTGGCAGGTATTGTACAACCAAACTATGAGTTTTTCTGGGGGTGCATACAAGATAATTGACCTATATGTGGAGGTTACCAGAACCCGGCGTTCGAACCTAGTTATGAGGTTAATCCAGGGTCGTAGTCGGGGTAACTCATCCGACTCTAGTCCGTCCCCTGTCCAAATTGACCAACCGTCCAGTAGTCGGGCCCCAGTTTAGAGGGACCGACCCTCATGTCGGGTCCCATCCCAGACTGACCAGCCTTCATCTAGTCAGACCGCTCATTGGGGTCAAACTTGTGATCCGGATGAAACCGATGAAGAAGTGGGTCCGGAAATACTAGAGGCAGAGGAAAATTAGGGTCATGTTGATCCTGAGGGTATGAGCGATCAGTCTGACCAGGAAGATACCGGGCCTGTGCTCGGACTACCAAGGACTTTCAAGATGGATCGCGGGTTTCGGATAATGGATCGCGGGTTTCAGCACCCGATTCATGCTTTCAACGACACATCAGGGTTTATGGAAGCCAATTCGGGTTTGTTTGGAAGGAGGGCAGAGTATGAGAATGAATTGTCTGAGGGACAAACATATGACTCAAAAGAGGCAATGAAGAGCGCAATTGCCAGGTTTCACATCCTTTGCAACAAAGAGATAAGGAATACGCACAGTGACCGCACAAGAATTAGGTTCAAGTGCAAGGACAGTTACTGTGGGTGGTACATACTCGCAAAGGCCACCGGTTATGGAACACAATGGCGTGTCTCCAAGTGCCCAACACAACATTCATGCCACGCGGATGCGACAAGAACAGATCACGCCCAGTTGTCAGCTACTATGGTTGCCGAGTGTATATCCGCTCACATGAGGAACGATGTCGACTTGAGTATTCAAGCTGTCCGAATTGCTGTTGCTGAAAGGTACAACGGTCAGATACCGGCGTACAACAAACTGTGGCGTGGCCGTGAGTTGGCAATAGCCCGTCAATTTGGTAGTTGGGAGGAGTCATACTCTCTTATAGTTCCATTGTTGGAGGCAATCAAACGAAGCAACCCAGGTACTACATTGTTCCTTCTTTTTTTACGTCATTTCATTATCAATCAAAAATTGAACTTATTTTTTAAAATTTATTGACAGAAATATTGTTTGAGGTGACCTCATATCCCACTGGTGAACCTGGACCATGGAAGTATTTTCATAGGGCGGCTTAGGCATTTGGACCGTGCATAGCTGCTTTTCAACATATCAGACCGGTCATCACAGTTGATGCATATTTCCTGTCAGGCCGGTATAAAGGTAACTAATTTGATTGTTTTCACTTTATTTATTTTAGTTGATTTCAGCTCTTACGAAATTAATTTGATTGTTTTACCACAGGCAAGCTGTTGATTGCAACCGGTACGATGCTGAAAATCAGCTCCTCCCGTTGGCTTTTTCACTGGTAGAATCAGAGAGTTATGATGATTGTGCGTGGTTCATGAAATGGTTGCGCCATAATGTAATCCGCTCCAGATTCATGTGTGTCATCACTGATAGGGGAAAGGGTATCAAGAAGGTGTTCAGACAAGATGATATGGGGTGGAACGAGGAGGATGAGGATCAATGTGTTCACTGTCTTTGTGCTACTCACATAGCCGAGAACATGAAGAAGAACGGTTGCAGTGATAAGGCAATCCGTTTTTTTAGAATATGTGTGGCTAAGAGGAAGATGAGGAGATACGAGCAAGGAATGCAAGCAATGGGGCAGGCATGTGACATTGCCCTCAATTGGCTGGACGGTGTGGGTAAATATTTGGATCAAGATGAGAACGAGTGCCCCAAACCATGGAAGATATTTCAAGCACTGGATGGTGGTTACTGTTGGGGCATCATGACTACAAACGGGTCTGAGTCGCTTAATAATGTCTTTAAGTCCTCTCGTAAAATACCGGTTGCAGCAATAATTGAAGACACATTTTACAAATGTATGACATGGTTTGCGCAAAGGAGGACCAAAGCGGAATGGGAAGTCAGTCAAGGTCAACAATTCTCGTGTCGTGTGCATCAGGTACTTTTATTTGTAGTTTTTTCTTCATAATTTTTAATGAACTTTGTTAAAAAAATCTGACTTCTTCATTATTTTTTAATTTTTCGTAGCTGATCAACAAACGGTTCGAGAGGTCCGATAAAATGAAGACCCTGGGGGACTTTGGAAACAACAACGAGTTCGAGGTAACCTCCACACATGAGAGAGTTCACGCTTTCATACCTGACGATTCTGGTCGGTTTACCAAGGCCAATTACAAATACACGGTGATAATCGGGGACGATCACACGGTAACTTGCACGTGCCAGAAGCCTCAATTGGAGAGAATACCGTGCTCTCATGTTCTGTCCGTGTGTCGTCTCTGAGGCATCGACCCTGGCGTCTTTGTAAGTCACTACTATCACATCCATACACTGATCAAACACATGGAGCGCTCAATGGCATGTGTATGGAAATCAGTCGGAATGGCCTCAACACGATGGCCCAGTCCTTGTTTCAGAGGATAAAAATATTTCTGTGGGCAGAAGACAACACAACAGAATTCCGATGTGGATGGACGTTCTACATAATAGGAGAAGAGGACACCAAGCCGGCCGAGATACACAAGAAAGACAAAACAGAGCTGCTCGAGCTGCACGAGATTGAGAGTTAATGTTGCTTTTTTAATTGTACTCGTAAAAATATTGTTTATTTTTTGTTAATTAATGTATTTGTAATTTCCGATAACATTAGCATTATTCTATTGTATGCTTCTTTATATGGCTCCTTGTTCTATTGTAATGTTTCTTTTGATCAAACAAACGACGAACAACAATTTCAGATTAAACGATATTTCAAACATAAGTAATTACACACAACTTCCAGTACAAACTTTACATTTTTATAAAAATTTCCAAAATAAAATCATAATCAACTTCAGAATCAGATAAAAAAAAAAATAACAGGGGCCGCTACGGCATACTGCGGCCCCATATGTGGGTCCGCTCCGGCATTCTACGGCCTCCCTCATATGGGTCCGCTCTGGTGTTCTGCGGCCGTGCTAGATTTATAATTGTCAGAAAACGATGATTATTTGGTTTATTATTTTTTTTAAAATGTTATTAATAAAAATTTTGGTAATTATTCACATATTTTATTAAGTCAAATTTTTAATTAAAACGTTCGATATATGACATCAATCAGATAAAAATCAGCTAAAATAGTAAATACGAATCCAACACTTCAATCCATATATGTAATTAAAATCAACATACGGAAGAACCAATCTTTAATCTAGTGACAAAGAGTAATATTCTCTCACTACAGCAAAATGATGTATCTGCGACCGGTGCTGTCGCCAGTCGCTGAAAGTATTTTTTTCCAAAAAAAAAAAAAAAATCATTCACTTCGGAGACCAATATTATCAGCGATTGTTAAGCGGATTTTTAGCGACCGCAAGAGCATCGGTCGCTGAAAGTATTGGTAAAAAAAGAATCGCGATTTGGGCGCTAGATCGAAAACCCTCCCGCGTCAGAATCAAAACCCTCTCCGCCTAAATTTCAATTTCGCCGCCGCTCAGCACAACGCTCCATTTCGCTGAAAACCCTCCCGCCGTCGCTGAAAGTTTTTGCTCCATTTCTCCGCCGTTCAGCACAACGCCGAGCCCCGCTCAGCACAACGCCGAGCTCCATTTCTCCGCCTTGGAACCGGCCTATCTTGCCTCTTTGAGATTCTTGCTTTCGGGTAAATACTCATGCACACCCTTTTTATTTGATCGTGCGATTTTTGTGATGATTACGAAGAGGGATTGACGTCTCTCGCGGGTTGTTGCTTTTCCCGGTTTGACAATTTTGAATTGGGGGTTTGCTTTGCGGGTTGGCTTTGCTGCCCTACTGGTACCGTTACTAGTACCGGCTTCTTGTGTTCTTGTTGGGTTTCGGGTCTTTCGGGTCTGATTTTACCAGTGCCTCCCTTTTTCTGTATCATAGTACAACCATTTGCAATTGTTAGAATTAATTATAGCAAGCATGAAAAAATTGAATAGTTTACACAAGCAGCTACAGTTCTAGGTGTACTGAAACCTGTTAGAAGTGAAAATCAACAGGTAGGATTTAATGGTGGTGTACCAATAACAGTCGAATTTAGTATGAAAAACATGACGGGGAAGACGAATGAACAGAATGCTCTGTCGCTCTTCCCTGATTGGGATCAAGACCAACTCAGCAAAGTAATTCAAGAGAAGGAAGCTTTGTTTGAAAGGTAAATTAAGCTTTTTAATTTGTTGATGATTAATAATTAGTTGACATCTTAAGCATGAATCAGGCCCTACATTTGATTTACGCTAAAAAATAAATCTATGTTGGTTCAGAGGTTGCTTGGTGCTGGACAGCTTGGTTTTGCTTTAGGAGATGTATTGGTTGATTTTGTCTATTGATTAGCAGTATATCATATATGACTAGTGCTGATTAGTCCAGTATCTCACTTGACATACTTAATATGGTCCTAATTGGCAAATAATAGTACTTTTGTCTAATTGAAAACAGATTGGCAAGAAAGCATCTAAAGGAAATAAATGGGCTACACAAGTTTTGCAAGTGGATCGAATATATTGTCGATCAAGATAATAACATGTGCTTTAGAGATGCTAAAATACAGTCTAATAAATTTCTAATTATCTCTATTTGTGTTGTAATTCACTACTGGACAGGTGCAGTGAAAGGAAAGCTCAAATCTCACATATTTGTGTTGTAATTATCTCTATTTTTTGTAACAGTGACCTGCATTGGAGCATAAATGATGAATTGAAAAAGAATGCGTCAACTGCTGATTTGAAGCGTAAAGGCTTTAATTTAGATTGCCATGTTTTAGATTTTCATTCCACTATAATAGTTGTATTTGGTGAACTATTTGGAATTGTTCATTGGTTTGAAATTTTAGATGAATATTGCTTAGATTTTTGGATGAATATATATGATCATGTTTTGATATAATTTAAAATTTGCAATATGATAGTTTGTTGCTTGTGTTGCATATGAATGATAGTTTGTTATATTTGTTTGGTACATTTCGTACCAATTATTAAATGGTGATTAAATAATAAAAAAAAATTCAAAAACCTGACATAACACTTTCTGCAACCGGTTTTAAGTATCAGCGACCGTTTTGTTGGTCACAGATACCTTTTTCTGACGTCAGAAAAAATAACAGCGACCAAAACAAAGTGGCCGCAAAAAAAGTATCAGCGACCGGATGACGTCATTCAGCGACCAGTGACATCATCAGAAGAGTATCTGCGACAATGCTTACAGCGACCGGGGTTTCAGCGACCAGAATCGTCTTTCTGCGACCGGAATAACTATCTGCGATCGGAAAAATGGTCGCAGAAAGTCTGATCTGCTGTAGTGTCTTTGTGTTGAAGATCATGAATTCAAAACTCAAATGAAATTTTTTTATAAACATTAAATAAAAATTTGGAAACTAAAAGAATTTTTTTTAATAAATTTGCATTTGAGTCATATTGAAATTCCATTTAAGTCTAATTTACTTGCAACCAGTTACCAGCGTAGAGGCGTTTTCAACAAGTAAATATATAAATAAATAAGACCATTCAGGTTCTTTGACAAAGTGGACCACCACAATATAATGCGAGTCCGGATCCCCTAAAGTAACCCAATTTTTGAGTTTAGACGTGTCCGGTGCCTATTCGGTGGTAGCGCAGGAGGCCAGTATTATTTGTGGGGTCCAGACTCTTTAAGATTTGTGTTAGAGCATCTTGGACGGTTTGGATCAAAACTCAAAAATTGAGTTAATGCACTGGATCTGAATTCATATAATGCCCCGTCGATAGCTAACTTGCGGACCTGCGGTCACCGAATGAGCGACTCATTGCACTTCCATCCACTTCAATGAATCCCTATCCTATCCTCTGAGGTAGTTTTTTTAAAACTGGGCGGTCCGGTCTGATCCGGTCCACACGTCCACGGTCCATGGGTTGGCACGGTTTGAGTTAGGTGGTCCGGTTTTGGAGGGGATGGCCTAAATCCATGGTTTGGCTCATGGTCTGGATCCCTACAGGTTGGTCTGGTCCGGATCTCTCCATTTTTCGTGCCTCCATCATGCCTTCACGTATTATCTAGCGGAATTAGATTTTTTTTCCTATTTCTGCTGAATTATTCACTGAAATTAATTTTTTTTTAAATTGTAAACAAAATAGTTTCGCTGAATAATTCAGTGAAAATGTTATTTCTGAAAATTTCAAAAATAATGTTATTTTTTTAAATTTGATAGATTTTAATATTATTAATAAAAAATTTGGTGAAATGTATGAGACCGTTTTAATATTTTGATACAACGGATATTAGACGGATACGTACGGATACGGATTGGATATCCGTAGATATATATATAAATATTTTCATAATATATATTAAACTATATGATATATCTACTATTCAGATACGAAAAATTAAAATTCAAAACCATATTCGTATCCGTATCCACACGGATATTCAGATATCTGTATCTAATTTGAGAATACGGATCCAGATACGGATAAATATTATCTGATCCGTTTGCACCCCTATCTCCAAGTCAGCGACCTATTTTTGTCCTCAACACAATTTCCTCTAAATATTGTGTCAATTAACAAATCAATTGTGGTCTTTGATTCAGTCTCAACCAAAACCCAAAACCCAAAACCCTAAACCAAAATCTGGTTACCAACTTGCCATGCTATCTATATTAATGTATTTGTAAATGTAAAAAAAAACCTGTACCTTTTCAAATTAGTTACATGAATTTCATCTATTTTAACCAAAGCTCTGATTAAGTTATTCAAATTGTAGGTTCCTACAGGTTGGAGCATAAGGGATGATTATCGCCATTGATCGATTAAGCTGTGTTTTATTGTAACTCTTCCTCATCTTCAGAAACTTTCATCTAATTTTATTACTAGAGCTATATTTCTAGGTTCCTAGGACATTATCAACTAACGAACATGGTCAAAATTGAATGAAGCAAAGTACAAAAGACAGGTCACTTGTTTTCAACTTTAAACTAGACCTTTAGCGTTAGCTTAAAGAAGGCGTGATTTATGAGGGGTCTATTTAGAAAATTGAGAAATAATTGGTTTTTGTGAACATTGTCAATGCAGACTTTTGGGCAAGAACATTATAAAGTGCTTTTAGACTTGTTGTTCAGCTAGCAATACAATACTTGGAATCAAATGTGGTTTAACTAGACTTTTTTGCTGACATTTGATATTTATAGGCTGCTCAGATTTTAGTTTTAATAGGCTTACTAATTTCAATCCCAATTAACTCTCACTTACTCGATTCATAAGCTGAAAAAACAAAGCTCAAATCTTTTCTTCTGCTTTCAATAGGTGTCTTGTGGGAACTTGAGAACAAGATCATGCATCCAACTTCGACAGGAGCTCAAGCTTCTAAATCAGTTTCCTTCAGGAATGCATGCGTGTAAAGAGGATTGATATGTTAAAAGAGATATATACTAGGATGCTGTTTGAGTGTATTTATTTCGATCCGATGTTGTGTTAGATGATTTTTATAGGATGTAAAACAGTACTAGGATGCTGCCAAATTAATACTTCTTTTGCATTTTGGTATAATGCATGTTAAACACTTTGTTAATTAGTGCAAACAACATGCTTCCAAATAAATTACCATGTGTGATTAATTGGGCTTAATTGAATGAGAGCAAATAATATGATGCCATCTGTCAAAATGAGAAGAGAAACGAGAGTTGCGACTATTTACATAGATCCTACGAATCAATTCTCTTCAAAATGAACTCACCGCTTATCCGGTCTTCCTTTCGATCATCCATCCGATCATCAGAATTCTTCAAATGAGAATTCTCAATTGCTTTTGAAGGGAAGCAATCCGTTTCCGAGCAGCTCCATTTAGAAAAATCACGTCTGGTATTTTGATAGCACGCAGACGCAGTCACAACAGACTGAGCACATCTTTTTTCCTTGCAGTTTCGAGCATATGTTGTATTGTATGCAATTGCAATTAGAAAAATCAAGAATTATTTTTTGTCGGGCTTGTCTTGTGAACTGTTTATTTATAGAAAGCCGGATAGGTGAAAAACCATGGGCTTGCCTTAGCTTGCCCCAAAAACAGTTTACCCAATATATACAACCCCAATTCACAAAACCACGAGTAGACTTGCCCCAAAAATGGTGACAGTGGCATAAAAAAAACGAAAGTATAAACAAACATACATGAGATCACTAAAAAGCAATTGCTTGACCTTATAAGCAATTAATATCCATAGTGGGCCCATGCAGGGACTCCCCCCTGGACCTGGTCTCTAGTTATAAGAGAGATTGCCACTGCATGCAGAGACATAGGTTGCTTCCAGGTTCGTTACACTTTAACCCAACCTGAGGTTCACTACAATGTGGATAGCTATTACTGCTTTATTTGGAATAATCTGAAAATAAAAAAAATTATTTGGATATTTAGGTCTTTATGTACTGCAGTGATATAATATCTCAGAAAAAGAAAACATGTGACAAAGGTGACATTCATTAGGATAATCACAATAAACAAATATTTAGGTTCTTATGCCAAATGGCATGCACTTCAAGTGAAACCGTATGTTGCATAATTATCCCTACCACTATAACTGTTGTATTGATACTATTAAATAGCTTGTTCTTCCTATTATTCTTCTTTTTATCTTTTACTTTCCCCACTTCAAAATACTTAAGCTTTACAACGAAAATGAGAGCAAGGAAAAAATAATTACTAAAATGTACAACCCTGTGAAACTATATATATAGTAGTGCTAAACCAAACATCATGTGCTTTATCAGGTGATAAACCATGGGATTAGAAAATCTGTCATGCAAGGAGCATTACAAGCAGGGTCTGAATTTTTTGAATCATCGCCCAAGTCAAAGGCCAAGTTCATATCATCTGACATAACAAGACCGGTTCGATACAATAGCTCAAGTGATAGCATCAACAAATGTATGTCATTTTTGAAGCATTATGCGCACCCCTTGGATGAATGGAAACAGTTCTGGCCTCAAGAGCCATCAAACTATAGGTATATTCACATTTATAAATAATTCTGACACCTATACTGTTTTATTATTTAAGTTTTTGGAAGAAGAAGAAGAAAGGTAGCATTTAGCAAAGCTACACCTGTTTCATTAAAACTTGGAACAAAAAGTACACTATATTGTTCTTGTAAAGTGTCCAGGCAAAATAATAGTGGAAACAATTTGACAATTGTACGACAGTACAAGCCAATAGTCATGACGTACCAGTAAGTGAAACCTTGTACTGAAAACAGACTGGATCTGCATTATCATTGATTTTTCCATGCATTAATTAATTATAAATTATTGGCTTTATTAGGGAGAAAATGGGAAACTATGCAGTAGAAGTCAGGAGAGTAGCCCTAGACATATTAGATGCAATCCTCCATGGCCTAGGTCTCCGCCAGAGGCACCTACGAAAAAAGTTGGATGAAGGCATGCAATTTCTAGCAGTAAACTCCTATCCCCAATCAACAGAGCCAGGTGTGAACGAGGGATTGGCCCCACATTCTGACTTTGGCTTCATAACCTTGCTTCTTCCAAGCTGCCCTGGCCTTGAGGTAATGGAGCACCGCACCAAGGCCTGGAAGGCAGTACTGCAGCCATCAGATGCACTCCATGTGCATGTCGGGGACCACTTGGAGGTACTTAGCAATGGCAGGCCGCAGTTTGGTGCACAGAGCAATTCTGAATAGTGACAACAACAGGGTTTCTATTGCAAGTATTCACGGTTTTCCCATGTATGAGAAGGTGAAGAGTGCAGGGGAACTGGTGGATGAACAACACCCAAAGATGTATAGGGAAAGCAGCTTCAAGGACTTTTTGGACTTTTTACTATCAAGCGGAACCAATAATAAGAGCTATATTGATA
Source organism: Carex parvula (assembly GCA_025461045.1). Lineage (NCBI taxonomy): Eukaryota > Viridiplantae > Streptophyta > Magnoliopsida > Poales > Cyperaceae > Carex > Carex parvula. Next base: position 1,944,640 of record JAJGRW010000063.1, read on the forward strand.
GTCTCAGAATCAGGAAAATCTGAGACCTAATAAAACAAAGAAAAGTTCCATATTTGACCAAATAGAACCAGAAATTTGGAAAACAATTCCATGTAAACTTTGTGAAGGATGATACATGCTCATATTACCGCCTATTTTTTACTGTAAAAATATGCCCAATTTCCTCCTAAGTCCTTTCACCCCATAACTGTGGAAATAATGGTTATTCTGGGCTATATGTAGAGTGTATTATTTTATACATCATTGTTTGTTTACCAGAAGTTTTGCTGGATTAACCAGTTCACTTTCTTAATTAAGAAAGAAGAATTATAACCAGGTGAGTGAGGATCATATATCTATCTTTAACCCAAGTTTGTATTGAATCTGAAAGAGTTATGATTGTAAGAATACGTGTATCCTACCACTTGGATCCTTAATGCATGATCTGAATTGTACTGGGAAGTACAAAAATAAACTGTTCAAACTTCGATTCATACAAAAGGTAGCGATCAAACAACAACTCCAAGTCATCACGAGGCGACTAAGATTTAATCGAACATCTTTAGCAACAAATTAGGGAAAAATTAACCAGTGAAAAAGATTCTGGTGGACAAATTAACTGCATTGTTACTTAATCCTAGGACGAATACACAAAATCACGAACAAGTTACAATCATCACGAGGCGAACAGCAAATCAATTAAGCGAAATTTCGATAACAGTTGGAACTTTGACGAAAATTGAACTACAAGTCAGAAGAGAATCAAATACTGAATAGATTACGTTAAAAACAATCTTTCGTTTCCCGTACCTCTGATTGAGCACATCCCGTAGATCGTTTCCAAGAAAATATTAACAAAGAACCAAAGATTGATTGATTGCATCTTCGGTGATCGGTGCGAAGAGGTATTGAATTCGGATTTTTCACTTTTTCATTGGTCGGGTTTTAAACCAATTTGACGGGCCGATTTTATTAGCTGGGGGCTTAAGAGGCCTCATTAACCACTTTGATCCATACTGTCAAATAGGCTATACTTTCGGCTACACCAGCCCTAATCTAATTCCGTTCAAATCATTTCCCCAATTGCAGGAGGTCAATTTGGGGCCGATGCCCATTGGACTCAAAGTGAGTTCGATGGTTTCGATGGCCATCCGATTTGCTTTAAGATTTGTGCTCGTAACTTTTGCGTCTGCTTTAAATATGCTTTATATCATGTTTTCTAAATTGAAAAGCCTCGCAAAATTAACTAATTTATTAATTTTTCTATTGAAGCTGATTTTAAATTTATAGAGCATCTATTTTATTCTTTATTAAAAAATAAAAATATATATAGGATGTTTAAGAGAAATATTATGTCTTCTAACTAATTGATTATCTAGGACAAATAATTCAATTCTTTATTTGTATATACAATGACATTTAAGCATACACGTACTAATTATGTGTGTGTCAAATCGTTTCCTCTCACAAGCGATTGATTAGAACACTAACTATTTTCCTTAAATATATTTTTTATATATTTTTTAAAATATATAAAATGGGTACTTCATAAATTTAAAACGAGTTTAACAAAAAAAATCAATAAACTAGTTAAATTTGTGAGATTTTGAAATTTAGAAAAGTAAGTATGATATTATGAATTTTAGAGGAGAAAACACGTAATTTCAAAGTTTTTGAAGAGTATACATGATATTTTTCCGAGTTCAGTTACTATGATATCGGTGTTATTTCAGCCGTAGTGATACTGACTTCAAAATTCATCAAATATACTTCAAACAATGAATCTAAACCGTTCAAAATGATCTTCCTTAGGAGTGATGCATTTACATCCAAAATTTATAAATTTTCGAATTCATTTAGTATAAAATTAAGTGGTTTAATGATGAAACATGAATGTATAAAAATTAACTTAAAAATCTTATTTTTTTTATCACTTGACTTTATACTGAATGAATTCAAAAATTTATAAATTTTGTATGTAAATGCATCACTCGTAAGGTATATCAGTTTGAACAGTTTGGATCCGTTATTTGAAGTCTATTCGATTGGTTTTGGAGTTTGTGTTACCACAAATGAAATAACACTGATGTCATAATAATCAGACTCTATTCTTTCATATTTAAATATTAAAAGACTCGATTATGTAATTAAATAATTCACAAAAAAAAGCTTAACTTGAATGATCCATAACTTAAAATTTGAATTCGATCCTGAAACTACAAGATATCCAAACCAATATTCGAATGAGTTGACTCAAATCGAGAACGACAGAAACTTGATATAAGATACATATTTTTTTTTTTAATGGCCAAATTACCCGTACGTAGGTCTTTCATTCAACAATAAAATACAGATGACAAATTACCACTTAAATACTTTAGACGATAAGTTTTTGTGGAGATGGTTAACTAAGTATGTCTTTTCAATTCATTTTTTCTATAAATGATTAAACTATGGGGTATATCTAATAAGGAATATAATACTATATGACAGTCCAAATTACCACTTAAAATTAAGATTTCTTGTAATTAGTTAGAAAATATAAGATCTTAATTAGGATTAACTTATTAAAGAAAGCCTGACCTGGTTTACCTGACTGTCTGTTTTGTGGTCAACCTGAGAGTACTGATATATATATTTTTGTAGAATGCTCTTATATCAAGATATTGGACTAAATAGCATCTTATAATGGATTTCAATCTAATTGTACCATTATAGATGACCTATGGTTATTAAATGCATGTATTTCTTTTAAAGATAGATTATTAGTAGAAATTATTAGAGGTACAGTAATTTGAACAGTTTGACTTAAACGTAACAAAGTATGTTTTAAGGGCACTACCCCTGCCACAACTAACACTTTAGAGACAAAAATTATTGCTTTAACTAGTTTCTGGTGTCAGTCTAGGAATGATGATTCATTTTCAAACTTAAACCTCATAATTCCTTCTAATGTTAAGGAATTACCATATCAACTTCGAGAGGAGGAGGAGGAGGAGGCAGTGGAGGTCCTCCCATCCATGGCCGAGCTAGAGGACACACAGCCTCAGGACCCTTTTTTGGCCATTATTATGGAGGATTTTGGTCCTGACAGCCCTCTCAGCCAATGTCTAGCATAAACAGGGATGATGATGGTGATGTTGATTGGAATTTGTTAGACTACTGATACTTAGTGTCATATGGTGTTTTTGTATGTGTTGTGCAGGTTCTTTGTTTCAAACAATTCTATTTTGTTGTTGCAAGTTTTTTTTGTTGTTGGATTATGTTGTTTAGGTATATTTGTTGATATTTTGTATTTTTGAAGGTTAGTGACTTTAAATGTCAACTAACAATTTCATTGATAAAAAATGTATTTGCAATGGGTCAAATGACCGTAATTTCTAAATTTATTCTTTTATTCTCATAAAATTTTATAAACTAATATAATATTTTAATCCTCATCTCGCTCCACGATCGGATTTGATTCTTCGACCGCCGCCGTGCTTCGACAGCAACCGAATCTACTCACTGTCGCGCTCCAATCGAGATGTTAATCACCGCAATACTTTAATCGCCATTTCGCTCTACGACCGGATCCGTTTCTTCGACCATCGCCGCGCTCCAACAACGGCCGGATCTACTCACCGTCGCGCTCCAATCGAGATGGGAACTCTATGCTCTGAACTCTAACGATGCCTTATTTTCTGCTCCGCTCAGCTCCGGTTCCTCCCCCCTCCCTCATTCTCCTCTCCGCTCGAGAAGGTAGAACCGATAGAGAGAGGAGGTATTGTGTAGGAGATAAAAACTACGAGTGGTGAAAAAGAATGAAGTTGGGTGGAAGTATTTGTTTGTTTGTTGATATTTTGGTGGTATATGTTTGTAACTAACATTATGCTTGAGTTTTAGGTATATGCTTTAGGTACTTAAACTTAGCTCTCATGGTTTCTAGTGAAATAAGTGGATATTGAATCCACTGCTTTTCAAAAAAAAAAGTCCTCTCACATACTTATAAAATTAGAATGTGAAGCCTACATATTCCAGTACTTTTACCCTGCCCAAATTAGTTAGTTTGTGGGCAATATAATTCTCATCTCTCCTAATCTTTTTGCACTCAAAACCTTTAACCTTCACCATTATCCTTCAAATTCTCATCACTTCTTCGTACCTGAGAAGAGCATAGAAGATCCACCAGTTGGCTACAGTCCGAGAGGAAATTCAATTGAAAACAATCTGAGTTGAAATACCTCTGAATGTAAGAGTGATCTAAATCAGATTTTATCCAATCCAAGGAGATTCAACATGTCCAATTTACCAGTTCCACTTTGGCTGAGTTCTACATAGAAAAGAAAAGGAGGAAAGAAAATAGAGAATTAAAAATAGTAGAATTGGAAGCAAGGGGAATTAACAATAGTAGAATTGGAATTAACATGTAACCAAGCGCTTTATCTTTACTCAAGAAATGAACATACCAAGCAGTTTTTGCGATTGGAGTTGAAAATAACACAAAGAAAATTAGAAATTCCATTCATATCATCATTTTCTTTCACAACCGCTTACAATATCAACGGGTGTTGGTTGATTGCTGATAATAGCAACGGTTAAGCTAGACAGGAGAAGAAAATTAGTCACATCGTTACCAGTCACGTCATATATACCGATCACGTAACGTAACTTATGTGTCACGCGACATGACTATACCATTTTAGTCACGTTACGTGACTAATTTTTTTAAACATTATTTCTTAATTATAATTTATTTTGTAACAATTTTTTTTTTAACTAACTTAAACTTGAAAACAATAATTAAACGCGATTAGTCACATTACGCGAATAGTTATGGCACGTGTGGCACGTCGTGACTAGAGTAGAGAAGATGTGTCGTGTTGTGACCAAATTAATTTTTCACGTGTCATGATGTGACCAAAATGTAAAGGGGTGGTCATGGCACGCGAATGGTCACGGCGTGCCCAATCTTACTGTGACCAAGCGTGACTAGCATGACCATTTGATTATTATTTAGGTTAGTTTATTCAATATTCACCATTTAGTCAAGATCTAACAGTCCTAATTACATGTGACTTGCGTGCCGTGCTGTGACTAGATCTTTCACGTGATGTGTCAATGCCATGCCAAATTTTCAAAAGATAGTCATGACACACGAATGGTCACGGTACGGTACACGCGAGTCACGGTACGTAACTGACATGCGTGTCGTGCCGTTCCGTGACGAGGCCGGCTCCACCGTACTATTTTTCCCACTCTAGTCGTGATCACACGTGACGTGACTGTCATTCACTATTTTAGTCACGTCATGTCACGTGATGTTTTTCCTTTTCTTGTTAAGACTGGCATGGTGGAATGCACCCCTACCCGCTGACATAAAAAAAAAAAAAAAAAAGAAGACATTTTTCGAAAAAAAAATTAATGATATGAGTGGAATTCCTATTTTTTGTGTGTGCATGTGTTATAGTTAAAAATTTCGACGAGGGATATATGGAAGCTGATGAAGAGTGTTATTTGGAAGAAACTTCATAAAAAAACTATAATTTTCTTCTCTTGATCAATTATTTATTAGAACTTTTATTGATAAGTTATTTTATCGTAAACTTTAATAATATATCTTGACCCAGAGTCTGCAAACACATTATGCCTTAAAAGTTATTTTTTGGAAGATAGCGTGGAATGGATACAGAGAGTATTGGAGTAATCAAACAAACATTAATTAATTAGGAAGCTACCTAATTTGTCCCTGGTCCTGACACAAATTAAGAGTCAACAACCTTCAATATATGAAATAAATAATTAGTATTTCATGATAAGTGGCTTTGGAAATGGTAAAGAGGAGACATGCTAGGGCCCAATTTTCTTTTTCAAAATATAAAATTTAATATATCGAAAGAAGATGATTAATTTTTTTTTTTCATATTGATTCCGTCCGTTTGAGTAATTATAAGGATCATAATTAATATACGCATCAAATCTGCGAATTAAGATCTCAAAATTGTAGGAACCAAATTATCGATTCCATCTCTAGCTATAAGCTAGAATGTCGAAATTTGAACTCCCACTTCATTCTCTCTCCCTTCTCTTCTCTTCTCTACTCTATTTCATTTTCTCTTTCAGCAAGTCATAACATTTTTTATTTGCATTTTTTTATTTTTATCGTCCAAAGTATTCATTCATTTTGGGATCCATTTACAAAAAAAATTATAGTCCTCGGAGGAAATTTGAAAACATTTCAGATCTATGATTTTGGCAAGAGAAACTATTTAGGCCAATTAAATGTTTATTTTGTTTTAAATTGTTACATATAATGTTATTAGTTAGGATGAAAAAAGGACAAAATAATAGTTAGGATGAAAACATTTCAGTTCAAAAGAATTGACAAGAGAAAGATGACTATTGAACAAAATTTCGAATGATGCGTCTACATGTAAAAATTAGAATGTCATTGCCTCTCCTTTTGATCTCCTTTTGTGCTCAAAACATGTGAGATGTGGCTGTATATGTACTTCATTTGGATTGGACCAGGATATATGCTTGTTTGGTGAATTTATTTATTTATATTCCAATAATGTATTCTTGGCATTCTTTCAAAAAAATTTCAAGTTTTTTGGAAGTTGGCATCATTGGGAATATTCATGAACCTTCCCTCTACCGTTTATGCCACGTCATCACGTGAGAAAATAACTATATTTGTATTATACGTTATGGTGTGAACAATTAAGGTTTTAAATTAATTGATACTTGTCATATTCAATGGAATGTTTGTTGGATTTCATAAATTTTCAGAAATAAATAAAATAAAATGAGATACAAGGAATGAAAAATGAAAAATGAAAAAAAAGAGAGAGCTGAAATGTGATAATAAAATGAAATGCAAGCAAAGAACCTAGCTAATTGACTTCTGACTTGACATTTATTGTTCTTTTTCCTTGGTATCATTTGATTGAAATTGAAATAAAAAAACGTAAAAAAATGAATGCATTAAAATTAATTTATTAACCTTCTAATTTTGACCGCTTGACTTTATTCTAAATTAATTCGAAAGTATAAAATTTTTACATGTAGACGCATCACTCGTAAGGTAGGCGGGTTTCAACGGTTCAGATTCGTTATTTAAAGTCGATCCGATGGGTTTTAGACTTGGGTTCACCAAGGAGCTTGGTGAACTCAAGAACACCCTAGTTCTACCCCAATTAAGAATATAGTTAATTACTATTACCTCGTTGTAATATTTTTCTTCATGAGAATACTAAGTTATTAGCAACTAATTAAATATCTGAGATGATTTAATTAAAATTTACAATTTAGAAATAACTTTTATTTATACTCATACTTAATAAGCTAACATAATTTTTTTTTCTTATTCATATTTATATCCAATAAATTAACGAAAAAAAACGTACTCATACTATTTTTATTAATTAAATATAGTATGGATCGAATAAAAGGTTAAAAGAGTATCATGGACACTCCTATTAACAAGTAACCAAGCGCTTTCGATGTAGATTGGAGTTTTAAAAAAAAAAAAAATAAGGAAAGAAAGATGTGTGCACAACGTCTCATTGACTTTTTGCAAGACGAGCTATCAGAGTTGGATGAAAAGTGTTATTTTGGAACCAACCTAGCTTCCTAGTTCCAACACAAAGCTATATTTCTTGTTTTGATTATTAGATCTTGACGCAGAGTTGACAAAGACATTATGCCCTAAAAGTTCTTTTTTGGAACATAGCGTAGATACATGCAGAGTACTGGTGCTGCCAAACAAACATAAAGTGTTATTTAGAAAGCTAGCCAACACAATGAGTCAGCAAAACAATTAGTATCTCCACGATAAGTGGCGTTAGACTACGGGAAATTTGGCAATAAATTAAAAAAATCTGAATTTTTTTAGGAAATCGGAAATAAATTAAACTACATTTTCTGTAAGTTTCAAAATATTTTGTAGTTTTTTTGTGTTTTGGTATAATTTGAGACAATATTGTTAGTAAAAAATTGAAAAAAAAAAATCCTAAAAAATATTTAAAAGTTAGGAAAATTAGATGTGTTCTGCTATGCATGTGTCTAGACGTGTCGTATTTAAACATGCTAAATTTCAGAAGAAAAAAATATGGACACAACATGATTAAGAACACAACACAGTCATGTATTGATATGACACGTCTAATAAAATGTATCGTGTTGTGTCGTAGCCGTACTAGCTAGCACGTGTGTTCAACATGCCGTGTTTTTACAATATAGTAGACAAGAGTTTGTATATACTGCTAAATCTCAGGAAATATTATTCTTAGCATGGCATGGCATGTATGCGTATGTACATGAACACGGGATACGTGAATGCGGTATGTTCTCGTTTGGATATAGTAAAGACAATACATACTTTCGTGTGTGTCGGCAGGGGCAGACCCACTAACAGAGTAAGGGGGTCAATTGACCTCCATTTGTTTTTAATTTTTTTTATTTATACATGGTTCTCTATGTAATTTAGAGTAAAATGTTACAGATACTGTAAAATTGACCCTCATTTGGAGCACAAAAATGTTATATAATTGATCCACATTCAAATTTGACCCCCATTCAAATTTGACCCCCATACTTTGAAAGTCTGGCCCAGCCCCTGTGTGTTGGGCCGACATATTTATATTAAGGATATAAATTAGTGTCAGGTAGTGTCGTAATAGTCGATCTTGTGACTTGAATCATGTGTTGTGCTATAATCAAATTATTTTTTAACGTATCATAATATATTGTAAATTAAATAGTGGACATTGATCATAGCAAATGAATAGTCACGCCACGTTAACATAACATAATGAGTCACGTTTGGTCATATATATTGAGTTACAACAAATTTGAGTTACAACAAAGTTACAACAACTTTTTTTTTCATTTCAAAGTCCAAATCGTCGATCCAAACCGTTCAACATGATTATCTAAATAAAATGTGCTTGCAGATCAAATTTTACATTTTTTTGAATTTGTTACTATTTATTAAGATGTGTACAAAATTCAATGGTCTGAATATGACTATTTTTTGTAAAATATTTAATAAATAGTAAAAAAATTCAAAAAAATATAAAATTTGATCTGCAAGCACATTTTATCCTGGAGATCATGTTGAACGGTTTGGATCAACGATTTGGACTTTGAAAATGAAAAAAATAGTTGTTGTAACTTTGTTGTAACTCAAATTTGTTGTAACTTGATCCCTCCTCATTGAACTATGTTTATCATATTTGGTCACGTGTAGTCACATTTAAATATTTTTAATTTTAAAGTTTGTTTAAGAAAGAAAAATTATAAAAAATAAAGAAAAATTGTGAAAGATTGTGAAATAAAGTAACGATATATTGTGAAAAACATATTTTTATAATAATGTCCGAATTTTGATTTGTTGTTTTGGATAAATAATGAAATAAATTTATGTAGAACTAGGGTGTTTTTCAGCATCAAGAATTAGTAAGCTTAACTCTACAATCGATTATATTAGCTATTTTTAGTAAGCTTAACTCTAAAATCTATTATATTATTGAAACTAATTTACTTCACAGGTGATGCGTTTATATATTAAATTTATAAATTTTTGAAATAATTTAGTATAAATTCAAGTGGTAATAAAGAAAGTTTATAAGTTAATTTAATACGTTCATTTTTCATCGTTTGATGACCGCTTGACTTTATACTAAATTAATTCAAAATCATATAAATTTAACATGTAAACGGATCACTTGTGAAGTAGATCGATTTCAACACTTTAGATTCATCATTTAAAATTAATCTGATAAGTTTAGAGTTAAGTTCACCAATAGACTTCTTGAGCTTAAAAATACCCTAGTTTTATTCCATAAATTTTATGTTGGTCTGATCATGTATAGTCATATTTGATCATGTTTCGCATCTCGTGTAATTTTAGACCAGTTTAGACAAAATACACGTCTAAATAGTTAGATTAGATGACAAGTTCAATTAGTGTTTAATATGCATAAGTAAGAATCTAGGTTTCTAGACTAGCTATTGAAAGGAGACGTCACAATACTCAATTTTCAAAAGATTAACTTAGAAAATAAGTGACGTGCTGAAAGATGAAATCCAATTAATTGCCTCCAAGAAGATCAAAACTTGAACTTAGATTTTAATTAGGTGAGGTATCAAAAGATCAACTAAGAATTTGACCTATCAAAGAGTTCGCACTTGTACCAGAAAACGCTACTATACAAGGTCAAAAAATGGGCTTATACACCTTTTTCTAACCGTGTCTATGGGAGTCGTGTACAATAGAGTCGGTAAATTATACACGGTTTTAGAACCATGTATGAAAACACTAATCCTACACGGTTTTTTTTTTTAACTGTGTATAATTCATTTTTTTTTTTGGGATCGACTAACAGTACCCCCCATTCAGTCCCCTAAACGTCCCCCCCGCTAACTAACGCGCTAATTACAGTTAATTACAGTTAATCACAGTTAGTGTAACAGAAGTTGATCATTTCAAAGTTTGCCAGACAGTTATGCATCGCTAAAAAGGAAAGTATTCATACCTACCTAATGAAGTCTGAATATTTATGTTGAATAATATTTGAAATGGGGATCATAACATTTGGGGACCACTATGTACATGGGGACCATTACTTTTCGGGCCAGTAACGGCCAGTGGGGACCAGTAACAACCAAAAAGTCTTTTGAAAGCGACAGCCTGGATTGGGGACCAGTAACAACCAAAAAAGTCACGTGGATCACACCACCAGCGATTCATTGATAAAATTTTCACACACAGAATGGAAAGTATTCATATCTACAAACAAAAGTATGAATATATATGTCACAAAAAATTCTTCAAACAATATTATGAATATTTACTGGGGACCACTACCTATCTTGTACCAAATATGTTAATGAGGAACCTATACGGATCTCTATCACATCAAGTATTCATATTTAATTAATGAAATGTGATTTCTTAAATTCAAAATATGCATACATATTTGTTTGCATTTTGAAACTAATTACTGATGTGTGATTTATCATAGCTAATAACTGAAGTATTCATAGCTAATAACTGAAGTATTCATAGCTAATAACTGAAGTATTCATAACTAATAACTGAAGTATTCATAGCTACTAACTGAAGTATTCATAGCTAAATAACTGAAGTATTCATAGCTAATAACTGAAGTATTCATAGCTACTAACTTAAGTGTCATCTCTCTCGCATCAAGTATTCATAGCTAAATATACAATAAAATTTTAAAACCAATTCCTGACAAAACAATTAAAACAACACAGTATTACAGCAAGTTAGTAGTTTATAGTTTGCCCAAGGATGTCAATCATATAACAACAAAACATCACAGTATATTGAAAACAAAATGGCAGATTGCCAATGCATAAAACATCACAGTAAGAAAAAGCCAAACAGTTTGCATATCACATATTAGGTGAAAATTATAAATCATTTCTATCATCAACCAGAATACGAAAAGCGAGTAGAAGACGCTCCTTCCTTATCATGGTCTGAAATTTTGAACAAAAACAAAAAAAAATAGTTAACAAAAAAAAAATGAAACCTTTACAAAATAAGGGAGTAGGAAGTATTACCATTAGGGTTATCAAGTATTCAACCTAATCAAATCATAAAAAATAAGAAAGGTAAAATAACAGAAATAACCTGATCAAAATCAAATGCCACATTTCTGCTGAGGCAGTCCATTATTCGAATGATAAAAATAGCACAATCATTCGAACCTTCTTGGTGTGGACAGCCCATCCAAGTATACTCAACTTTCATCCATTCTTCATCTCCTGATTAACACAAATAAATCAATGCAGGTAATACAAGAACAGTGAACTATTGAATACAATATAAGCATTGAAGTATTCATACAAACACAATGAAACTATTCATACATCTACTGACAAATAAATAATACTCACCTAGCCTCCAAGACAGGAAATATTTGACCCAGTGCATTGTATTAATATGGGGACTGAACCAATACATGTTTCCATCTTGATCATTCAAGGAGTTGTACAAATGAATTACTTTATTCTTCAAATCTACTGCTCCAAGAATCCAATGTCCCCGAGCACACAATGGCACAAATAGCCATTTGGCCCTTTCAAATTGCTCAGAGAACAAATGTGGTTGTGCAGGAAACAGTTTCATGAAAGAATTGGTAGGTCCCATATCCTACAAAATAATACAAAATATAATAAAATAAATGAAATTTATTCATATATTTTTTTTAAAGTAAAATTAAAATACTTATAAAACAATTTACCAAGGTTTTTGCTGTCAGATAAAACCATTCATCATTATTTTTCACAGGTGTGTCCCTTTGAAGAAGGAATGCAGCAATCTCAACTACCTGCAATGTTAATTGAAAAAGTATACATATCTAGCATATCCAATATTCCTCCCTATGTTTTCAATAAAATATTTTAAAAATTAAAATGTACAGTTAGTTGCAAAGTAATTATCATACCTCAGGACCAATTTGGTTACCGCTGAACAATATATCTCTGAAGTGATCTGGCAGCATAAACAAATCGGCTGCCTTGTTCTGAAATGGGTAGTCACTTTCTCTCAAAATATTATTAAAATATTTATTAACCCAGGCATCAAGTACGTTGCTCACTGTATCACTCACCAGATCCCTATATTTATATTCCCAAGATTTTTTTGCCAATGGTTGTTTTTGAGTTAATTCAGGAATATCAGGATCAATGAATAAACTGTCTTTGCAGAAGTCCCAATCTTTATGATCGTCAACATATCTGAAAGGCACCCCTTCAATTTCAGCAATCTCATACTGGAAAAGGCAAGCCTGCACCCAATCTTTGAAAGTCACACTTTCCTTTACATCATCATGAATAAAAGGTTCACCAATAAACGGTTCTTTATCAACATAGTTCCTCTTTGGTTGGACTCTTCGAATGGGAACTCTTGTGTTCATTGCACCTTTTTTGACAGCTGGTTTCTCTTCCTCTTGTGAACTGATCTCTATTATTTTAACGTCTCGTTTCATGGCTTGTCTCTCAACAGCTCTCTTACTCATCAACAAATTTGTACGGGAATATAACTTCGTTGTTTTTACGGGTACGATTGGTAGTTCTTCTGACACCTTCTCTATTTCTGGGGGTGTAGGGGTTAAACCAAGACTAAATGTAGGGTGTTCGTCCCCAAGTTTAATAACTGTTTCTTCTGACACCTTTTCTATTTCTGGGGGTGTAGGGGTTAAACCAAGACTAAATGTAGGGTGTTCGTCCCCAAGTCTAATAACTGTTTCTTTGTTTCCTGCTACTGAGCCATGTACTCCTTTTTTTACATCAACTACTTTCTCTCCTTGTTCGCCTTTCCCCTCTCCATCTCCTCCTTGATCTCCTTGTTCTCCTTTTCCCTCTCCATCTCCTCCTACTAATATTCCTCCTGCTTTGACACCAACTTCTTTCTCTACTCCTTTCCCCTCTCCATCTACTCCTTGATCTCCTTGTTCTCCTTTTCCCTCTCCATCTCCTCCTTTCTTTTTCAGATCATTTAAAACTTGCGCTACAACATCACTGGCATCAACAACTCCATCAGACAGTGTTCCACCATACTGTAATACACTTTCATTCTGTGTTAGCTGAGGTTCTGAGGTTTCTTCACTTTCTGAACAAGTTTCTACTCCTACATCTTCTGGTGTGATTTTATCTGTACCTTCCTCTGGATTTTCTTTTTTCCCTTCTACATCACCTATTTTATTTCCTTCCTTCTTCCTTCTCTTCACAGGTGCATCCTTACCAACAGATGGTGTTGGTGTTACACTATATAGGACCCTCTTGTTGAGAGGGCTTGAAGGAGTTTCCTCTAATAACTTTGCACAGCTTCTAGTAACGACACCAATTGAAGAAGAAGGTTTATGTGCTCCTTTCTTTTCTTCAACTTTGGCAGCTTTCCCTGGTTCCAAGTAAAAAAAAAATTAATATTTAAGTAATTATGCATAAAAGAAACTTTACAAATATGAACTATGAACTTAGGAAGTATTACCATTAGATCTATCAAGTATTCATACCTATATAACAAAAAATATGAACTATGAAGTTACATTAACACAAGTATTACCATTAAGGTTACCAAGTATTACCATTAAGTATACCAAGTATTCATACCTATATAACACAACATTCACACTAAAAACTTAAAATTAATTACCTTTCTGTTTTCCTTTGCCAGGTGATTTTTTACATTCTCCTTTGGCAGGTTGTTCCTCAGGTGTACTCACATTCATGGATCCTTTAATTGAATTAAAAGTGAAACAAAATTTTATAAAAAATCATGAAATTGTAAAGTATTCATAACTACAAAATGTAACACAAGTATTACCATTAACAAAATTTTATAAAAAATATGAACTATGAAGTTACATTAACACAAGTATTACCATTAAGGTTACCAAGTATTACCATTAAGTATACCAAGTATTCATACCTATATAACACAACATTCACACTAAAAACTTAAAATTAATTACCTTTCTGTTTTCCTTTGCCAGGTGATTTTTTACATTCTCCTTTGGCAGGTTGTTCCTCAGGTGTACTCACATTCATGGATCCTTTAATTGAATTAAAAGTGAAACAAAATTTTATAAAAAATCATGAAATTGTAAAGTATTCATAACTACAAAATGTAATAATTAATTGTAATACAAATGAATGCAAGTTAAATAAACAATCTTACGTGACTTCTTTTTAATTTGATACTTCCATTCTTCATGAGAAACTTCAGCAATCATCTTCTGCTCTGTTGTCGGTGACAATTTGGGAAGTTGTGTTGAGCCTTCTTCTACATACTTCAGGTCTTCGATCATATGAGAGGCAGCACATCCAAGAAGTTCATTGCAAACTCTAAATTTAAAGAGGTTATAAATTGGAGTCATTTCCATCAACAACTTGTAAACATGCAAATTGTGTGTCTTCCGCAATGTATCAGTCCTTGCCAGACACGTCGAGTAGAAATTGAAGACAAGACCTTCCGATTTGAAAATGGCTTCAGATGGACTCCAATCTAAAGAACCAGGTTTGATATCGGTATTTCTCACAAGATCAAGTTGTCGACTGAACGAATCTCTTCTCCATCCTATGTGCAACTTCCAGTTGTAAAACCTTGGGATGTGCCCTCTAAAGATTCTAACCTTTGGCACCTCAACATGTTCAAAGAACCAGGCCTAAAAAAATTAAAGGAAAAAAAATTACTATTAGTTGATATAATTTGTAATTGTTTTGTATATATGTCAAGAATAAAGTATTCAACCTTAAAGACTGATTTATTCCACCTTATATAGATACAACCCTACAACAATATTGAAGTATTGAATACAAGGACAGTGAACTATTGATTACAATACAACCATTGAAGTATTCATACAATCACAGTTAAACTATTCATACATCTACTGAGAATAAATAAATTTGAGTTAATATGACTTACAACTAGTGCCAAGGCACAGCCTGGTAGGGTTCCTGACACCTTTTCTTCGTTCTCCAAATTTCCACGAACTTCGGGTTCAGGACTATCTACTACTCCTTTCCCTGCCCTTAGATCATCTCTTTTTAACTGGCACCAAAGAGCATTATTAGGAATATTTTCCATCAACATTCGGTATACTGCCTCACCCCAATTATATTTCCTTAAACGGTCAATATTCTCCACATAAGGGAACAAATGGATGGGTACATTTCCAGAGGTTTGAGGGAATAGTATAGTCGTGAAAATGTACATCACCAACAGTCCACCAATTTCTTCTGCTGTTCCTTTCCTGTTGCGTAATGCCGCAATTATTGTGTCCTCAAGTTCCTTCCGAGTTATCTTCTCATTCCTTTTTTCGAAAAATTTGTGACGCAAAGCAGAAAAGGTAAGGGTTTCCCTCTTGTAAACTACAACCTCCCCTTCAAATCCTAGACCCATTACAAGTGCAACCTCATCGGGTGTAAACATCAATAGCTTGTTGCTGAGCAAAAAACCACCTTTATCATTATCCCACTTCAGTAAAATGGAATGTAGTATAGGATTGTTTGCTTGTGTTCTGTTTGGGAATGCAAATAAATGCATAAATGGTGTTCTCGCTAACACTTTTATGTGGTCACGGTGTAATCTAGGCATAACTTGTGAATGGAAGAAAAACATTGCTGACTCAACAATGCATCTGTTCTTGATACAAGAGTCTGATGTTCTTGGCTTGTTTATTCGATCACCTAAGAAAATAAACAAAACAAAAATATTCATACTAGGACATTGGAAGTATTCATATAAAGAAACTAAATGATCATACAAGCATATTAAAATTACTTGCAAGTTACTTGTAATGTCAAGAGCATACTAAATGATCATACAAGCATACTAAATGATCATGCCAGCATATTACTTGCAACTTTCATAATTATTGTTCCTAAAATATTCATACCTAATTGATAAAATATTCATATCATTATCCCACTTCAGTAAAATGGAATGTAATTATTATTCCTAAAATATTCATACCTAATTGATCAGATATTCATCCAACAATTGAAAAAAGATAGTTAAAATTGAAGGTAAATTTACCTTTCTTGCGACCTAGTTGTCCTCCCCTAGGTCGCTTCAATGACAAAGGTTTATCTTCATCATCTGCAACTTCCTGTGAAGTTTCCATCATCTGAGAAGGATTTGGAGGATTGGCTTCTTCTGTTAAAAAATTAAGATAAAAATTAAACTACACTTTCATAAAAGTATTCAGATCTAAATTTTACAGAATTCAATTTTCGTTTCGTAAAAGTATTGAGACCTAAATTTTCATAAAATGGAAACGATTTCACGAAAATAAAAACTAGATCGCAACTCATACCTTGAATGTTCTCCATAGGTTGCTTCAAACCTGCGATTTCTGTCGTCGGTGTTGAAATGGTCGGAACTACACCTACGATCTCTGTCGTCGGTGTTGAAATGGTCGGAACTACACCTATTTGAACTCCTTCCGGTCTTCCTCCTTCAGATATTGCTTGCTCTTCTTGATTCGAACTATTCAAACTATGTATTTCAACCATTAGTGATAGAGTTAGAAAATGGACAGAGTTACGGAGAGAAAATGGAAGAAATTCGTAATGGCGGAAAACCTAACTTCTGGGGAGAGAATTTCGAAGTAAAAACCCAAGGGATGCGAAGAGAGTGAGTATGAGTTGTGAATAAGGACAAAATCCCAACTCGGACTAAGTGATATGAGTCGGAGCAAGTCGGAGTAAGTCGGACTTAGATAAATGGCACAATCAGACGAAAAAATGGCGCAACTTAGATAAATATATTTCAAAATCAATATGTGGGGACCATTTCATTAACAGAAAAACAATATGTGGGGACCATTTCATTAACAGAAAGTCTCCATTCAAATTGTTAGATGCTTATGTTTTCAAAGTATTCATACCTATCAACATAGTATACATAATTATTAAACAAATTATTGGATAAACCATATTTTTAATTTACTAATTATTGTGTATTAAAAATATATTTTGTAATTATATAATCAAATATGTTCACAGTAAAATTACATTACAGTAAAATACCGGTTAAAAAATGTTCACATCTGATAATTGCAGTAAAATTAACTCATCTGATAATTACAGTAAAATACCGGTTAAAATACCGGTCAATCGACTCTTGACATTACAGTAAAATTAACTCATCTTTTAAAAAATGTTCACATCTGATAATTGCAAGTATTCATATTTGTAAATTTTAATATTTATATGTTATTACAAGTATTCATATCCATAAAATTTGCAACATAATTAAAATGTGCAAATGAAACAAAACAAAGTATTCATATTGAAAATATAAAATATTCATTTCAGATGATTCAAAAATTAATAAAAACAATTAGATTTTGATATCACTAATCACTACAACATATGATCTGAATAAAATGTGATGATAACAACATTTATAAGTATTCATATCTAAACAATAAACTATTACAATGTGAAAAAACTCAAATTTAATGAATCAATAACTCTTTTCCCTCTTAAGTTGAATTAGATTGTGAATTTTCTTCTCCTTCTGAATTAACATATACAAGTAACTATTACTTCTCCTTCTGAATTTTCTTCTCCTTCTGAGTTTTCTTCGCCTTGTTAGTCTGATTCTCATTATGAGTTATGTTTTCCTTCTTCATATTTTTTTTCTTCTCGATTATCTTCTTTATGGCAATATCCAATGCATTCTTAATAGTTTTCTTTTTAGGCCGTCCCCTTCGATTTGATTTGTGAGGTGGGAGTATAGGTATAGATGGTGGACAATTCACAAATTGATCAACAGTGCTTGTTGGTTGTTCATCAAGACATGTAGAAGATTGACTTCCCCTCAAAATTGCATCACAAATTACTTCTTCATGTGTTGCTTCACAATCTATACAAATATTTACAAAATTACTTATATAGCAAATTATAATTAATACATATTATTTGAGAGCGCGTAAGGATTTAAACCTGTTCCAGTTATTTGCCCTCCTGTTTCATTTGGAAATGCCGTACTACTTGTATCATTTTGAGGTACTTCACCTACAATTCAGTTAACTGCCATTAATGAATTGAAATTTTTGATATGTACACAAACTAGTATTCATATGTAAAATAAAAATTTACTACATTTATACCTTCAACTGTTGAAACATCTTTTGCCTTTTGTTTGCCTGTTGAAGGTTTTCTTCTTTTTCTCGCTCTATAAGCACTTTCATCAACTCCAGAATGGACTTTGAAATTGTTATTTTGTTGGCCACCAATATTTGCTGATTTCATAAAAAATATGGAATTATAATTCAACTCCAATAAAAGATGTATTAAAAAAACATAAAGGAGAAGAAATTATATAAATAATTTACAACATACCTGATATTTTGTTTCTCAAATCTTGTAAACCTTTATAAACCTCATCATGCATCTCCTCATTAAGACTGCCCATATTAAGCAGATCTTGAATCATTCCATTTGTTGACATAGTCAACTCATATAGCCTACAAAAAAATAAAAAATAGTGAAAATGTACATATAACAAATTTTTGTACTGACAAGTATTCATATCATAAACAATAAATTAGAATACATATTAATTACTCACAAAGATATACCTGTTCTGCTCAGGTAAAGTAGGATGTGTCAAGTCAATTATTGTCAAATTTTCACGATTGATATCCTTTCTCCACCGATCAATAATGTATTTCTCATCAATACAAAAAATTCTTTCGTGCTTTAGAACCTGAATGCAATGTGAACATAGAATCCCCAGCACTTGAAAAAGTCTACATATACAAAATATTTCATTTAATGTCCTTTTATATAGAACCTCGAAGTTGCTCCCCAGCAATCAGAAACCATATATAGTACCTCTCCATTTTCTTGCTCAACTAAAGTGCATGATAAATTCATGCAAAGTGTGAATTGCTCTTGAACTTTCAAGAAAATATCATTTGTATATGTACTTTGGTATTGATACTCCATTGGTAATTGAGAATTCACTCTATGGGCTCGAAATTTAGAATCATGATCTGCCGTATTTTCTCTCTGCCAAATACTCCCTAAAGCTTCTTCAAAACTGTGAACAAAATCCTTAAGACTTTCTCTCCTAGTCAAATATCTATTGAGAAATGCATTCATGCTTTCCACCCGTTGGGTAGTAGTCATACCAGCCCAAAATTGGGTACTCAAAAATGCTGGAACCCACTTATCTCTCATTGCATAAATTGCTTTGAACCAAACATCATTTTGTTTCCCCACTTTATCCATTAGTGTTACCCATTTCTCCTCAAACTCATGTGTAGTCTGGGAATCATATACAACAGACTTTATCCATTTTGTTTTCTCACTCTTATTAGCCACTTGTCCCCATTTTGTCGGTAATTTGTGCAGTATATGCCAGGAGCAATACCTATGCACAGTTTCTGCACCAAAAACATGTCTAACCCCTAACTCAATACTTGGACATTGATCAGTTAGTACACCTCCTGGTTTTACATTGTTCATACATTCCAAAAACCTACAAGTAAACAATTTTTAAATATTTATTATTTCACCAGCAACTTGTCATACTTAGTATTCATACCAAAGTATGTTTGCATTGATAACCAAATATAATAGTGTTTGTACCTTCTCATGCACCACTTGTAATCTTCTTCACTTTCCCTTCCAAGCAATGCACAGGCAAAGATGATAGTATGGCCATGGTGATTAATGCCGACAAATAATACAAGTGGCATATCATACCTGAAACAAAAATTGAAAGTACGGATATAAACTATTGCAAATATGTATACCATAATTTAAAAGTATTCATACCCCTGAACAATGTATTATACCTAACATATAAACTATTGCAAATATGTACACCATAATTTAAAAGTATTCATACCCCTGAACAATGTATTATACCTAACATATAAACTATTGCAAATATGTATACCATAATTTAAAAGTATTCATACCCCTGAACAATGTATTATACCTAACATATAAACTATTGCAAATATGTATACCATAATTTAAAAGTATTCATACCCCTGAACAATGTATTATACCTAACATATAACACAAAGTATTCATACCACAACTATTATGTTTTCATGTCAAACATATGAAAAATTCACATTGAATACAAATAACATATGTATGAATTAATTGTACTAAGTATACCACAACAAAAAAAATAAAATTTATCAAAATTATTAGATTATTACCTATTAGTCAAGTAGGTTGCATCCAAAACAATCACATCATGGAAATACTTGTAAGCTGCACGACTTCGACCATCTGCCCAAAAGATGTTCCATAAACGACTATCTCTTGTACAATCATAAGCATAGAAAAAGTTCCGATCACTCTTTTGCTTGTTTTGAAAGTACTCAAAGATTAAATGGCAGTCATCCCCTCCAAGCGCTTGTAATTTGTTCCTCCTGTATTTATCTATATGATTTCGTGCATCTTTCTTTGTAAAAGGACACCTTAAGTATCCACCAGCACCTTTAATTACCAAATCTATATTAGTAGACACAGCCAAACCTTGTTCTTCATGAAAATCCAATAGATCTTGTAATCTTTTTGGGATATATCGGTAACCCGAAATTAGAAAGGATGACTCGGGTTGTAAAACATGGTTGTGATCAAGGTTAACTTCGATAACTACCCATCCTCCAGTAATATCGGTATTTTTCAACTTTATACATGCCTTACAACCTGTGCCTATATAAGCCCTCCTCCTCGTTGGGATACGACCCTCATTACTAGTTTTAGGCTTCTTACACTTGCTGCATGCTAATGTATAGTGCTGGCTCAGGTCTTTATTCTTATGATGTGATCTTTTGAAAACCCCGAAACCAGACTGCTTTCCAAAAGTTCATAGTACTTGCAAGCCTCTTCAAGTGTTTCAAACCAATCATCAACAGCAGGTGGGCTTAACTCATGAAACTCATCATCTCCATCACTTAACACATCTTCTGGTTCAATTTCACCCTCTACCCTTCCGTTAACATCTTTTGGTTCATTTTGTACTGCATTCAATTCATCTAGAGCTTCAACATTCAAATCCCACCCATATATATTTTCTCTGACACCAACATCATCATTGAAAGCTTCATTAGCACGATACTGATCTTCAAAATGTTGATAGATATCAACCTCATCTATTGACAACTCTTCAACAATCTCTTCATTCAAATCAAAATTCATTCTGGTATAACAAAATGAAAAATTTAATGAACAACAATAACAGGGATTCATATTAAACAGACCTACTCTGGATGATTCATGTAAAAAATAGTTACAAAATAGTTCTGGTATTATACATAACATATGAAACAGTTTTCATATAAACAGCTGAAGTATTCATATAAAAAGGTAACAAACTGTAGGTATAAACAACACAAGTATTCATACCAAAATATCATGTTTCAATCAATAAAATATCATGTTCATACCAGATATAGGAGATATTTGTATTCATATAGAACATAACATATGAAGTATTCATATTAACAGTAATCATATATTCATATTATACATATCTAATATGGATGATTAATGTAAAAAATAGTTACCAAACAGTTCTGGTATTATACCTACCATATGAAACAGTTTTCATATAAAAACAGCTGAAGTATTCATATCAAAGGCAACAAATTGTAGGTATAAACAACACAAGTATACATACCAAAATATTATGTTTCAATCAATAAAATATCATGTTCATATCAGATATAGCAGATATTTGTATTCATATTAACAGTATCATATATTCTTATAACATAAAACAATAACTCAATCACATGTTCATAATAACATAACGTAACAGTATCAGATCATCAGCATCTTCAATTAGAAGTATTCAAAACTTGAATCAGCTACTTATATCATTACTATAAAGTATTCATACCTGAGTTTTCTTTCAGAGGTGAGAATATAAATCGCCTGATATAAACTGAAATCGCCTGGCACAAACTGAAATCGCCTGGCATAAACTGAAAGAAAAAAACAGAAATCAATGATTTAAATGACAGAAAAATAAAATCGATGATCAAAGAATGAAAGAGAAAAACATTACATGATCTTAGCAAGTGAGATCGCCGGAGAGAGGTCTATCTCACTGGAGAGAGAGGTGTCAGATCGTGTCAAGAGAGACGCGATCTCGCCTGTGAAAGATAAAGGTGAGAGATCGCCGGACAGAGAGCTGTGAGATGCGAAGAGAGTGAGTATGAATTGTCAATTTCGAAGTAATGGCGCCTGTGAAAAAATAAAATCGATGATCAAAGAATGAAAGAGAAAAACATTACATGATCTTAGCAAGTGAGATCGCCGGAGAGAGGTCTATCTCACTGGAGAGAGAGGTGTCAGATCGTGTCAAGAGAGACGCGATCTCGCCTGTGAAAGATAAAGGTGAGAGATCGCCGGACAGAGAGCTGTGAGATGCGATCTCGTTCTCTCGCCTGAGAGCGAGAAAGATGAGAGATCGCCGGAGAAAGAGAGTTGCGATGTCGATCGCCGAAAAATTGCCTAAAATAGGCGCGGAGAAGAAGGAAAGCGCGCCGGAAATGGAAAGCGCGGAGGAGAAGGAAACACTCAAAAATCAAAAAAAGAAAGGAATAACGAAGGAGGCGCCTTAGTCGGTAACGACAGTTAGACGGGACCACTAACTGCCTCTTCAATTCGTTAATTAATCATTAGCTTAGTTAGTTACTTAGTTATAACGGGGGGACTGTTAGGGGACTAATAGGCGGGGGACCAAATCTTTACTCTTTTTTTTTTGCCAATTTTTTTTTGTCAAAACACATCATACATGGTTTTTAAAGTAAAAACCATGTATAAAAACACACATTCTACACGGTTTTTAATAAAAAGAACCCGTGTATAATTCATATTTAAAAAAAAAATTAAATGAAACCCTAGATCTGAATTCATATCAAACTCTATATCTGAATTCAAATTAAACCCTAGATCTAAATACCAAAAACACTAAACTATATATCAAAGAAATATAAATTTAAACACAAACATACTATACCTAAAACACTACAACACTACATTTACCGATATATATACAACAATTACAATTACATCACATATTATTAGTTACATGAATAACATTCTACTAAAAAAATGAAAATATAACAAAAAAAATCCTAAATCTGAGACTTCATACATTTACATGAACAATGCCTAAGAAAAAATATAGTAAAGGACAAAAAAAATCAAAAATTAGAAATAAAAATCTAAATCTGACACTTTAACACATGTTTTGAGGCTATTTAATTTGTTTTTTGGGCTGAAAAATCTAGTTATTTGCTGAAATTGGACACTCGAGCTCCGAGATACGCCTATATGAAATTTCTTCGTTGGAGATCGCCTTTTCGGTGAAGATATCGCATATCTTGCTTCACCTGTTTAGATTTAATTGACTCAGAGAATACATGTACAACCTACAGGGATGAGAAGCTTTTATAAATGACTTAGAAAAAATAGAGAAATGTATTATACAGGAAGGCACAAAATGATAACGTGGAAAATTTTGTATTTCTTTCATCACACTCGGATTATATAGTAAAAATGTGTAAAAATGTTGGAGCATTTCATACACGGTTTTTTAATAAAATTTTGTGTACAATTTGGTCAAATTGTACACGGTTTGTTATAAAAAACCGTGTATGAATGTTTGAGCATATTTATACATGGTTGTAAACAGTAAAACCGTGTCTAATGTGCATAAATTTTTGGAGCAAATTTTTCGAACAATGTTTTTTGTTTTGGACACAGATTTAATGAGAATTTTGAACAAATGTGTATATATACCGTATATGCTTTGTGTTTTTATAGTAATGTCGATTATTTAGGAAAGCAAGCCTTAGTAGGATCCTTGACTAAATAGTGTATTATGTCATGAAAGTGAAATGCCATCTTAGAATTAAAAACCCTCAAAACACCAACTAACAATCAAGTAAGGAATAAATTAACTTTAATTATTATTAAGTATTATGGTAAGCCAGAAATCCTACGAACTTATCTTGAATCACTTTCCTTAGTTAACTTTGCTTTAGCTTTAATTTAGAATTTAGTTAATTTAGCTTAAATTTGAAGCAGCATATTTCTTTTATTTGAAAAGATGTAAATGTTTGTCTTCGTATGCTACCGAACGCAAAAACTGACCCAAGAAGTAATGAACATTATATATAATTTTCTTCATTTTACGATTTTTTTATTAAAAATGAAAAAAAAAAAAAATCCCGCATGACCAAAAGCTAGATGTAAAGTTTATTGTTTTGGCCAATTATATAAAGATCAACAAAACAATAATAGATATTGCATAAGCCAGAAAATAATTAAGAACTTTTATTAAATTAAACTGACAGATCAATTAATATATATTTTAATAAAAAAATCTCTTAGCACAACCGACACACAAGATCAGCCATCGAATCCAACTAAGCCATAGAATTTTAAGTTATTTTATTTTAAAAATAAGAATTTTTTTTTCAAAAAATGGAAAATTGCAAATATTTAAAATAGAGAAAATTGTTGGAAAAAAATTATTTGAAAAAAAAAAAATTTTTGGTATGGAATATGAATTGTTCGCTGGGAAAATATTAAAGAAAATTCCAAAATATCGGGAGAAAAAAAACATTTTAAAATGAAGGGTAGTTGTTGCAAATTTATTTTGTCATCCCATACAAAAATATATTAGTTACAGTTGTCCCAAAAGAATTGGTAGAAAGCAAAGGAAATCCCATCTGGACCCGGTGCCCCACTAGGTTCAGACTCAAAAACTGCTCTATGTATCTCATTTTCAGTAATAGGAGCTACCCTTCTAAGATCAGTTCATTATCATTCCAAAACTCAGGATCCAAGTTAGCAAAGGTGGGACTAGATGTCAGAAACATTGTTATTAATCTGGTGATTGATTTCCAATGTCTAAATCTTGTTCTTCCTAGATTTAGTACAAGTTATCCTATGAAAACATTGTTATTTTAGAGTTTCTATTAAGCCACGTCAGCAATAAATTAAAAAAGAGAAATAATTTGAGCAAATTATTTGACCAGCATAGAGTTTATAAACAGTTTATTAATAAGAAATTTTCCTACATAGTTTCTAAATAAAAAACTCTCCCACATTTCTAAAACTGAATTAGAACTGCTACGTCAAATTAGAAACTCTCATAATACTAAAATGTAGATACTCTAATTAAGCCAAACTGAGCCAGCTTGTAAATAGCCCGTTGGTTCGTATTATGAACCACATATTAAATCAAAGATATATTTATTTTCCGACTCGGACTGCTGTGAGCTCTCGGCTTGGAATCTGTATCTGCTCAGATCGATACTTGAGGGTATCATTGGAAAAGAACGTCCTAGATTTAATTACAGACGGGCAAAAAGAATTCAGCCTCCGCTTTAAGATTTGTGTCAGAATTAATGATCTGAATTAATAATTGTAAGCTAGGTAATACAAGGGGAAGGGGATACGGATTCCTCGGCTTGTCCCCCTCCCAGTCCCCAGATGCCTCCGAAATCATGGAACCAAGTTGGAACCAGCAACGCGGAAGCAGTTTTGACTTCAAATAACGCACAAATTATACACAATGTTACGTTAATTTTACTGTATCTACACTGCTCTGTTCAAATATTTATCCAAAAAAACAGATTAAACTAATAAATTAGTTCCAGCTATCCAATGATTTACTTAATAAAATAACGAAAAAGAGGTTGAATGTTTTTTAACAAAAAAGTAAGTACCAAATTGTATATTCGGTCATTTCATAAGTGTACCCAAATCCTTGCTAGACCCGTTTCTAGCTAAGGTCCGGTCCGGTCTGGGTTTGGGCACGGTCTGAGACGGTCCAAGTCAGAACAGCAACGCGGAAGCAGTTTTGACTTCAAATAGCGCACAAATTATACACAATGTTACGTTAATTTTACTGTATCTATACTGCTCTGTTCAAATATTTATCCAAAAAACAGATTAACTAATAAATTAGTTCCTGCTATCGAATGATTTACTTAATAAATTATGAATGTACTTTAATGTTAACATACATTTTTTTAATAATTAAAAAAATAACGAAAAAGAGGTTGAATTTTTTTTAACAAAAAACGTAAGTACCGAATTGTATATGCGGTCATTCATAAGTGTACCAAAAACCTTGCTAGACCCGTTTCTAGCCAAGGTCCGATCCGGGCCCGAACCACGGGTTGTCCCGTACAGTCCTGGACCGGCCGGATTATTTCAATACACTAGCTTAGACCAAGGAAAAATTAAAGCAGTGGTGATACAAAAAAAGAAATGGGTCCGCAGTTTGATTCAAACTGGGGCTATGTCAAAAATAAAATTCTAATCAAATCGTGACTATTTAGTTTAATTTTTTTTAAGATGGTAAAAATAAAAATTTCAACAATCTCTCCCAAGCCTACTTTCTATTTTAAACTTTATTTTTGTCTCTCCCATCAAAAAAGAAAATATTTCTTTCTTTCTCTCATCATCCACCCTTCTTTTTTTTTTATTTGTTTAATCTCGTTCATATTTTTAACGATATGTGGAAAATTTTGTGAATCTAAAACTATGAACATCTTGTACTCGATTTCTCTTTCAAATGAGATCATTATTGAAGTACTTGTTAGTTATATTCAATTTTTTTTATTCTTGATATGTTATGTATAAAATTTGATGGATTAGGTATAAAGACTTCACATGCTAGGTATAAAGACTTGATATGATATGTATAAATAATGAAAATATGAACCTGAAAACTTGTACTTTGAATCTTCAAAAGACTTGATATATTTAGTCTTCATAAAAATTAATATGCCAAGTATTTATAACAACTTGGTATATTGAGTATAAAGACTTGCACGCATAGATATAAAGATTTGCATGCGCCAACTAGCTCCAGTGTAACCTTATTATCAAATCTCATACCCTTTCCTAAATCCTAAATCATATCAATTCAATTTTTTCATAAATGGAAATTTCTTTTTGGTAATTGACGGATTAAAATTATGATGTGATTATACTATATTAAAAATCTCTCTACACTTAGCAAAAAGTTTCTAAAGTAAAAAAAAAAATGGGATAAGAGTAATTACTTAAAATAGATGTCAAATAATTTATATTCATATAAATATGGTTGAATTACATTCATATACTTTTTTGTAGCTGTGATTTTTCGTTAATCAATTTGTAGAAATGTAAACCAATGAGAACTAATTGACCAAAAACAGAAAGCAAAAAAAGAAAGAATTAAAAAAAAAAAAATAGAGAGAGAAAGAGATCCACCCTATCCGTGCCTCTAGTTGCTGAACCTGGCCTGAGAGCTAGAGTTAGGGGTGTTCATCGGTTCGGTTCGGTTGAAACAAGGCAAACTAAAGTTATAATTCGGTTTCAAAAATAGAACCGAACCAAAGTTTTATTAGTTTGTTTGGTTTGTTAGGTTTGTTCGGTTCAAACCGAAATATATTAATTTTTTTATTTAAAGAACTAGTTTGTAATAAACCGAAATATATTCAAAAAATAAACCGGAATATTAAGAAATAAACCGCAGTATTTAAAACAATTGATTAAGAAATAAAACCGGGATATTAAGAAATAAAACCGGGATATTAAGAAATAAACCGGGATGGTCCGGACCAAATTCATAATATATAAAAGTTCGGTCGGTTCGGTAATTTCGGTTTTGAAAATTTTCAAATCGAACTGAACCGAAGTTATAATTCGGTTTTAAAAAGCAAACCGAACGGAACCATTAAACCAAAAAAACCGAACCGTTTGATCCAAACTAATTCAGTTGAATTCAAAACCGACTAAACCGGGCCCAATGAACACCCCTGGCTAGAGTATACAATTCAGCAGGAAAATGTTGACCTAATTAAATGGTGAAAAGGCATCCTCTTGTCCTCTAGCAACTCACATTCATTTTTGTTCTCTTTTTTATTTGGGCGGTGGGGCTGGTGGTCATCTCCTGGACAATCCCAAATCCTGCGACTTGATTTGGCGCAAAACTAGACAAAACAGCAGCTGAAGCAGTTATGATGAATTAAAAAACAAAAATTCATCTGTAATCTCAAACTTACAAAAAAGGACTCATTCGGATTTGGTAGTGGGCCTTAATTAAGGGCTTCTCCCCTGGACAGTCCCCCCTGCCAATGATCCATTTATACATACGATGTATCCATATATACTTCCATACCACGTACCTATAAATACCCATGCATGCATTCTCCTTGTACACACAACTTAATCAAGTCTCGTACCTTTATTGATTGTTCTTGAAAAAAAACATATTAAAGAAGATTGCCACAATGCTCAGCTTGATACCGCCTCTGGCATCAATTACGGAGATTGAGCCGTTGCAGATGCCGGTTATTGACTTCAGCATGTTGCATCGACCAAATGATAGGTCTTCAGTGATAACAGATATTGCGATCGCATGCACAGAAATAGGGTGCTTTCAGGTCTGCTCTATTTAAACCTAGCTATCTATATATATAAACTAAAAGTTGACTGTTAAATACCATGCAGAGAAAAAAAAGACTGTCGACGATTACACATAAGTTGCTTATGTGTTGTTTAGCTGTGGACATGATTTTACGTGTGCATCCATCCATTTATAAAAGCTAAACAAAAACTTACACAAAAAGTTAGCAAAAGTAATAAAGTACTTTGAGGAGGTCCAGATCTATCTGAGCCCAATATAATATTGGGTGTATATATATTATCATTTTTCCGGAGGCCCAAAATGGTGCGTTGCAGTTGCACTCGAATCATAGTAATTTTGGTAAACAAACAGTCAGCTTTTATTTTAATAATAATTGACATACCATTTCCTCACATACCCCGGCTGCCTTCAATGCATTTATGCTATTAATAGCTTCTATATCTCTTTAGAACCTGTCAACTTATAAAATAAAACGGAAAAAAAAAAAAAAAAGTTAACTATGTAAACCTTTGAA
Organism: Carex parvula; assembly: GCA_025461045.1. Taxonomy (NCBI): domain Eukaryota; kingdom Viridiplantae; phylum Streptophyta; class Magnoliopsida; order Poales; family Cyperaceae; genus Carex; species Carex parvula. Next base: position 1,974,084 of record JAJGRW010000063.1, read on the forward strand.
TTAAGTACCTGTTATACATGGAGATGACTCTGAACATCATTTTCTTATTCAGGTTGTGAACCATGGAATAAGCAAGTCCGTTATGAAGGGAGCACTAGAAGCAGCATCCGAGTTCTTTGAAATGCCTGCCGAGTCAAAGGCCGAGTTTACATCACCTGATGTAAGCAAACCGGTCCGGTATGATTGCTCAAATGACGGAATCAACAAAAGTAGGTCATTTCTGAAGCATTATGCCCACCCCTTGGATGAGTGGATCCAGTTCTGGCCTGTAGAGCCACCAAGCTATAGGTATACACATATATTTTCATTTGTTAGTCAGGTAACAATTTGGTGCAATAATTCAAACCTTGCTGTTGTAAGCACAAGAATAGTAGGAAGCTAGGAATATGGTGGTAAGCCAAAAGATTATATATGTACTGAGCCATATTAATACCATTACAGTTGGCACAACATGGTACGTATGAGACGCAACCCGTGCCATATATATCATCTTAGATTCTGTATACATAAATAAGTTTTACTACTTAATTTTCAGGGAAAAAATGGGAAGATATGCAGTAGATGCAAGGAGGGTTGCTATAGGTCTCATCGATGCAATTCTCCAAAGCCTAGGTCTTGGCGAGGCATACCTAGGGACAAAACTGGAAGAGGGAATACAACTTCTGGCAGTCAACTCCTATCCCCAGTCAACCCAGCCAGGTGTCACTCTAGGATTGGCCCCACATTCTGACTATGGCTTCTTAACCTTGCTCCTTCCCAGCTGCCCTGGTCTTCAGGTAATGAACCACACGACCAAGGACTGGAAGGCAGTAATGCAGCCATCAGATACACTGCACGTGCACCTCGGAGACCATTTGGAGGTGCTTAGCAATGGCAAGTATCGCACGGTAGTGCACAGAGCAATGCTGAATAGTGACAATAGTAGGGTCTCTATTGCGAGTATTCACGGCTTGGCAATGCATGAGAAGGTGAGGAGTGCAGAGGAATTGGTGGATGAGCAAAACCCAGCGATGTATGAGGAAAGTAGTTTCAGGGAATTTTTGGACTTCTTACCGGCCAACGGTACCAATAATAAGAGCTACATTGACAGTCTCAGGATATGTGCAACTGAACAGTAGCAGTGCACCAAAGTTCCATATTTGTCACCTACAACCCCATATATATAATATATATGAAAACTTTATAGTTAAGTATAAACCCTGCAAAAAATTGAAGAGATATGCCTAAATTACCCTAACCCGGTGATCCTCTGGGTTGACAAAAGGTGAGGGTTCTTGGGCTGTATAATTTAAAGGGGTGATTAGTAGTTTGTTTGCTTCAAGTTTTGCAGGGTTAACCATAAGTTTTCATAAAAATGAATGATATATAGCAGTATAAGGAGTGTCTTTTATTTCGACATGCGAATAAGGGAAGCTGGCTACAATTAGTAGGCTAGTTTAGTTGTGTAAGGATTACCCCTATTTCGATAGAAGTTACATGTAAGATAGGAATTTCTTTTATTCTGGAGGGGCTCAATGCTGCTCAGATCCTCAGAGTATACATATGTGATATGTCCATGTGAAAAACAAAAGGAGCTCGAGTCGGACAAGGAGCTAGCTTTGTTTGCACTGGAGTTCATATTAAAGTACGTTCCTTTTCGGGGTGCTGGCTCAAACCGACTCGTGTTGAAGAATCAGTGGCTGAGTTGCATTAGGGCTGACGTACCACTCGAACCTAGAGCAAGCTGGTTCTCACCGATATGTATCGATGTGTAGCAGATTATCAGATACCTGCTGTGGTTGTTAAGTTTTAATGTAATATATGGAAATAGATCAGAAAAATTGACTTGTTTTTCAGTGTACTGTCAATTGACTTGCTATGGGAAATATTATGTTTTGCAATACACTATCAAATTAATTGATTTAGTTTCTAAGTATAGATATGTATAACATATCCAGTGGAATCCTAACTGCATGTTCTGCATTTTATAAGAGAAACAGTAAAGGGAAATTTCAGAACTTGAATTCTCAGGAAGCAATAAATAAATCAGCTCAAACTCATGATTATGTATAATTGGTTCATTGAAGAAAATTAAATTCAATCAGGTAGAATTAAACTATTTTGAGAAAAAAATAGAGAAAACTAAACACTCTAAAGGATCTAGCTAGTAATAATTAAATAGCTTCCATCACCAGTACCCAGAATTTAGAACGAATTAAATAAGCAAATTAATAGAAAGAATTATATATTTGCAATTATCAGGTGACCACCATGATCAATTTAAGGGATATTTTGAGAATTTATTGAGGATTACATGAATTAGGGCAACTATCGGATAAAATTCAGCGGAATATCAAATAACAGAATGGTATCATCACAAAATAGCAGTATACGGCATACCTTGATTTGATTTGAGGTCCAGTCACATCTCTAATTTTCTGTGACCTAATTTTCAGAAGAAATATCGATCTAGCTCACCAAATTTTTTGAACCGGCGAAAACGGGTGAGAGAAATCCAATTAATACTTGCATGAATAAATAAATATTACAATCCCAACACTCATCCCATAGTTGTCCCCAGCTAATTATTAACGCTCTCTTTTTAAAACCTAGCTAGCTAGGCTTACTAAGAAAAACAACGCTTAATTATCTTGTAACATATAAGAAAGAGAATCGGTTTTTGATTTAGGTTGGATATTTATAAATTCATATTTAAAATTCAAAGATTTTTACTTTATTTTATCTATAAAAATACTTAAAATGAAATGCCTCTTTTCAATAGCTAGCGGAGCAGACTTTCAAGTTATGGAGGGTCAAATTTCAGGAGTTTTAATTGTATGAGGTTAATTAATCATATAAAAGTTTCATAAAAAAATATGGAGAGCAATTTATAATTAATATTTGTAGTATTTACTCTAATTTATACAGCAAATTCGTGTCAAATACGAAAATTTTGAAAATAAACTCCATTCATAGTGAGTGGAATATCCGCCACTGTCTCTCTTAATTTATTAAATCCTCTCATTTGAAATTAACTTATGAATTAACTAAGCCATAGACGTATGACATATGGTGATAGGCATCACCTCTTTTGAAAATATCAGGTTCAATTCATAAAAGACATCTAAAAAAATATTAATGTAAGAGATTACTTATAATGGAAGTAATTATTTTCTTATAAAAAGAAATTAATTTATATACTGCCTCTTTCAAAAAGATAGAAATAAAGATAAATAAAGAGATCCACTCAAGTTGAAAATAACCCATTTTCCGTTTCGCTCTCTCCCTTCATATATATATTCGCTCTGACATCAAAATAGTTAGGTGTCATACGTATTTTTATTTATTCATTTATTTATTTGTTTGTGCATTTGTAGTTCGGTAGTTATTTCGCACATAATCATTGAGTCAATCAATCAGGCTGTTGATATAATTTATCATTAAAATTAAGTTATTTTATGTGAATTTTCACTTAATATTTAATAATTTTTCATGATTTGATCATTCATTGTTTGTACTTGTTTTGCTTTATTTTTTAGTTGATTTTGATCATTTTTTAGGCTCTTGGTGGTAGTTGTTTGAGTTCATCATCCTATGTCTACTTGTTCATATTTTCTTGAGTGAGGTTCATTTTTTTGTTATTGTTATAATGAATTACATCTAATATCTTGTTAGTGTGACCTACTTTCTAAAAATGGAATTCTTTGTAGTATAACCTACTTTCTAAAAAAAGAATTAATATGTACTATAATATTAATTTTCAAATTAGCCTTTTGCACGTGGTGTTTGTTATTCTAATTGTATTTGGCGCTCTTCGATTTTATAAGTTGACCCTTTTTTGACCCTACAAATCTTATAAAATTATTCATCTAATTATTAATTAGTAATAGAGAAGTTACTACAAATAAACATTAGTGGCACTCTAAATGGTTTTGTTCACCAGAAGTAAGCACAAGACGATTGTCTTGTTGGTTCTTGTTCCAAAAGTTATAGACATGCATTATAGCAATAACTATAAAAAATCTCGAATTTAGTATAAATTGTCAAAAATAAAAATTGAATGTTTTTCTGTAACTATAAATGAATAGGTTTTCTTGAAAATGCATGTACATGCATCATAGTGAGCATAAATAATCACTACTTGGAATAAAAAAAAAATTAAATTTGTGAAGTCTAGATAATTATAGCATGACAGAGTGCTTGAATGGAAGATATATATTCTACATTATATCTTTCGAAAATAACATTGTAGTGTATTTTGTTGTCGATGCTTGTCATAGTTAATATAAATAATTTTGGCACGAGACAAGTAAATTCGAGAGGTGTTGTGCGTTTGGTCCCGTCTTTTGAAAGTGCTAGAGAATTCTGTAGAGATTGTGGCTGGGGACCATTATCATATATCCGTATATTTCCTTTTAATTTTGTGGACCGAGTTAAAGCCGATTTATTCGGTGAGAAATAACACCTGCAAAACCACCAAATTTCAGGGGTCTCGTTGAAGAGAATTGGGCCTAGTTGTGAGGTCCAGCAATAAATAATAAGGTGTTATTAATTAGCCCAAATTTCTGAGCCATGAAAATGGGATCCTGTTAATTTTAACATGGGCCGGATTCTAATCAAATGATCTGAATTCAATCTAAATTTTTTTTAATTATTTTAGAGGATCTGGACTCTGGTCAGCACTATAGTGAATGGTCACTGTTGAGAAAACATTCAAACCTCTAATTGTTTTTTATCATATCATGTTGGTTGTTTTTTATCTAATATCTAATTAGGCTGATGAATTCGAACCCAATTACTCTTGTTCTCTCCTGACAAAAACCATGCTCCCTAACTTATTATTAACTTTTCAATGACCATTATAAAATATTCTCACACAATGCGCCAATAAGAAGTTTAGAACTATAATCTTCACTTATTTTTAGATTACAAGTTATTGTGTATAATAACATAAGAAGAGATTGTGAACTTCCTAAGCAAGGAGGGACATCACCCCCTGAAATATCTTCATCATCCCAGGCCTCCTCATTCTCGTCATCTTCTTCATAATTTCCATCCACATTAGCATCTTCATCATCATTGAGATCAGGGTAAGGATCAAAATAAGTATACCAGGTATAACTCCAACCCGTTAGTGTCTGATGATACCGGGTCTGGCTCGGACCTGCTTGTGTCTCAGGTACCGCACTACACCGAGTCTAACTAGATTCAGACTATGTGTTGGGTACCGCACTATCAAGGCATAACTGAAGATTGATGCCGCCGCTGAGGATTGTAATTGCTCTAAAACCTAGTATTGAGTTCTGACGAACATCAATATCATCATAGATCATACCATAAATGAGTTGTCAGGCTTCTTTGTTTGTTAATTAGTAAACTCGGATAAATAGCATCCCGATATTTTAACTGGCTTGGCTTGAATATTAAGGTTGTCCTCACCCTCGTTATATTCAAGACGACTGTAAATTCTCTCTGACATCATCAATGTTTTGTTCTCCCCTCGCACAAAACATAAAACGAGCACCAACACTGTACCCAGCCCCCTCTGACCCTTATCAGATTACACCCCCAAAATACACCATTACACCAATCATGATGATTGTACTAGTCAATTAACCTCAAAATTCTAATTCATAAATTCTAATAATGCACCACTAAATTATTCCATTAATAAAAAAATTAAACTTACACAGATTACTGTTGTATGTAAAGAGAAGTGAAATGAGTGAACTATTGTGGGGAATGACTAAGGCTGTTTTTATATAGAAGCACAAACGTATCATGTACAGATTACGCTTGTACTATTTTTCAAGATTTCTGATGCTATGAATTTATTTTTTCAAAATGCTACAGATAAAAAAATCGGCCCACCACCTAAACAGTACAAACTTTTGAGCTAAGTTCTGTAGCCTCCAAAAAAATTCTCCCATGAAAAGATCAATTAAACATACTAGTCTTACTGAAAGGAAGTTTCTGATATTTGTTAATTACATATCAACACCAATGCTTTATGTCCGGTGAGAACCAATACACACAATAACAAAAAGAGGAACAATACAAAACAATGTTATAAAAACAAAGCAATATCGCTTTAAGATTGCAAAGAAAAAGCAAAAAAGAAAAAACAAGAGAGAAGCTCTACATGGCAACATAATTTGATTTTAAAATGCAATTGGTTCCCGGTTCTACACTCACCTTTCAAATGACCGCAAAATTGCGTAAGAGATAACCTCCAGAAGATGGAAGTAATTCTATTCTATCTATCTATCTATGAAATTCCAGTAGAAATGCTGGAAGTGGCATAGATCTCCAAAGAGTGCTCAGGTACGTATGTTAACCCTGCAGTTTGGAACTTCATTAATGCCTACTTTCTACGGATAAGAAGACTACAACTATCGAATAAAAAAATAACGGTTTCATTTGTCAATGAGCTAAAATATTACATAGAGATCTATATAGCCAAACAATGACGAGTCTCTCTCTCTCACACGCGCGCGCGCGCACATGCGCGTATCAAGCCAACAGTTGAGTCAGGTTTCAATACCCTGGAGGATTGGTCTGGTTAATACTTGGATGGTTTGATACCATGAACACAGGTGTGAGTTACCATAATAAGAATCCAGTACTGGTAAATACTCGACCAGTAACTAGAACATTTGTTAGCTTTGCTTTGGGGTCTACATGCTTTGGAAAAAGTTCATCTTCTGTAACCCAAAATTTTATCTTTATTCAATTTTGATGGAACAAAAAATTCGTCAAGTATTCACACCTTTCTCCTTGATGCTAATTTGAAGAGTGTTAAGAGTAATTATCCCGTCTGTTAATGGTAGCAGCTCCAGCTTCACTGTAGCACTTGATCGTGCCGGAACACACCTAAGCATTACCACCAGATCAAAAGATGTAAAAAAGAAAAAACAAGTACAAAAATATTCTAACTGGATAACCACAATTGCATCATTAATCATTTGGAAATTCCATGACTAAACAGAAGCAAATACCTATCTTGCCCAGAAATTAAATACTAAGAAAATTTAAAACAAATTACCCAAGAGGAACAGCACTCTGTAACCAAAGATGAGAACAGCTTGCCATACTATTGCCTTCATTAGGAGATTCAGTAGAAAACGAACTGCCAGCTGGTGTGGTAGGTGCTGAGTTCAATGGAACGACCGAAGGAGAAGAGACTGATGGTTCTGGAGCAAGCACCGTTAGAGTTAGGTCTTCTGCTGTGAGATTCGTTGCTTCCAGAGTTAACACCTGTAAGTTGAACAACTGTATTTGAGAAATCCGTAGCTATCAGTGCCATTTCAGTGGCTAGAATACTGGCTGAACTGGAATGCACGATACTAGCATCATCTTTAGTACCAGTTAGATTAGACACTTCTTAATCCCCATGTCTCCTTTTATTTTGACTTTTCACAACCAGGAGAAAACAGGCTGAGATAGATTAATGGCAGAAAGAATGTTAACTGAAGCATAATTGGGCTCAATTAGACCAGATTGAACAAATTTAAGAGTTATTATGTGTGGGCCATATTGAGGCTTGGTAAATTTAATCCTGTGCTTAATTGGGCCAAATTGAGGCCTGGCAAATTTTGGTGAAATGCTATAATCTTAGTCATCTGATCACGTATGCAGCCCAGGTATGTAGCAGCTAAAATCTTGTTGTAACACTGCAAAACTAAAACCCTTGAAAGGATATCAAGGGTATAATGGTCACTTTTTTGTAGGCTTTGGTGCACAATCACCTGAACTGGCAGTTGAGGCACTCTGGCGCTTTGTCGCACTGCTTGATTGTGCGGCTCGGATGAAACTGAGATCATAACATCTCTTGCAACACAAGGCCGCCAGCTCGTTGCTTGCTTGAAAAATAGCTTCGATTCTGAGAAACAGTCATGAATAAAAAATCAGAAAAACAATGCACATCATTAATATGAAAAGAATAGCAACAATAAAAACAACTATCGGATCCAAACTAGGCTCAGTGACTTAAATTAGGAAAAATGAAAATCAAAGGCCAGCAACGAGCTGAACCAAAATTGAGTACAAAATTGAAGCAGGAAGTGTAATTGAAATACCCGAAATAAATTTTACAAATGTTGAACAATGTCATGATTAAATTGTTGCAAAATATTGTGCTAGTCACTGAAATGTGATATTCTTTGCAGACATGATGCCTGAAAATATAAATACAAACAAACATTTACCAGAGTAGTTGCAGCGGTATGATACCAATATCGCATATTGGTCTGCACTAGAAGAAGAAGTGGCTGTCTTGGGTTCTGATACCTTAGACTTTGGAGGCAGATTCCAGGAAGAGGTGCCCGGCCGAGAATTTGACAGAGATGGGTTTGTCTCAATGCCTCCCTTTGTATCTCTATGCAGTGTTGTTGCTGGCTTCAGAATGAAAGAATGCTCCTCGCCTCTCCTAAATTTCAACAGTAATTTGAACAAACATAATATTTGAATAACTATTTACTAAACTATTAGCTATCTGCATGACACTTTTTATGGGGTATTAGCATTACTAATGATTAGCAAACTTGTTGTTAGTATGTACTGCACAATACATGTGGCTTTAATTAACTATCATCAAGTTCAACTAACTATCAGCCATACTAACCTTTGTTTTCACCAGATTTACAATGGAGAGGGAGATATAACCTTATTCCAAAACTTTTATAACGGGCAGGGAAGATATCACATCCTCTACCTCCAAACATTCAATCACGTCCTCCCTTAATCCAACTCCCATCCCTCCTCTCTCGTCCCTCTATTGTGCATTTCTGGAGCAGTCTAAAGAGCAATGATTTTGATAACCCGCATAAAGGACATTACTCAGTAAGTAATATAACACTTACACATAGTGCCATTTATCGGCACATCACCATATGTTCAAATACTATCGCTCTGTAGGATATATCTTGATTTTATAAAATTCCCATCCAATAAATGTGTCACTAATATACAAAAAAAGCCTAACATTATGCTTCTTGATTTTGACATAAGTATAAGCAACAATCACGTCCAAAAAGAACCACAGATACCACAATACAACTGAACAGTTCCAAATATGCAACACCACAAAAGAAACCTAAAAACATACCTAAGCGCAAGATTAGGCAAGCTGTGGCCATCCCCAGCCTCAATACTGGCAATGGGAAGGGAGAGAGGTTTGCTGGTCCCAGTACCAGACCCACCTTTTGAGGTCTCCTCAAAGACAATGGTTAATGCATCAACATATATTATTATATCTGTTAAATGTTCAGGAGCAACATTCTGCACAAGGCCACATGAAACAACATATCAATCAACTAATGTTTCCCTTTAATAAAAACATGAAATGAAACTTATAATTTGAGAAGGTACCTTGACTTGTACACAGAGCAAGTTCTCAGTGGTACACTTGGCAGCAAATGAATGGACCTCCACTGGCTGAACAATCTCAACCCGCCTCCGCCATCTCTTACCAGGTAAATACACCCCTTCTAACCCCGCCCGCACCGAGTACCTCTCGGTCTCCATCATGACTCCCCTGAAGGAGAGCTTACTCTCCACGCTCTCCCCTCCCTTACTAGACCTGTCCAGTGAAACATTGTCAAACTCCTCGATGTTGTTCGCACTGGAAGGGGGTGGAGCAGCAGTTACTGCAGGCATGGTATTGGTCGGCATAGAGTAGCTCCTGAAGTTGCTAAAAGAGAAGATCTGGGAGGTGGAGGAGCCTGAGAAGGAGGGCTTGTGAGTTATAGCAGGTGGATTTACCGGAGGTGAGAGGGAGCGCGGTGGGGCCAGGGTGCGGTCGAGAGGGTGGAGCCAGGTAAGGAGCTCATGACACGGGTCGGGTATGGGACACGGGTCAGATGAGGAAATTCCAGTGTGATTTGGCCATTGACGCTTCTCAAATTGGAGAACTTCAAGTATCGGGTCAGGTATGGAATTAGCGACTCCAACATTGACCCGCAATAGAACCTGCATCATTGCAACAGGTAGAGATGTTCTGTATCAACGTGAATTAGATTGTGTTAAAAAATAATAAAAAGTGTGTTTTGCTATACAGAAATTTTAAAAAAAAAATTGAGGGCACTCGACATGTAATTTAGGTTATTTTGCACAATCGAGTATGGAATTAAAACACAGATATTGTTTGTGTCCGCACTTATCAAGGAAGTTGCGCAACAAAAGTTTACATCACATTTATGCAGAAAAGAAAGCTCGAGCAAGGATAACATTTTAGAGGGTACTAAGTAATAGAAAGAGTTAAAGAGTAAGGGTTACAACCCATAAGCATACCACTATATCTCCATTACTTAGTAAGAAGCACTTCGCTGCATCTCTCGCCACACCACCAGCTGTTGTACTGTCAAAAAAACCCTTGTCAGAGACAGCATTGCACGAGCTCTCACCTAGCGGGGCCCGCTTCTTCCTGGACCAGAGGGGGTCATCTGATTGTGCAATTCTCGCAAAGAAACTTGAGCTTCTGAATCTCTCTAGAATGTTCTCTGCCTGTTTCTTTTGATCGTCTGTCTGCGAAATTGTAGGTGGTAACACTTGGCCATTGGTCTCTTTCTTTTCCACTCCATCAGCCTCTCCTGGAGCATCGCCATTTTCCTTACTGAATTAAAGAAAAGGCAAATTTAGTTGGAAACATGCAATTGTGAAACTGGAGTTGGAATTGCAAAATAAGTGAACAGGAAAAAAGGAGTACTGAATCAAACTTTTAGTATATTATAATTATTTTTTTGTTTCCTTTGATGGGTCTGTAGTCCTTGCTGGAGTATGCAGGCACAAAGCACTATTGTGATCCTTAAATGACAAGTGGAAAATGAAATACATTAAAAAAGAAAAAACTTTACGTAGAACTTGCAACAATTTCTGAACTATCCGGTGTATGATTGGCTTGATGCACTCCATTTGAAGCAGACTTCTCATTATGGCGAACTAGAGAAGTACCAGCTTTAAATGGAGAGATTGTTTCTGATTTCAGTGCAGAGGCCGAAAGGCATACTAGTAAGTGGACCTGCTCTCCTGATAACAATGGCAATTATTAGGATTAAGTGCCATATTATACACATCTATGGCCTCATGCAGAAATGGTTCATCTACTCCAAAGTCAAAACCATTCAAAACCTAGGCATTGCATAAGGAGGCTTATAGTCAAGACCAGATTACAATAAAATTATGCAAATAACGCCATTAAGCCCAATGCATGTGCCTATATGCAGATATCATCAGCATATTGTTCCTCCATGTTAGGTATGGTTAATTGTTATTCTATTTAAATTCTCTCCCCCTCACCCTCCCCTGCATTTTTTCGTATGTGTGCAGATTGGGTTTTTTTGGGAGGATGTGTGTGTGGCCAATGGAAATTAACGACTGAACAGTTTTCAATATGCTCAGAACAAATTATAAGAATCAACCAATTTTAGTTGCAACCAGCAGTAGTAAGCTAATTGGTAAATGATTAGAGCTTAGGCACCAGATTAAAAATAAGTAGCGAACATAATTAGGTTAAGAAGTAAGGACCTCGCAGATATATTAAATCTAGAGAGCTCATGGGACAGTACAAACTCCATAGAAAGGGGTAAAGGCAGCAAACACCATCATACAAAAGTTTTGCTTATTTAAAGTACCTGGAAAAATAAAAGAACGATCCAACGGTTGCAGTTGACCCATATCACACACTTCATTCCAATCCTTAGGGAGCTCCTCTAAAGCAAAAATAAAAAATAGTTATTTGAGTAGCACAAATACCCCAACCCACATACACACAACTTCTTCGTATAAGCAAGTACAGCTATTTTTCCTATATTACTTTTCCTATGTCATTTTGACAGGCTCGTACTACTACGTACCAGTAGCAATTGATCACTGAAAATTTTTTTTTTCTCTTTTTCACTTTTGCAGGGGGGCACCAGGGGTAGGGCAATTGCTGTTTATGGTTACTTTATTTCTGTTTAATAGCATATTAGGTGGTAATATGAGGTCAAAATGGATTGGATAGAACAGATAAGGCAACCAAGTTTAGTATCAGTACAGATTGAAGGTTAACTTAGGTAAAATCAGTCCCGATTGCCCTGACAGGCATAACTATCAGGACATCACCTGGTACATAACTGGGAAAAATAGGCCATGGTATGATTCTCTTAAGGGTGTGTTTGGATGAGGCAAAGAATAGTGCTAACCCGGGTTAGCGACTATTCCGAACTACTATTCTACGTTTGGGTTAGCAAAAAGTGACTATTCTTTGTTTGTCTTTTGTGGGTTAGCATACTATTCTACTAATCACTATCTCAAATTTGGGTTAGCTCACTATTCTCACTAACCCAAGCCTTCATCCAAACGCACCCTTATTAGTTTGTTCTGTTTATTCGAACAAAATTTGATACTAAGCTGCATTCAAATAAATCAAAACTAAGGCTATTGAGTTTGAGGTGTGGTTGCACAACTGAAGGTCAGATGATGTGAAATTGAAATTAAGTAGATAACTCGTTGCACAAGTAGTGAACAATGATTGCTAACTTGAGGGTTGCCCATGGCTAACTATAGAGAGAGAGAGAGAGAGTACTATATGGAATTGCGATCCAGCCATCCCCATCTAACACATCAGCATGCTTTCCTTCTGGAAGCTCATTTCTCAAAGCAGGTTGTCCTGACGCCATGTCAGAAGGTCCATCACTGTCACTATCCCCTGGACCAGGTCCAGGGAACGGGTCTTCAGCAGCAATCAAACCCTCTAGTGTGGCTGCCGGTTTGCGTACGACGTCCTTGATTGGCTCAGATTCTGGTGTGATGGGTAGTTCCGGTACTGCAGGTTGGGTTCGGTACAAGAAATTCATCTATGTTTTGTTTGGTTTCTCTATACCTACGTAGATGAAAAGTAAAGACAGTGTGACTAGTATGTCGTTAAAATCTGGTAACAGTATGACAAAAACGTAAATCTTTCATCATGGATTTCCTCTTTTAGAAAGCTTAGTTAGATTGATTAACCAACACAAGACCAAACCTGTTGCAATAGTACTGGTCAGCAATGCTACAGATTAACAGTTATGGACCAGATAGTCAATCAAGCCATACTTCAATCCAAACTAACCCAATTTTGGTTGAAAAAACAATACTATAATATATTGTTTAAAAATGTAATGTCCTAGGAGTTTAATTAGTAATTAAAATAAATGGGAGATAAGAGTGAGTAGCTAATTGATGGTGTTTAGAATAATTAGATAATTAGGTGGGAGATATTATGATGTAATTAGTCAGGAACATATAGAAATGTTAAAAGAGATGGCATCACATCCTTGTAATTGAGATATGTAGGATATTATGAACTGAGCCTTGTTGTCTTTATCATTTCTCTTTACCCATTTTATACACCAAAAAATATTACCAAATAATCCATTTCGTTTTTAATAACACAAATCACCCTCAAATTCAAACAATTTGCCAGATCCCTCCTCTAGAATCTCGACAATTGGTATCAGAGCAGTCGACCTTGTGCGCATCCAGATCAGAGAACACAGAACGGAGTCGCTTCTCACTTCAAAGAATGACCACATTACCAATTCTAGATTCCATATTTGATTCTTGGATCGGTAACCATCAAATTACGAGACCAACCTCACACCAGATCAGATCAAACACATACCTCGAGCTATACTAGAAGTGCATAAAGATCGGGTTGTTCAAGCTCTCATAGCACGCCTGACCTATGCAAGACTCAGTTATCAATTTCAACCTTGTGTTAGCCCCTCCTACAAGGTGCGAGGCCAGCTGGTTCTCAAATCGTGAGAAGCCAACTCAATTGTGAACAACCACTTGCCAGCGATCCCTTTTCTCCAGCGGCCACGCTCACCTCAGTGCTACCACACCAAGCGACTTCGCTCACCAGTTTTCCTCAGACTTCCCTTGCTGACGACCCTTCTCAGATCCAAATCAGATCGAGGTTACCAGATGAATCCTGGGCTCGATCCGAAAGAAAACAGAGAACGAGACGTGTTCGAAAGGAGTCAACTGGAGGCCTACAGTTCACAAATTGATAAAAGAGAGAGTATATTTGAATCCCTCCTGAGCACTTGTGCTGTACTAGGGGCAAGTAAAGGAGTTCAGATCCAGTGAGGTACCTACCGTGGAGAGTGAGGAATCTCAACCGTTCGATTTAATCCAGGACGAATTTCAAAGATCCCTCGTACATCTATTGCAGTGCTGCTGGTCTGTAAAAGCATCACTCGGCTGAGATTTCGTGAAGTAGTGCAGTATCCAGAGGATACGCTTCTCAAGTAAAGTGGGCTATTTTGCTGATTTGGGCCTGGTTAGTTAGAACTTAGAAGGGAAGTGCACCTCTTAACCTGTGGATTGAAATTTTGTAATTAGTGTGTATTTTTTAATCGGGTGAGTTAAAATAATGGAGGAATTTGATTTGAAAATTCTCCGTAAACTGATAATAATAAGGGAGCTGATAACAAGTATCCGCCCTACGGTATCCGTATCCGCACAATAACTACCATAAAAAAAAGTATTTATATGTAAATATCATGAAAGGAAGTATTTATACTTGTGAGGTGAATAATTTTTATATAATTATCTCTCGAGCCAAATCTTCCAAATTTACCTGCACCATATGTACCTGTGGGGACCACTCAAACTACATGGGGACCATACACATTTTAAGAGGTGAATTTTTTTTTCTCCATTCAATCTCGTCCATATTTCTGACGATCTGTGAGGAATTTTGCAAATCTAAAACCACAAACGTCTTCTACGAAATTTTTTCTTTTAAATGAGATCCATAATGACGTACTTTCGGGCTCATCGCCACACAAGTATTTATACCTCGGCGTGCAAGTATTTATTCCTATACTTGCAAATATTTGTTACATATAACACTAGATGACGTCATAAAGTATTAATATCAAGTACTACAATATTTATACCTCTGCACTGAAGTATTTATACCTATGTGGTCAACTATTTTTGCTAGATGAAGGTTGACGCGAGAACGATTGGGTAAGGTTGATGTGGTGATACAGGGTCCCCACTACTTCATTAGAGGAAAGTTGACACGGGGACGATTGGGGGACTGAAAAATGAATGAGCATAACAAGTTACGCGTCAAAGTATTATATTTTATATTTTAAGTGTTAATATCTTACCTTCCAAGTATTTATATCTATGAAAGTTAACGCGGGGACGAGTGCGGGGATTGAGAAAGGATACCATATAATTAGTGGAGATCATAGAGGAAGAATGTTTCAGAGATTTTAGAATAATAATTAGTGGGACTATATAATATCTTTTTAGAATAAGAGTTAGTAGGACCATATAATTAGTGGGGACCATAGTACGTAATTTCTCTAGATGGGGTGCAGGGATTTTAAGGGTACAGAAGTGAGGGTACTCAAATAATTATTCTAATAATAATTGGCAAATACTTTAAATGGAGAGACGAAAGGTTAAATGAGGAATTACCAGTGTTCCAAATAGCTAGCTGTTGCAGCGCTATAGCTTTTTCGGACCATAAAAGCTAAGCTATGAGATAAAAGTGCGCTAATTTAGCTACAACCGTTATAGCTGTAATAGCTGACTGCTATTACCGCTACGCGCTATTGCTACCGCTATGCTACATGAGTTTTTTTTTTGCGATTTACATGGGCTTTTGTTCTTATTTATGATGCTACATGGTCTGTTATGAAAAGGATTCTAAACCAAACTATGTACTTTTGTTCCTATTTGTGATTTAGTCTCTCATTCTATATCGGAAAATATTCAAATATTAATTCTTTCTTTTGCTTGCTCTTCGTCTAGTATTCACTTGTAAAATTATTATCGTTCGTTTCAATTGAAAGCTAATTTTGATTATTATAATATATAAAATGTTCAAATAAGTATATTTACTTCATTTCACTTGTAAAAGTAATTGCTCTTTGTCTATTTTTGTCTATTATAATCTGTAATACTATGAAGTATGAACTATTAAATAATATTACCTTGTAGATTCTTTTTTTTTTCTTCTTATTTGCATGATTGAAAAAAATATAGACTTAAATTAGTTGTCATTTGATTGTTATCCAATTCTCCAATATTAATCATGTTGATAATTAGTAGAAATATAGAATATAAATGTTGAAAAGAAAAAAACGCTATGTATGATAGCTTCCGCTATAGCTACGCTATTTGCAATAGCTTTTTTTTTTTTGTCTCCCCACTATGCCGCTATAATCACTATTTAGAACCTTGAGAATTACAAGACAAAACAGATGAAAAATTATTAATCAAAATAATAGGAGGTGTGATAAAGTTATCATCTTAAAAAAAATTGAAAAAGAGAAAGTGAAATCTCAAATCTAAAGTCGTTTGTCAAGATATTATTGCCAACCAAAAGAAAAGGGAAACAAAGGAAGTTTAAAATTCAAGATCCAGTTGTCAAAGCATTATTGCTGAGAAATGAAAGAGGAAGAGAAATCTCAAATCAAAGACCCGTTTGTCAAGACATAATTGTCGATGGAAACAGAGGAAAGTAAGTATCAAATTCAAAATCTGCTTGTCAAGAAATTATTGTCGACCGAAATAGAAATTTCATTAACAAATTTATACTACTCACCGCCTATTTTATACATAAATATTTTCTATTTTGCAAAAGAGACTGCTCCGAATCCGATCAAGAAAGCGTCCCCAGGCTTGGCTGTGAAGAGCAAGGTTATAAATAGCGATTATAGCGTCATAGCGGGGAGACAAAAAAAAAAGCTATCGCGAATAGCGTAGCTATAGCGAAAGCTATCCTACATAGCGTTTTTTTTATTTTCAAAAATTTTATTTTATATTTCTACTAATAATAAACATTATCTAAAGCCTTTTAAGTAACAAACACACCAAATTGATTAAAAAGTTCTAATATTCACATTGAACCAATACAAAGTCCAAATTGCCATTCAAAATATACCTAATTCATAAACTATCGATATATTTTTTATTGAGCAACTAGGTTTTGTTTTAGTTTCTGAAGAGCCCAACACACAGCCCATGATACAAATAATTTAATTGATATAGGCCAAAGCATATTGTTCAAGTTTATTGATATTATAGACCCATCTAATTTAATTTCGGTTTGGACCTTAAAGCTCATTTAAATTGCAAAATAAATAAATAATAATAAGCCCATGTAGCATAGTGGACCGCTATTCCGCTACGCCATACGCGCTATAGTGGACCGCTATTACTGCTATAGCGGTCGTAGCTTGATTAGCGAAGTTTTACCCCGTAGCTTAGCTTTTTAGGTCAAAAACCGCTCTAGCTGCGCTATAGCTAGCTATTTAGAACCCTAGTGAAGAATAATGTTTTAATAAAAAAAGATATGTTATGAGTAAGGGTGTTATTCCTTGTCATATCATATAGGCTGTATAAAAGCTTTGACAAGGACATATATTTTCTCTCTTGTCTGAAAAAATTATTCCTGGTAATTTATCCACTTAATGAAGATAGTGGCTAATATCAAAACGTTTGTTCCTGAGGCATGGAGCAACCAAATTTTAAACCGTTCGATCTGTTTTGTTGATTTGTGCTGGATCAGATTAATCTGAGACTAAAATGTCGCTACAATTTGAACAGGACGGGTCCAGTTGAGTAACCCCCACCCAAAACCCGACCCCCTCTCTCTCCCGCTTCTTCCTTCTCTCAGCCCAGGCGATTTCTAACTCTAAATCTCACCAGGCGAAGCTCTCTCTCACGAGGCTCAGACCCCGACCTCCCCTTCTCTCTCACGCGACTCAGACCCTCAGAAACCCGCAATTTGGAAGCCTCGGCCAAGATCTCGACGAAGCTCGCTGAGCTTCTACTGGCGATTTGGAAGCAATTCTCCGTAAGACAGGAAAGTAATGATGTGAAGCCATGAAATTCTACTCGCGATTTGGAAGCAAATATCTCTGACCCTCCGTCCAGTTCAATTTTTACTCTAGTGTTGCAATTTAACTACAATGATGTGAGGTGCGATTGTGAGGCGCTTACTCCCTTCCTGTCTTTTTTTTCCTGTCAAGATATTTGGTACCTTCAATTTCAAACTACGGTTATTATTTTGGTTTTACTTGGGTTTGATTTCCTCCAGATATTATACTTTTCTACCGTTAAAATGAAGTTACATGACTTTTTGATTAAATGCAGAACTAAGGGTCACAAGACAAATTGAGCACTTCTGTAATTCCAGATCTTGGGTACGTTATTCATTGCTTAGACAAATTTAGCACTTTTGTTTGGTTCCAGATCAGTGTAGGCTGTTAATAATTTTTTGTAATTTTTGTAACATAATTGTTTTAGCTTTCCTAAAAGAGAACTGAGAAATACAGTAACATAATTTTTGTATATTAATATGTTTGTATTTTTTTATTTGTACATATTGAGAACTGAGAAATACAATAACATAATTTTTGTATACAGTAACATAATGTTTGTAATTTTTTTTATTTGTACATAATTTTTGTACCTGTCAGGTTGCACTGTTCCTAATGTACTTATATTTTTTGTGTAGATAAATGGATTATTTGGATAATTTGGGCGTAGATGAAATAGAAGATATGGTAATAGATAAAAAAGGAGAGGAAAGTATCGAGCCTCATGAAGGGATGGAGTTTGCTAGTGAACAAGAGGCTTACGATTTTTACAACACGTATGGATACATTGCTGGATTTAGTATTCGTAAGCAAACCAGCTACGTAAGTGCAAAACGAGGGATAAAAATGGCTTTGAGAATGGTTTGTTCGAAAGAAGGGAAAACTAGAAAGAGAAAGAAGCAAATGGAGGAGACAATTGGTGGGTTAATTGAAAAGACACCCGAAAAGGAAAGATCGATGCAGAGAAGTGAGTGCAAAGCTTTATGCCATGTTAGGTTGCATAAGGATGGTATTTGGAGGATAACGAGCTTCTACAGAGATCATAATCATCAGTTAGTGCCAAATACTCTCTCGAAGAGACGACATTTAAAATCCCACAAACATATTTCCATGGAAGATAGGACTCACATCGAGTTGTTGAGTCAGCAAAATGTTCGCGCCTCTCAAATTAGAGGATTCATTGCGGATAGGCCGGGGGTAAAGAGAACCTCCATTTCAGCAAAAAAGATGTTAACAATCACATTTCAAGGGTGAAGAAGAGTCTAGTTGGGGTTGATGTGAATGCGATGTTAGACTTCTTTAGGCTTAGGCAACAAACAGATGCTGATTTTTTCTTCGAAGTCGAACCAGATGAAGATAATGTTGCCAAAAACATATTTTGGGTAGATGGTCGTTCAAGGAGAGCATATCAAGAGTTTTGTGATGTCATTATATTTGATACGACCTACAATACCAACAAATACATAATGCCTTTTGCTCCATTTGTTGGTGTCAACCATCACCAACAATCGGTATTCTTCGGTTGTGCCCTAGTTAGAGATGAGAAGAAGACAACATTTGGTTGGTTGTTCAAAACATGGTTGAAAGTAGTGGGTGGAAATAAATCAAAGACTATCTTTACCGATCAAGACCCGGCGATGAAAGCGGCAATTGAGGCGGTGTTTGCGGGAGTTACCGTGCATAGAGTTTGTATATGGCATGTGTTGAGAAAGGCGCGAGAGCACTTGGGAGTTTTATTCAGATCTGTCAAAGGGTTTAGGGATGAACTTATCGCGGTTATTGATTTCAGTTGGACAATTGCAGATTTTGAAACAAATTGGCATGCCACACTTAACAAGTACGAGATGGAAGGTAATTCTCACTTGAAGAATATGTTTAAAAAACGTGAAGAATGGGCACCGGCATACTTTCGTGAGTCATTTTGTGCGGGCATAAGTACTACACAGAGAAGCGAAAGTATGAATGCGGCGACAAAGATTTGGTTGGGATCTAATACCTCCTTGTATGATTTTGCAACAAGATTTCAGAAAATGGTAGAAGGTGTTTACGAGAGAGAGAGTGATGAGGATTTTCGAACAATGAATGAGATCCCAACACTATTGTCGGGGGATGTAGTAGAGGTTGAAGCGCGACAAATTTACACTCAAGCATTTTCAAACTTTTAAAGGGCAAAATAACGAAGATTATTGCGCTTCGGGTTCGTGAGGTTGAGAGAGAAACACTCTATGAGGTACGTCCGGTGATATTAAAAATCAAACCACACTTGGTTCAAGCCAAATCGCATGGTACGCATCGATCTAGCAAATGCAAAGGCTTTTTGTATCAAGGAATTTTATGTTCTCATGCACTTTTGGTGATGCGACATGTGGGGATGGAGCCATTTTTGTCTAAGCATTACATTCTCAAAAGATGGACCCGTGATGCTAATGCATGCGCAAAGAAAGGTATTAACTATCATTGTTTTGAAGGTGATAACCTATAATCTGTCAAGCGTAACATCCTAACTAAGCGAATAGATACAATCATGAGAAATCCTTTTGTGCTTACTACCTTCTATGATTTTGCTTGTGGTAAATTGGATGAAATGATCAAGTTGTTATCAGAAATCACTGTTACCAATGGCGAAGATGAACCTACTAAACCAAATTTGAAAGCTATAAAGAAAGAGGATGATCTGAAATTTAGTGATCCACCGATTTCACAATGTAAGGGCAAAAGAAAACCTCAGCGATTTAAGACTTCGGCTGATGTAAGAGATGCCAAGAAGATGAACTTGTAGTTATTGCTATAAAAAAGCGGGCCATAACATGAGAAAGTGTCCAAAAGTAATTATTGTTTAATTGTCTGTGATATATTCTCTCTTTAATTGTTAAGCTTAAGTTTAAATGATACTTATTTCCTTATTTTCTGATTGTAGAAAGAAGAGGATGAAAAGGCAAGTAAAGGAGAAGAGACAATTTCCATAAAAAAGACAAGCGTAAAAGAAACGAACCTATTTCCATAGAAGACGAGAGCGAAGACGAATCTGAATTTATAAGTGAAGAAATGATGAAGATGATGAAAATTATGAATCTGATACAGTTTATGGGGATGAAGAATAACTTGTTTTGAGGGCATAGCATTCAAATTTACTATTATGTGATTTTAAGAAACAATAGGGCTCATTTTGGTGCAGGTTTTGTGCAGATTATGTGATGTTTTGTGTAGTTTTTGTACAGTTTTTGTGCAGTTTTTGTGTAAATCCAAAGCTATATCCAAAGCAATTTATATAAGCTATATCCAACATATCTATTCAAAGCAATTTCGTACTGTTCATTTTGGTGCTTGTTCTGTGCTGATTGGTGCTTGACTGGTACCAAAAAAGATCAAAAAGACCTTTGTTGGTAAATAAGCCAGTGTAGGCTGATCTGAAACCTAAAGTGAAAATCTAATCTCACTGCTAGATAGATCTTTCAAAAACACACAAGTTAGAGTTTGATTTTCCATTTTTAGCATTTTTCTACCATTTTTTAGCTATGTTTTAATCTCACACCTGAAAACTGTAAAATACTGTATTTTTCTGCACATTTTCCAGAAATGCCCCTGTATTGTACATACTGTTTGATACAGAAACAATAACCCAAAAATTATGAAATTTTGCAAGTAAATAGGTTAGTCCTCCCTCTTTAAATTCATATAAAGTACAAAAATTTATGTGTATTAGTTTGCTCAGAAATGGGATTTGAAGTTGGTAGAAAATGATAAAATTCTGTGTATTGCACACATTTCACTTAACAAATAAAAATGGATAAAACTCATCTAAAAATATGGTAAAGTTTCTAAAATATCTCTGGAGCATGCTAAACATAATGATGAAAAAAAAATCTTATCTTTATTTGACAAAATTACAAGAAAAGGATTAATCTTTAATTGACAAAATTGCTAAAAATAATGATTCAAGCCATAACCTTGTCACATATATATTCTAAACCAAACCAAGTATAGATAGGTTTCTTTTCACAAAATAACATCATCATATATACATCATATTCATTTTTCTTTATACATCATAATTACATGTGCCAGTAAAAGAAAGTAATGCCACCCTTGTCTGGTACTGTAGCAGTATTTCCCTATAAAATAAAATGCAACAACAGTAAATTAGAGAACTCAAGCATAGTGCAAATTAGAGAAGCAATAGTCACTTAAATACATCAAAAACCAACATCATCTAGCTAAAGTCATTACATAAAAAACTAACATCATCTAGCTAAAGTCATTACAATTACATGTCATTCAAATACATTACATACTATTTAAAAAAAACATACAAGAACTACTATGGATGCGAGGCGAAAAAGCAAGTCCAGAGACTTGATGAAGATCCCTATACATATGAAATTGTATATTGCGGTCAACATAGCTGCCTCACCTCCACCACCCCACTGCTAATCTCATTCCTTGGCTGCTATGCTAGTCTTAACAAACTCAAAATCATGTCTTTCACCTTTCAAATGGAGCACCTACACAAAATGGATCGAGAATCAGCATCAACTCATCTAAAAGGAGATCATTAAATTAAATATACAAAATAGTGATTACAAGCAATTTTGGATGAAGTAGTTACAAATAAACCATTATAAAAGAGACTCTTAATCAATATGTACAAATAAAAAAATACAAAAAAATACAAACATATTAATATACAAAAATTATGTTACTGTATTTCTCAGTTCTCTTTTAGGAAAGCTAAAACAATTATGTTACAAAAATTACAAAAAAATATTAACAGCTTACACTGATCTGGAACCAAACAAAAGTGCTAAATTTGTCTAAGCAATGAATAACGTACCCAAGATCTGGAATTACAGAAGTGCTCAATTTGTCTTGTGACCCTTGGTTCTGCATTTAATCAAAAAGTCATGTAACTTCATTTTAACGGTAGAAAAGTATAATATCTGGAGGAAATCAAACCCAAGTAAAACCAAAATAATAACCATAGTTTGAAATTGAAGGTACCAAATATCTTGACAGGAAAAAAAAAGACAGGGAGGGAGCAAGCGCCTCACAATCGCACCTCACATCATTGTAGTTAAATTGCAGCACTAGAGTAAAATTGAACTGGACGGAGGGTCAGAGATATTTGCTTCCAAATCGCGAGTAGAATTTCATGGCTTCACATCATTACTTTCTTATCTTACGGAGAATTGCTTCCAAATCGCGAGTAGAGGCTCAGCGAGCTTCGTCGAGATCTTGGCTGAGGCTTCCAAATTGCGGGTTTCGGAGGGTCTGAGTCGCGTGAGAGAGAAGGGGAGGTCGGGGTCTGAGCCTCTTTAGAGAGAGCTTCGCCTGGTGAGATTTAGAGTTAGAAATCGCCTGGGCTGAGAGAAGGAAGAAGCGGGAGAGAGAGGGGGTCGGGTTTTGGGTGGGGGTTACTCAACTAGACCCATCCAGTTCAAATTGTAGCGACATTTTAATCTCAGATTAATCTGATCCAGCACAAATCAACAAAACAGATCGAACGGTTTAAAATTTTGTTGCTCCATGCCTCAGGAACAAATGTTTTGATATTAGCCACTCTCCTTAATGAATTCAATTAACAAAATAATTTATCTTCTTCCCCGTATTTGTGATTATTGACTTTTTTTGGATCATGTGATATGCGAATTCAGATCCTCTCTGGTATCGTAATAGAAATTTTTTTACAATTATAGAATCTGGACCGTTTTTTTTTAACTTCGCATGAATCTCAAAACCCAATAATACTGTCTCCTGCGTTAACCCGAATCTCAAAACGAATGTGAATTAATCTCAACCATAAAGTGAGGTGAATCTTTTACGGTAGCTGAGAGGATACTTTTCCTATCACAGAGAGTCCCGTGAAACACTGCGATCGGAACCAATCGGTGAAGAGACTGTAGACATCATCCGTTAACTCTTAATTTATCAATCAGTAAAACTCCTCTGCCCAACTATCAGGACCTGTTTTATGTCATCGGTAAGGTTTATTAGCAGTGGCAATTGTGGCCTCCTGCCAGATCTCATTTATCTCCTCTACAAAATATACAAGTATATTTTTAGTTTGTATGGATTTTAATTTTGTGCATTGGATGATTCTCCATTTATATTCAAATTTTATATACTTTTACACAATTTTTATATAATTTTAAGTAAAATGTTATTAATACTGTAAAATTCATCCGTATCATCAAAAATTTATTTGATTGATCTCTATTTATACAATAAATGCCACAGATTCGGTTCAACCTCAATAAAATAAAGTCATCATCAGTTTACCTTGGTTTACTCACGCAGTTTATTATCAAAAGTAAACTTGAATTTATCCTTAAAAAAGTTTTATTTTTGCAACTCTCTCTCCTCCCATCTCTCAATTTTTTTCAATTTCTTCGATGCTTTTGATTTTCCGCTTTCTGCGGTGATCTTTGTGCCGGAAAGTGCTATCGGTTACTTCTCTGTGGCCTTACTGAAGAGTAGTGCTTGTGCGCTGCAGTGAATTCGAAACAAAAAAACAGCGCTTGTGCGCTGATAACAAAGACACGTGTTCTTTGATTTATTGTAATACAAGAATTTAAAAAGAGTGTTGGATGACTTGACTTTTAACTCTCCCATTAAAAAAAAAAATCCGAAAAAATGATGTACTAAATCAAATATTTAGTACACCAATTTGTTTTATTTTTTCACCTTACGTTTAGTAATTAATATAGATTTTTTTCAAAAAAGAAAAGAAAGGAGTGTGCCGAAGCAAAATATCCAGTACACTCCATTTTTAATTTTTTTCCTTACGTTTAATATTAGATTTGTTCTTAAAAAAAGGCGGTGTACCGGATCAAATTTTCTGTCATTCTCAGGTAGTCAGGTGTACAGAAAATTTGATTCGGTACAGAGTGAGAGCGTACACACTATGCAGCTATTGGTGTAGCGTTTATGACAGGTGATGTGCCAAATACAATTTTTAGTACATCTATAAGTGTACCTAAATTTTGATTTGATACTTGCTAAATTTGTGAAAAAATAACTTTTTATTTGCAAAAAAAATATATTATATTTTGCAGTGCAACTGGCTACATATGGAGGATTGAGATCCGGTGCTCTTCAAATGCCTCCTCTTCCTCTGCTGTCCTCTCTATCTCTCTCCTCTTTCTCTCTCTTCTCTCTCTCCTCTCTCTCTCCTCCTTTTTTGAAGAGAGATAGACACAAATTGAAGAGCACCCGCTGCTATTCTAAGAAAAATAGCAGCAGAGTCGGACCCACATATGGAAGACAGTACGGTAAACGGACATTGTAAATAGCAAAATTACAATGCATGTAAATGAAATAGGTTGTTTTAGCTAAATCTGTCAAAATTGACGTCATTGCCTTTTCTTTGTAATAAAAGTTTCTACTTTCACCACTTACTTAAAAAAGAAGCAAAATCTATAATTCGGTTCTTTAACTTGCCACAGTGCTGCACAACGGGCCACACAGCTTGCAGGATTTTCTTGCGAATTTATATTTTAATTTAGAAATTAAATTCGAAAAAACAACAAAACAAATTAATTTATAGACAATTAATTCATATATTAAATTTATTTATTAACAGTTAAATTGTTTCTACATTCTACGTAGTTTTGACAACTTACTAGTTATTCCGTGATTTTTATTAATACTCTCTAAAAAATTAAATATAGCAAATCTGTCATCTATTTTTTTTTTTTTAAATATCATGACCGCCTCATGATTTGGCGATCCAGTTTCCCTACCAAACCGCCTGACTGTGGGGCGGTCACCTATGCATACCAGACCGCTCCACTATGGAGCAGTTTGATGTTTTTTATTTCTCTTTTTAATGTTGTGCCATTTTTAAATTTTTAAATTTACATGTTAAATTTTTATAATGATTTATGGTTATAGTTTATAAATTTTTTATAATTTGTTATAATTTATATAATTGTTATAATTTGTTATAATTTATATAATTTTTGTAATTCGTTATAATTTGTTATTTATATAATTTATATAATTTGTTATAATTGACGATTATACTTTTATTTGTTATATAATTTTATAATTTTATATTTGACGATTATGATTTTATTTGTTGTAATGTTTTATAATATGTTATATATTTATTGTAGTTTTATTTGTTATACTTTTGTTTAATGTATGATTTTTTTCAGCTAGATAAACAACAAAACTAAATAATCTACATGGTAAGTCTACAACATAAAATCTAACAATACAAACACAAAATTCTACAAATCCATCTAACTAAAAAAAACATAAAAAACCTAATGACAATGGCGATGACGACATGAGAGATCCAACCTAGGAGGTGGATGGCGGTCCATGGGCGGCAACTGACGCCTCAAGTGAACCTCCTCCTCCTCGTCATCCTGGATATCGTCGACATTCATCTCCGACGCCGCACCGGCAGTCCAGGGATCCTCCTCCTGCAAAGATAACTGTGTACGACCGTATATTTTCCAGAGTTTCATTGCAAACTCGGGTTGCCAATTCTAAGTTTCACTTTTTTGAGTTATAACCAGTGCATGCATAAATGAAATCATCGAGAATCATAAATGAATTATAAATGAATTAGTTGGGTTTTTGTTGTAATAAGCTTCGTATGCTACTAAGAACATTTCCACCACAGTGTAATGAAATCATGGCCATGACAAACAAACTATATTTTAAAAAATAATAAACAATTGTCAAGTTAGTAATATATATGTATAGGTTAATAGAAAATAATTACAAATATATAAAAAATTAAATATGGTATGTATATATGTTATGATCAGTCCACTCAATTCTAAAAAATTATATGAGTGTAAATTAATTATTTTTAATAATTGAATAATAATGATAAATAATTTAAATTAATTATATTTAATTATTTAAATTAATTATTTCAAATAATTAATTTATTACTTTTTAATAATTAAATTAATTATTAAAAAATAATTTGAATTAAATAAAATAATAAATTTACAGAGGAAATTTTGGAGGCGAGTTGAGTGAGTTGTGAGAGAAAGAGAGAAAAATAGATATTTTATAGGATGAAAAACAGCAAAAAAAAAGTACCAATCAGAAAATAACCGGTACTTAGATAAATAAGATACCGGTCAAAAAATAACCAGAACATAAAAATTTGATCTCTAAACATATTTTAAATATCATGTTGAGTAATTCATTCAGATCTTTTGCTTAAACTTTACAATTAAAAATAAAAATATTAGAATACAATTAGAGCACAAAGCATGAGAGATTTTAACCCTCCTCATATGTCAGACCAGTTTTTTATTTTGTTTCTATGTCAGGCCAGTCTGATTACTTTAGGCTGTCCATAAACTTTGTTCCATATTAGTGAAACAAATGAACAGATTGCAGTATATTTTTCAGGAAACTTCTTTTAAAAAATAAAATTGTCAGTTAGCAATTAAAATTGCTAGCTTACAGAAACCAATCTTGAAGTTGTACCTGTTGATTATAATTAATTACTGAAATAATATCACAAAACTAAAATTGAAATTTCTTATGAAAACCAATAGAGAGCAAAACTCAGAGATATAGAAATAATCATCAGCATCAGAAACACGATGAATTCGTATCCTCGGCATTAACTCAAAAGAGAATTTTTTGAGTTAATAAATCTCAATCGCCCAATCTGTTTTAAATTCGTGCGGATTAGATCCAAACTAATATTGAAAGGCCCCCTTTATTATAAGAGGGAGCCTGATTATCTCCATTTAAATGAGACGGTTGAGATTCATTAACTTCAAAGATTTCCTTTTGAGTTAATACAGAGAGGATACGCAATCAAACACAATAATATGTCATTGTCAAATGTCTATTAAGCATCAGGTTTAAAAAGCTCGATTGTAAATGCATCATAGAAAGCATCTCAATCACAAATATAACCTCATCATATGCTCAATGTAATAATTTGATGTTTGAACAAGCTATGTATGTAGTACAAACTCACAAATTGAAAAGGGAACAAATATAATAGATAGGCACATGCAACATCCAAAAATATAGCAAAAACCTTGAGCTCTCTTTTTTTAATTAGATTAATTAACTGAGCATCAGTTTTAAAAAGCTCGATTTTGTTTGCATCAAAGCAGAAGCTCAAAAATTAATATTTAATATCATCATTTGCTCAGTAAAAATAATTTATCTAATAATATAGAAAAACAGAAAAAAAAAAAAAAACTTCAAAAAAATTTGCAGCTCACAGATAATTTAGTTGATAGTAAATCAACTGTCGAATAACGAAGAGGAAATATATAAAATAATCATAAATAAAACCAATAAGATGTATGATGACGGAGATGATGCCGTCTATGAAATTTCCGTCAAGCATCAATCTCTCTCTAGTCTCTACGGTTGCCAACAAAATCTCTCCTCTCGTCTTCTCTTTGACGCAGAGAGGAGGCGGAGGAGTTAGGGTTTCACCGCGGGGATTTATATTATAATTTTTGAGATTGAACTTGGATCAATAGACACATGTTGTGTATAATCTGGGCCGTTCATTCCTTCGTCTATTGGGCCTAGATTTCAGGCCTTTTGGTGTACTACAGATTTTGGAATCTGTACTTAAATCTACTCTTATCCAAGCAAAAACACACACACACACAATTTTTTTTATACAAGGGAGTAATAGAAATCCGACCGTTTGGTGTCCTTTTAGACACCAAACAATTTTTTTTATACAAGGGAGCAAAAACACACACACACACACAATTTGGTGTCCTTTTGGACATAAAGATCTATTTGTAAAATGAGTATATTTTCATTTTTAAAGTTCAAACAGTCGATCCGACCGTTCAACATTTTCTCCATATTACAATGTACTTGGAGGTCAAATTTCATATTTTTTTGAATTTTTTTACTATTTATTAATATGAGTACAAAATTCAATGGTCTGAATTTGACTAGTTTTGTAAAATACTTAATAAATAGTAAAAAAATTCAAAAAAATATAAAATTTGACCTCCAAGTACATTTTAATATGGAGATAATGTTGAACGGTCGGATCGACTGTTTGAACTTTGAAAATGAAAATATGTTTATTTTACAAATATGTCCTTATGTCCATAGAAGCATCCCTCTTTAATATATATGGATCCGCCTCCGCTGCTTTTCTTAAAGAAAAGCAGGACCCTCCTTTTCCGATCCGAACCATTCAAATTTGTTGAGATTTGTGTATGAAAAAGTTGTTTTATCGAGATACGTGAATGAACAAATTTGAATGGTTCGGATCGGAAAAGGAGGGTCCTGCTTTTCTTTAAAAAAAGCAGCGGAGGCGGATCCCCCATAGGTATCGTTGGCATTTGCCAGCGGTAAGGCCTATAATAAATATATGGCAGGGGCCGGCCGAAAATTTTCACCTCATTTCAAATTTTTAAGTTCCTATATATTTTCTTATTTCTTTTTCATTAGTAATTTATTATTATAAATTATTAGAAATTGTGCAAATTTAGGATTTAGGAATTGGGTTAATTATTGTAAATTGTTAGAATTTGTTTTAATTTATTAGAAATTGTCATAAATTATTAGAAATTGTGTAAAAATTATTAGAAAATTGTGTAAATTAAGGTTTTAAAATATCAGACTCGGTTCAGATTTATCGGACCTTGTTATTTTGCGTTATAAACACCAAAATTCAGGTTATAAAATACCAGACATGATTCTGACTTTTACCGTAGTTGCTCCGAGGAGGACTTGTCGACGTCTCTGATGCGAAGTTGGTTGATTCCCGTAGTTGTTTGTGGAGATCCGGTAAATCTGAACCAAGTCTGGTATTTTTGAAACCTTAATTTTGATGTTCAAAATGCAAAACAACAAGGTCCGGAAAATCCGAACCGAGTCTGATATTTTTAAAACCTAAATTTACAAAATTTTCTAATAATTTACACAATTTCTAATAATTTATAACAACTTACACAATTTCTAATAATTTCTAATAATTTCTAACAACTTCCAACAATTTACACAATTCCTAAATCCTAAATCCTATATTTGCACAATTTCTAATATTTTATAATTAAATTACTAATAAAAAAATAAATATATTGGGACTTACATGCTAAATTTGCCTTGAGGTTGACTTGAGAGAAATAGAGAGAGATCAAAATTTGAACTGAGGTGAAAATTTTAATTTTTTTTTATAAACCATAAATAGATAAACAGATATTAGGAAACCAACTTGATTGGTTGGTTTTTTAACAAAAACTATAAATACCGAATAGCCATACCAACCATTTACGTGTTTTTCGGTACCAAATAGTCTATTCGGCACCTCCAAATTTTTTAAATTTTCAGCATGAACTATAACACAAACACAAATGGTTATTCGGTGCTGAATAGACTAATCGGTACCGGAAAAAATTAAATAGTTGGTACCGAATATAGCCTATTCGGTACCTGTAGTTTTTGTAAAAAAAACATCCAATAAAGTTGGTTCCCTAAAATCCTGTTTTTTATTTATGATTATGAAAAAAACACGGAAAATTTTTGGTCGGCCCCTGCCATTTATTCACAGAGACTCTACTGGTGGCATTACCAACGGTACCAGTATGGAATGCTACTGCTGGCAATAAAAACCCAGCCTACCACTGACAGTAGTAGGGACATTTTTCAAAATATTTGAAAATTTGACGGCAGATTTGAATTTTTTTTTAGGATATAATAAAAATTTCGGAGGGATAATTATTGAAAAGATTTCGGAGTTTTCGGGAGGTTACAACTTACAACATATATCGTGGATGCTCCTGACACCACCCATTCAACATCCAGATCTGCTAAGCACAAAAGTCTAATTTTTTTTAAAAAAAAAAAACATCATTGGTAAAAAAGGAGAAAGAAAAAAGGAATCTAATTTATCTTTAAAATTGAAACCTAGACCTTTAAATTAACAAAATCTCAAATAACATGAAAAAAATTCAAAATCTCGTATGGAAATCATCGAACAAACATGCAACATCCAGATCTGCTAAGCACAAAAGTTTAATTCACTTGAGCATCAGCTTTTTTCTGAAATCATAGAATATCTCGTACAGAATTCATTTCATCATCGCTCAAATAATCAAAACCTCAAAAAAGAATTACTACGAGCAAGAAATACAGATAAACTGTTTGAAAAGCAACGAAATTAGCTTGAGTTTGAATATCACCTAGATAGATATCCTGACTGAAATTCTCTCTCTGCCTCGCTCGCTGGCTCTCTCTGCTCCTTTCTCTTTTCTCCTTTTCTCTCGGAGAACTTGAAAGAGAGTTTCGATGGTGTCTTTTTAAAGAGGATAAGGGTCCAGTTAATTATAAGTAATTAATCCTCCATAAATAGCTGCGGATTTGATGCTATTTTATTAACCACCATATGCTAGAATTCAGATAAGTGTCCAAATTCGGTTGGTCTTATTATGAGCTTGGATATTATTACAATTTTATCCCCATCCTGCCCTAATTTTATTCTCCGCTCTGTGCGCTCATTCCAAATATATAATTCCTGCATTTTTTTTACTGCAAATTCGGGTATATTTTCCCCGAACTTTTTATATGTAACATCCTAAAAATTGAAAATTGAAAACCTATATCTCAGGAAGAATATTAAATATATTAAATCTGCTGGATGAAGAATTCTAAAAATACCAGAACCGCTAGATAATCAGTTTGGCCTGCTAGATTATCTAGCGAGCCATTTATATAGTCATATTTCCCACAAAATAGTCTGCAAAATAGTCCGTTCAATTATTTAACGGTCTGAATTTTTTTAAATTTTTTACCGAATGGGTGTAGATTTTGAATTTCCAATAAAAGAGGCTGTTATAAATAAAAATTTCGGTATATTTTCGGTGCATAAGCACTTCTGTTATATACACAATCATTATTAAATACACAATTTTTGGATAATTACCGTTTTATACTTTTCAGTATTACTTTGCCACATGCAAATTATTTCAATCGAAATTAAAATATGCATTGCTACGTGACTTTTAGCTTCCATTGGCCTCCAATACTTTTTTTTTTCTTTTGGTCAAAATAACATTTTTTTTTTCTCTCAGGAAACAAAGACTCTTAAAATGTCAAACCACTCGTATGTAATACATAAACTAGTATCGTACCCGTGCATTATAACGAGAACATATTATTATTATAAGAGAATAAAAAAAAATTTATACAAAATGATATCTTTTGACAAAAAAAGTTTTAGACGAAATGACAAATAACTTTTCTTAAATGACATCTACACATAAATAGCATATAAATAATATATATATATATATATATATATATATATATATATATATATATATTTATCTTTTTAACATATTTTCATACAAAATCTCAAACAAAATGTCATATAAAATGACAAATAGCATTCCTTAATGATATAAAAAATAGAAAGAAATGAAGACGTGACTAATTAATTATCATCAATTCAAAATTTTCTTAAATGACATAAAATAAAAAGAAATAACGACCTATCAGAAAGATAGTACAATTTGTATGTGAAGAGTACGTGCGGTGAGTATGTGTCTAAATAAATTTAGACTTCTACATGTAAAAAAAACATAAAAAAGTCGTGTAAAATCAGAATATTTCATCTTTTAATCAAAATTGTTGACGGATAAAAACATCTACGTGCTTCATATAAAAATAGAGATATACATATATAATCACCTGTAACCTTCAAATACGTGGATAGAGATCGAAATTAGATCTTTCGCGGAGGAAAAAATATTTGAGAGAGTAAGAACTAATAACGAATCATAAATTAAAGATTGATACTTTTTTGAAGGAAAGAAAAAATCTTTTTATCTGACTATATATGTTGGGTCCAATTTTTTACATACTAAATTTGTAGAGATATGTGCGCATGTTTCCTCAAGTACAAATTCTGGGCAAACCTATTTTGTCAAAATACGAATCATGTATAATCTTCTTATGAAAAATATGAACAATATTCTATAATATGTGAATCCTACACAATTTTATCCTATCAAACAGGAACTAGATCAAGTTTATTTTGCAAATATAAAAACAGTATAAGTCTGTTTAATAACGTGGAACTTGTATAAATATGACTTCTTTGAGATTATTTTTAGCACTAAAATAACAATAAACTAGCATTACAGAAAATAATTATAAAAAGTGAGAAAAAAGTAAAAAAAAAAAAAAATTGAGCGAACTAACTAAAAAATAAAACTAATAAGGTGGCGATAATATATAAGTTGCAATTCGTAGGCCGCATGTATCCTAAGGAGTCACATGCAATGGGTCCGATCCTATACACAAGTGTGCCGGACATGTTTGATTCGCTGTATCAGTATGTATCCATGTTTAATAACATAAATTTTGTCTACGTATTTTTGTCAATTATAAATTTAAACAATTTTTGGGCATTTTCCTATATGCTATTCAAAAACTTGGAAATTACACATTTTCTCCTTTAATTCATAATATCATATTTATTCCTCTAAATTTCAAAAACTCACAATTATATAGTATGTTTAAGAGAAATATTCAGTCTTCTATTTAATCAGTTGTGAGAGCAAATGATTTATTTTCTTACTTGTGACGTACGCTCGCAGTAGTGTTTATCTAGATGTAATCGTGCATGCATCACAATAAGAGAAATGAACCATCTGTCTTCGGATACCACAATTAGATGACTGAACATTTTAGAACTTTATAAATTAGGTTAAATATGGGAAAAATGAGGTATTTACAAATTGAAAATATGTTTTAATCAATGTTTTAAATAGCGTTTATAGCGTCATAGCGGGAAGGCTAAAAAAAAAGCTATAGCGAATAGCGTAGCTATAGCGGAAGCTATTCCAAATAGCATTTTTTTTTTACAAAAATTATATTATATATTTGTACTATATATTAACATTATCTAAAGTTTCATAGAACAATAAATAACACCAAATTAATTAAGAAATTATAATATTCATATTGAACTAGTACAAAAGTCCATGGTTCAAAATATCCATAATAATATCATAAACTATCGATCTTTTTCTATACAAAATATCTTAAGCATCATGATTCATTCTATTTTTTTTTTCTATACAAAATAAATTTTATGGATCTTTATTTAAGTCCATATAAATTGTCTAAAAAAACCCAATATGCATAGCGCGCAAATAGCGCGCTACACGCTATGCGCTATAGCGGACCGCTATTACCGCTATAGCGGCCGTAGCGCAATTAGCGTATTTTCATGCCATAGCTTAGCGTTTAGGGTCCAAAAACACTATAGCTGGCGCTATAGCGCCGCTATAGCGTGCTATTTAGAACACTGGTTTTAATAGAAAAGATAATAAATTGAGTTTGTGTTCTTTAAAAATGTTTAAAAATAAATATGATAATATAAATTTTGGAGGAAGAAATACATATTTTCAATTTTTTTAACGAATGCAAAATTACATTTTTGAGACCTGATCTGTCAAAAACCGTCCAGCATTAATTATAAGTCTAATAACGCACGAACCTCAAGATTGAAAGAGAAGAAAGGAAAAAGAAATCCCAAAAAAAGGAAACGAGCCAGCGGAAATACAGGACACTACTGCTTGAGCATTGAGCAAGCAAAACGAGATCTCGATCTATTTTCCTGGAAAACCAAAAGGAGAGAGAGAGGAGAGAATTTAGGGAGACAATGGGGAAGGCGGAGCTGAGCGAGGAGCAGGTGGCGTCGATGCGCGAGGCCTTTTCTCTTTTTGACACCGATGGCGATGGTCGCATTGCCCCTTCTGATCTCGGCGTGCTCATGCGCTCCCTCGGCGGTAACCCTACACAGGTATCTCATGCGCTCCTTTTTTTATTATTTCATCACCTGCTGTACCAAGTAGGGATTTACCGACACATTTTCTTATCTTGTCCTGTTTAGATTCAGCTTATCTATGTGTAAGGTACCCAATTGGTTTGCAATTTATCCATAATTGCATCAGTAACGAATTGCATTGCTATAAATTTTAAATCTTTATTATAGCCGTGTTCAATTGACATGCTTTTCCTCCTAGAGAATTAAATTTAATCACTCGAAGAAGGATTTTCTTTAGTTTTGTTTAATCTCACAAATGATTTGGCATCTAAAACATCTTTATGATGACATTTTTGCCATTTTAACCAGCCGAAATTCAAAGATGCTGGCTTTCTCTATCCTTATCAATACTTGAAGTAAAAGGGGATTTAATGTAGATAATTTTGGGATATATATCTTCACGGCTTTAAAAATTAACCTTCATTTATCATTCCTTTGCAATGGCATTCAATTTATATTTAGATGTTCTGGGTTGCAATTTTTAATGGTGGACGCCGACATATTCAGCACAAGATAATGAATACCTTCATAACACTTTACACAATCAACTTTACAGTCCTTAATTTCTTGTCATGTGGAGTGGACTTTCTTTTTGCAATGCATCATTTATTTCTACTCGTGCTTTAAGGACATTGGATTGGGGTGTTGTGTTGTTTAATGTTTAATGGTTTTACCAGTTTAATCCCCTTTTAACAGCTGGGTGTCTTTAGAGAATTTCAATGTGGGTTGGGGGGGAGGGGGGGGTTCAAATTGTATTATCGAGTTTTTTAAAAGTATGTTTTCACTGTTTCTCAACCTTACTGCTACAGTTTGGTGTCATTCCATAACCAAGCATTGATCTTACAAAAGCAGTCAATTCAACACCAAGGATTTAATAAAACCCGATAAAAAAAATACTTTTTTTTGCATTGTTCATCAGGCACAGCTGAAAGAAATAACCACCTCAGAGAAGCTAACAGCCCCATTCGATTTCAACCGTTTCCTGGAGCTGATGCTGACCCATCTACGTCCCGAACCATTCGATCGGCCCCTACGTGACGCCTTTAAGGTGCTGGACAAAGATGGCACGGGAGTGGTCCACGTGTCAGACTTGCGCCATGTGCTGACCTCAATTGGCGAGAAGCTTGAGCCAGCTGAATTTGATGAATGGATCCGTGAAGTTGATGTTGGCCCTGATGGTGCCATCCGGTACGAGGATTTCATCCAACGCCTCCTAGCTAAGTGAGAGGGACTGGGTCAAGTGGGGATGTATTTAGGGTAAACTGTGAGGTAAACCTAATGGTTTTAGTTTGGTTGGTTGTTAGGGTTTTAGTTTGATAATTCTGAGATTGTTGGATCTTTTCTCTAATGTTTGGTTGAGATGCATTATTGGCAGATGTTTTCTTTCTGAAAGTAATTGATCTTTTAATTTGTAAGTGCTTGGAATGCTGATACTTGGGAGATTTGTTATGCGATTGCATGTGGTTATACCTAGCTTGTTTTTCTTGTTCTTTTTAATGCTGGAGATTAATTGTTGGTTTGGCAAGTGTTGAAGACAAAAACTCTAGCCTTTGTTGAAGAAAGTCATATCTGTTGTTTTATGCTGGAGTTTGATTGTTTAATTAGAATGTTTTATATTCAAAGCCGTGTTGTGTAAGGCTAGTTGAATTACAGTTATAAATGATGAGATCTTCAATCTGAGTGGGGTTATTAATGGGGTGATCTGATAAGTCAACTCTTTTCAATGATAGCATATTTGCTGGTATATTAAGAAATATTCTCTAGCAGCTGTGTCTCTTCGGAGCAATTTCATGTGTAATTTCTTTGGTGGATTATACGGCTTCTTTTACTTCCTTTTTCTTTCTTTTTTTATTTGAAACCCGTAGGCATATATTGATTAATAAACGTTCTTACATTGCATTGTACCAGAGAACAGAAAAATAAAAACCTACATCAGCTGTTGATTAACGATCAGCTTACACCTTAATTTAAAGCCTAAATTAATAATTCAGAATGCTAAAGATGAAATCTAATCTACTGGTAATGTAAAGTACGTTGAACTTAGATTGTTTTCTGGCTCAAGGTGAGCAATGTGGCATTGGAGGGGTGTATCGCTTGCTGTTCTTCCTGTTCTCCTAGCCTAATTTGCCATGCGATGTGGTACGCTTGCCTTGTTACATGTTGTATGGTGATTTTGTGGCAGTTTGTATTGTAGAGCTGTATGCACTTCATAACCGTCTCAGCAGCTCTTCATCTCTCCATGAAGGTAGTTCACCCCATTTCTTTTCCAGGATGGCCTGTATCAGTATCAGACTGTCCGAGAAGATGCTGAAGGTTCCTGCACTCTACCCATCCAGTGCATATCTGATAGCGTTATACAGCCTCTGCTTCGGCATGGAAGATGCTGAAGGTTCTTTTACTATCCCTCTGCTGTTGTCTGATCATAGGAATTCCCCTTTCGAGTACATACCTTTTCGAGCCCGAAATATTATGAATGCCATTACAACGCCACAAAAGTACAAGAGATAATCTGGCGCATTATATTTGCAGTAGAATGTTGATGTTTTTCTTACATAAAAAGGTTATAATTCTAATGTAATATTTTGCTTGTAAAATATGATGAAAATATTATGGATACGGGATCGATTGAAACATGTTGATTGTAAAGTAGAGCTGTAAATTAGTCGAGTCGAGTTATCATAACTATAAGGAGTTGAGTTGGGTCGAGCTAGATAGTGTCTGCGAGCTGAAAATACTTAGCTCGTGGCTCTTCGAACAGAGCAGAGCTAGCTCTTTAATAATATTTTGCCTTGTCGTAAAATAAAGGGAAAATTTCTGGTGTACCATCTAAACTTTCAAAATAGCTAATATCCCAATCAAAACACCATAATATTGAAAATCCCCATAAAAACTTAACATACTTTCTTCTATCCGCTTTTAATTATTTAATCTTTTATTAATTATTTTAAAAATTGAATTGACCAATATGTCCTTTAATTAAAAAATAGAGATGTCCTTTATTTCTAGTTGTCTTCTTTCTCTTCTATATTTCCTCCTCTCCTTCAACAGTTGATATCTCAAGTTAAATATAATGGTATTAATTCAAAAAAGATAATGATATGGATCCCTCTATCCGTGGACAGAGATTTCTAACTAGAAATAATCAAGTTATTTGTCCTCAAGAGGCATCCAAAACGGACAAAGATAGATAAATACATCATTCCGAGATTTCAGAGATGAACAATTAGGGCGACAAAAAACATTTAACAGTTTTACCTGCGTCCCTGTAGCAGCTAAACAAGAAGCCCAATACTTCAATTAATATCATTGAAAAAGCTTACAAACAATGAGGAAAATAAACACCCACAATATCAACCAACCAACGTAATAAAGAAAACAAATTAAGTCGGAATCAGACAAAGACTTCAGTTTGGGAATTTTGGTCAATTTAATTTTTCTCGTCGCTAATAAGCTGTAAATGGAGAAGTCCATTTCAGTATTTTACTTGAGGTGTTGTTCTCCAGAATGATTCTCATTTCAGAGAAGCAACAGAAATATGCTTTCTGTTTATTTTCAACAACTCATCTGTTTCAATCTCACCAGCTATCTAGAGGCACCACCACCGGAGAGGACTATCCGCACCGCCACCAGCTAGATTCAGCTCAACCCAACTTTCTCTTTGTGGGATCGACAGGACTAGCTTTTATTAGGTTGGATCCGGTCCTCTCTAATTGAGACTCTTCAGGCATAGGTCTCCTCTTGTGCTATCTCCGGTGAACTCTGGTCCAACCTCAAGCAGTCATATTCTGGCACATCCAGAGCTCGACTCACTGACCTGCGCCGTCAGTTTCAGACCAACACGAAGGGATCGTCCTCGTGCAAAGATTACCTTCAAAGAATGCGGTATCTTGTTGACAAACTCACATTCATTGGTTCTCCGGTAACCGATGATGACCTTGTGATGTATTTGCTCAATGGATTGGGACCGAAGTTCAATTCATTCGTCATATCCATCACCCATTCTCTTTCCCTCAAGTTCATGCTTCACTTTTGGGTTTTGAATCGCTCATATAAGGTCAGGTTCATCTCCCAGTTTGCTTCCCTCTTTACCTAATCCTGCTGCATTTCTTGCTAGACCAAAACCAAATTATAACAAACAAACCAGCACCAATTACCAACCTGGTTTTAACCCAAATCCACAAACTGGTTTTAACCCAACCCACAGACCCGTTTCCCCAACCCAAATCCACCTAAGCCCAATTACACAAACATGCCACAATTTTCTGGATTTATCCCCACCCCACTGTTCAAACCTCCCTCTCCTGGACCTAGACCAACAACTCCCAACTCCACCAAACCTCAATGCCAAATCTGTGCAAAGTTCGGTCACGTTGCCAAAGCATATTACTTCCGTTATGAGGCCGACCCATCATATCCGGGAGTACCTTTCAATTTCCATACCTATGTTGCCAATCCATCTAGCTCGACCGATGCCTCGTCCGAATGGGTGTTAGATTCAGGTGCCTCCAACCATGTTACCAACGACCACAATAACCTTTCATCATTCTTCAACTATGATGACACCGATACTCTTCAAGCAATGATGCGGGTCTACCAATTCTCCACATCGGTTCTTCTAAACTTACTCTCTCTTCTCATACTATTTCTCTACAAAACATCCTACATGTTCCACATTTTACTAAAAACCTTATAAGCCTCTTGCAACTTTTACAAGATAACCCTCAACTAACCCTTGAATTTTCTTTTTTTTCTTGCTCTTTCAAGGACCACCTCACCAAGAGTACGATCCTTCAAGTTCTATGTACTAATGACCTCTTCTCATTTCGACCACCTTGCCCTTCTACCCCTCAAGCTCTACTAGGTGTTTGTGTCTCGGCCGACATGTGGCACGCTCGTTTTGGCCACCCCTCACCCTCCACTACTTTACATTTACTCAAAACATCTAATTTACCATGTATTACTAATAAGTTGAGCACTTGCAATGATTGTTTTTTGGCCTAGTCTCACAAATTACCTTTTTCAGCTTCTCTTTCTATCTCTTCTTTCCCCATTGTTTTCTTAAATGTTTTTGCTTTTATGTTATTTCTGTGGATGATTTTAATCGCTTTACTTGAATTTACTTTATGACAAACAAAAGTGAAGTGCCTCACCTTTTCTCTTGCTTCAAAGCTCAAGCCGAAAACATGCTCTCTATCCAAATTAAAACCTTACGAACTGATGGTGGAACCGAATACCTTTCCATTACCAAACAATTCCCTCACATCATACATCAAACAACTTGCCCCTATACACCCGAGCAAAATGGTCTTGCTGAAAAAAAACATAGATACATTATTGAGTTAGCCTTGGCTATCATGTCTGACGCCTCCCTATCATCTCTTTATTGGGATGAAATCTTTTCAAGTGTTGTCTACCACATAAATAGACTACCCTCATCTTCTCATTCGGCCAAAATTCCTTACACCGAACTCCTCCATAAACCGACTACTCATTCCTTTGCGTACTTGGTTGCAAATGTTTCCCTTATACTCGCCTTTACAATTCCAATAAGCTTGAAAATCGTGCCTTACTTGCCTCTTCCTTGGCTACGCTACCACTCAAAAAGGCTACCGTTGCCTTCACTCACCAACCAACAAAATTTACATCTCGAGACATGTTCAGTTTGATGAACAAAATTTTTCAAAAACCCCTCCTCTGCCGAACCTGTTACACAAGAATCTAATTCAATTCCTTTATTTTTACAAACAATTTCGACCTAGACAACCAACATCTTCAATACCTTAGCCCAAAATCTCTTACTCGGCCCAAAATATTTCTCACCCTCTTCCTAACATATTACCAGCCTAATTAACCCCTTCCAGCCCGTGGCGCACCAGACCATGGTCTCTACTTCAACAACGCCCGTTATTCCTCAGCTCGTTTCCCACATATCCCCCCAACTTGACCCAGTCTCCAACACAAATTAAAATTCCCCACGACTTGCTTCAGCTAAAAAAGACACTACACCTTTTCACCTCACACTTGCACAGCTTAAACCAAGACCACCCATCCTGCCACCTCATCCACCCACCCCATGATTACTCGAACTCGGGATCAAACTCGTCGAGTCCGTGCCTTCCTCGACCATGTCGCCTTTACCACTTCTCTCGAAACCGAGCCGACATCATTCATTCAAGCAAACTCTAAATCTGAGTGGCGACAAACTATGGCAATTGAATGCTCTTGCTATCAACAACACTTGGACATTGGTTCCTCCTCAACCGAATCAACAAATCATGGGATGTAAATGGGTCTATAAGATCAAACGACGTGACGATGGTTCCATCGATCGATACAAGGCACGCTTGGTGGCTAAAGTTGAAGGTATTGACTATTTTGATACTTTTAGTCATGTTGTTAGGCCACCACTATTAGATTCATTCTCTCGATTGCGGTCTCTTCTCATTGGCCTATCCGCTTGATATTCACAATGCTTTCCTCAATGGTGATCTTACCAAACATGTTCTTATGGCTCAACCACCCGGTTTTATTGACCAAGACCATCCCAACCATGTGTGTCTTCTCTCTAAGACAATTTATGGCCTTAAATAATCATTCCGAGCTTGGTTCACCAAACTTAGTTCGGTACTACTTGCACTTGGTTTCATTGCCTCTTGCTATGATCCCTCTCTTTTCATCTCTCATTCTCGTGATCATACTACCATGATCTTGGTCTATGTTGATGATATCTTGATCACCGGACCAATCTCACATCCGCCAGTGCATCAACCACCTCCAACAAGCCTTCTCTCTCAAAGACCTTGGTCCGTTTAGCTATTTTTTTGGGAATTGAGGCTCATTCATCGTCTGTTGGGTTGCTTATTTCTCAAACCAAATACCTCAATGAGATCCCCGAACGAACATGCAAGCCAAGCCAAGCCCAACACCTATGGCACCGATTCCGCTCTTTTTAGCAAGGATAGTGCTCCTTTTGACAATCCGTACCTCTATCGAAGTATTGTTGGCGTCCTTCAATACGCCACCATTAGTCGACTGGGTCTCTCTTTTGCCGTCAATAAGGTTTCGCAGTTCATGCATGCTCCTACCATCAACCATTGGAGTGCCGTAAAGCACATCTTACAATACATCCAAGGCTCTCTCACTCATGGACTCACCATCTACTCATATTCAGCTTCTACACTACATGCCTATAGCGATGCCGATTGGGCCGGCTCCCTTGATGACCGCTGATCCACTTCAGGTTTTTGCATCTACCTAGGCCGAAACCTCATCTCATGGAGTGCCAAGAAACAACCAACCATTTCCTGCTCGAGTACCGAGGCCAAGTATTGAAGCTTAGCCATAAGTTGTGCCGAAATACTTTGGCTCCAATACATGCTTCAT
Source organism: Carex parvula (assembly GCA_025461045.1). Lineage (NCBI taxonomy): Eukaryota > Viridiplantae > Streptophyta > Magnoliopsida > Poales > Cyperaceae > Carex > Carex parvula. Next base: position 2,016,129 of record JAJGRW010000063.1, read on the forward strand.
AAGCTTTATTTTCGACTTGATTCTCCACCGACTCTATGGTGTGATAACTTTGGGGCAACTTTTCTCGCATCCAACCCAATGTTTTACGCTCGTACCAAGCATGTAGAGATCGATTACCATTTTGTCTGCGAACGGGTGTTGGTCCCTAAGGCACCTAATGGGGGGTGAATATGGGGTATTTTAAAATTTAAAGCTAAGTACTTTTAACTAACATGTGTATGTGTTGTTCTTGGCGGAAACAAGAATAAAGTTAAACTAAGCAAGTGTGCGTAAAAAAATAGAAGAGTTAAGAGACACTTGACACGAGATTTATTTACAGAGTTCGGCACTAACGCCAATGTCTCCAGGGCTCGCGACTTTCGAGATGATGCGTCTTTCTTTACCCAATTGGTGATATTTTAGAAGGATCGTCTATAGAAAAGAGATCATCGTCCTTACATGGCCTCGCATGGCAATTCAATCAGAAACAATAGTACTAAGGCAAAATCGGCAATGAGAAAGGAGTACAGGGTGGAACCGATGAGCCCTTACAAAGCTTGAGAAGTCACACGGCCCGAGCACGAAAATGGCTCAAGAGCACTAAAGGTTCTAATACAAGAGAAGCGAGCACTAAAGGCTCGAAGTAGAAGAAGTGAGCAACAAAGGCTCTAGTGTTTGTAGTAAATAAAATATCTCTCACAAACTACTCTAATTCTTGCAATGGATTGAGTATGGTGGAGTAGATTTTCGGTTGTTGAATGAGTATTGAAGTTTCAAGATCAAGCAACCATGGTGGCCCTCTTTTGCAGTTTAGGAAGAAGTGTTTGACGGCTGAAGTCTTCATTAGAAAACCTAATATTTGCTTCTATATATAGGGAGAGAAGCAAATCTAGGTTTATATGCAACTACCCTCTTCTCTTGCCAAATGGAGACACTACTAGAGTGCTGCAAAGACCCCCAATTAGAGTGTTGTATTAGGGTGGCAACTACCCTCTTCTTTTGCCAAATAGAGATACTACTAGAGTGCTGCAAAGACCTTCAATTGGAATGTTGTAATAGGTTTGCAACTACCGTCTTCTTTACCCATCTGATGACACTATTAGAGTATTGCAAGGACATTCAATTAGAGTGTCGTATTAGGGTTGCAACTACCCTTTTCTCTCTTCATTCGGCAACACAACTAGAGTGTTTCCAAAACCTTCAATTGAAGTGTTGTATTAGGGTTGTAACTACCCTCTTCTCTTGCCATATTGGAGACACTACTAGTGTGCTGTAAAGACCTTCAAATTGAGTGTTGTATTAGGATTGCAACTACCCTTTTCTCTTACCATAATGAGACACTACTAGTGTGCTGCAAATACCTTCAATTGTAGTGTTATATTAGAGTTGCAACTACCCACATCTCTTGTCATATGGAAACACTACAAGTGTGCTGCAAAGACATTCAATTGGTGTGTTGTATGGGGTTGCAACTACCCTCTTCTCTTACCGTGTGCAGACATTGCTAGAGTGCCTCAAAGACCTTCAATTGGAGAGTTTTATTAGGGTTGCAACTAGTGACTTCCCTTTCCATATGGACACAATACTAGAGTGCTGCAAAGACCTTCAATTGGAGTGTTGTATTAGGGTTACAACTACCCTCTTATCTTTTCATCCGACGACAATATAGAGTGTTGCGAGGACACTCAATTGGAGTGTTGTATTAGGGTTCCAACTACCCTCTTATCTCTTCATACAGCTACACTACTAGAGTGTTTCAAAAACCTTCAATTGAAGTGTTGTATTAGGGTTGTAACTACCCTCTTCTTTTGCAATCTTGGAGACACTACTAGTGTGTTGTAAAGACCATCATTGGAGTGTCGTATTTAGTGTTGCAACTACCCACATCTCTTGCCATCTGGAGACACTACAAGTGTGCTGCAAAGACATTCAATTGAAGTGTTGTATTGGAGTTGCAACTACCCTCTTCTCTTACCGTCTGCAAACATAGTGCTGCCAAGTCCTTCAATTGGAGAGTTTTATTAGGGTTGCAACTACCCTCTTCTGTTGCCATTTGGAGATACAACTGGAGTGCTGCAAAGACCATCAATTGGAGAGTTTTATTTGGGTTGCAACCACCTTTTTGTCTTGCCATCTATAGACACTACTAGTGTGCTATAACTACATTAATTTAGAGTGTTGTATTATGGTTGCAGCTACCCACTTTCCTTGCCATCTAGAGACACTACTAGAGTACTGCAAAGACTTTCAATTAGAGTGTTGTGTTAGGATTTCAACTATCCTCTTCTCTGTTCATTTGAGACACTAATTATGTGCTTTAAAGACATTCAATTGGAGTGTTGTATTAAGGTTGTAACTACCCACTTTCCTTGCAATTTAGAGACAATTTAGAGACACTACTAGAGTGCTGCAAAGACCTTCAATTGGAGTGTAGTATTAGGGTTGCAACTACCCTCTTCTCTTTCCATTTGGATACACTAATTATGTGCCTTAAAGACCTTCAATTGGATTGTTGTATTAGAGTTGGAACTACCCTCTTCTCATGCCATCGGTAGATACTACTAGTGTGCTGCAAATACCTTCAATTGTAGTGTTGTATTATGGTTGCGACCACCCTCTTCTCATGTCATCTGGAGACACTACTAGTGTTGCAGAGACCTTCCATTGAAGTGTTGTATTAGGGTTGGGACTACCCTCTTCTCTTGCCATCGGGAGACACTACTAGGTGCTGCAAAGACCTTCAATTGGAGTGTCATATTAGGGTTCGAACTACCCCCTTCTCTAGCCCCCTGGAGACAATACTAGAGTGCTTCAAAGACATTCAATTGGAGTGTTGTATTTGGGTTGCAACCACCTTTTTCTCTCTCTATACGGCAACACTACTAGAGTTTTTCAAAAATCTTCAAATGAAGTGTTGTATTAGTGTTGTAACTACCCTATTCTCTTGCCATCTTGGAGACACTACTAGTGTGCTGCATAGATCTTTAATTGGGGTGTTATATTAGAGTTGAAAGTACCCTCTTCTCTTGCCATCAGGAGACACTACTAGTGTGCTGCAAAGACCTTCAATTGGAGTGTTGTATTGGGGTTGCAACTACCATCTTCTCTTGCCATATGCAGACATTGTTAGAGTGCTGCAAAGTCCTTCAATTGGAGAGTCTTATTAGGGTTGCAACAAAACACTTCCCTTGCCATCTAGAGACACTATTAGAGTGCTGCAAAGACCTTCAATTCGAGTGTTGTATTAGAGTTGAAACTACCCTCTTCTCTTGCTATAGTGTGCTGCAAATACTTTCAATTGTAGTGTTGTATTTGGGTTGTGACCACCCTCTTCTCTTCCCCTCTGGAGACAATACTAGAGTGCTTCAAAGACATTCAATTGGTGTGTAATATTTGGGTTGCAACCATTCTTTTCTCTTGTCATCCATAGACACTACTAGTGTGCTGTAACTACATTCAATTGGGATGTTGTATTAGGGTTGCACCTACCCACTTCCCTTACCATCTAGAGACACTACTAGAGAACTTCAAAGACCTTCAATTGGAGTGTTGTATTAGGGTGGCAACTACCCTCTTCTCTTGCCATTGGGATACACCACTCGTGTGCTGCAAATACCTTCAATTATAGTGTTGTATTAGGGTTGTGGGCACTCTCTTGTCATGCCATCTGGAGACACTACTAGTGTGTTGCAGAGACCTTCCATTGAAGTGTTGTATTAGGGTTGGGACTATCCTATTCTCTTGCCATCGGGAGACACTACTAGGTGATGCAAAGACCTTCAATTGGAGTGTTATATTAGGGTTCCAAGTACCCCCTTCTCTTGCCCTCTGGAGACAATACTAGAGTGCTTCAAAGACCTTCAATTGGAGTGTTGTATTTGGGTTGCAACCACCCTTTTCTCTTGCCATCTATAGATACTACTAGTGTGCTGTAACTACATTCAATTAGGGTATTGTTGCAACTACCCATTTCCCTTGCTATCTAGAGACAATACTAGAATTTTTCAAAGACATTCTATTGGAGTGCTGTATTAGGGTTGCAACCACCCTTTTCTCTTGTCATCTAGAGACACCACTAGTGTATTGTAAAGACCTTCAATTGGGGTGTTGTAATAGAGTTGCAACTACCTTCTACTCTTGCCATCAGGAGACACTACTAGTGATCTGCGAAGACCTTCAATTGGAGTGTTGTATTGGGGTTGCAACTCTCTTCTCTTGCCATATGCAGACATTGTTAGAGTGCTGCGATGTCCTTCAATTGGAGAGTTTTATTGGGGTGCCAACTACCCACTTCCTTTGCCATCTAGAGACACAAATAGAGTGCTGCAAAGACCTTCAATTGGAATGCTATTTTAGGGTTGCAACTATCCTCTTCTTTTGCCATCAGGAGACACTACTAGGGTGCTGCAAATACTTTCAATTGTAGTGTTGTATTTGGGCTGTGACCACCCTCTTCTCTTCCCCTATGGAGATAATATTAGAGTGCTTCAAAGACCTTCATTTGGAGTGTTGTATTAGGGTTGCAACCACCCTTTTCTCTTACCATTTATAAACACTACTAGTGTGCTGTAACTACATTCATTTGGGGTGTCGTATTATGGTTGCAGATACCCACTTCCCTTGCCATCTAGAGACACTAATAGAGTGCTGCAAAGACCTTCAATTGGAGTGTTGTGTTAAGATTGCAACTACCCTCTTTTTTCTTTTCATTTGGAGACACTAATTATGTGCTTTAAAGACATTCAATTGGAGTGTTGTATTTGGGTTGCAACTACCCACCCTTGCAATTTAGAGACACCACTAGAGTGCTGCAAAGACTTTCAATTAGAGTGTAGTACTAAGGTTGCAACTACTCTCTTATCTTTCCATTTGGAGACACTAATTATGTGCTTTAAAGACCTTCCATTGAATTGTTGTATTAGAGTTGGAACTACCCTCTTCTCAAGCCATCTCGAGACACAACTAGAGTGCTGCAAATACCTTCAATTGTAGTGTTGTATTTGGGTTGTGATCACCCTCTTCTCATGCCATATGGAAACACTACTAGTGTGTTGCAGGGACCTTCAATTGGAGTGTTGTATTAGGGTTGCGACTACCCTCTTCTGTTGCCATCGGGAGACACTACTAGGGTGCTGCAAATACCTTCAAATGGAGTGTTATATTTGGGTTGCGACTACCCTCTTCTCTTGCAATCTGGAGACACTACAAGTGTGCTGCAAAGACATTTAATTGATGTGTTGTGTTGGGGTTGCAACTACTCTCTTCTCTTACCGTCTGCAGACATTGCAAGAGTGCTGCAAAGCTCTTCAATTGGAGAGTTTTATCGGAGTTGCAACTACCCTCTTCTCTTACCGTCTGCAAATATTGCTAGAGTGTTGCAAAGACCTTCAATTGGAGTGTTGTATTAGGGTTGCAACTACCCTCTTGTCTTGCCATCTGGAGACACTACAAGTGTGTTGCAATGACATTCAATTGAAGTGTTGTATTGGGGTGCAACCCTCTTGTCTTGCCATCTGCAGACATTACAAAAGTGCGGCCAAGTCCTTCAATTGGAGAGTTTTATTAGGGTTGCAACTACGTTGTTCTCTTTCCATTTGGAGATACAACTAGAGTGCTGCAAAGACCATCAATTGGAATTTTATAATAGGTTTGCAACTACCCTCTTCTCTTTCCATCTGATGACACTATTACAGTGCTGCAAAGACATTCAATCGGAGTGTTGTATTAGGGTTGCAACTACCCTCTTCTCTCTCTATACGACAACACTACTGGAGTTTTTCAAAAACGTTCAAATGAAGTGTTGTCTTAGTGTTGTAACTATCCTGTTATTTTGCCATCTTAGAGACACTACTAGTGTGCTGCATAGACCTTCAATTGGGTGTTTTATTAGAGTTGCGACTAGCCTATTCTCTTGCCATCAGGAGACACTACTAATGCAAAGACTTCAATTGGAGTGTTGTATTAGGGTTGCAGCTACCCTTTTCTCTTGTCATCTGTAGAGATTGTTAGAGTGCTGCAATGTCCTTCAATTGGAGAGTTTTATTGGGGTTGCAACTTCCCACTTCCCTTGCCATCTAGAGACACTACTAGAGTGCTGCAAAGACCTTCAATTGGAGTGTTGTATTGGATTTGCAACTACCCTCTTCCTTTTTCATCTGCAGACATTACAAGAGTGCTGCAAATACTTTTAATTGTAGTGTTGTATTCGGGTTGTGACCACCCTCTTCTTTTCCCCTATGGAGACAATACTAGGTGCTTCATAGACTGGAGTGTCATATTTAGGTTGCAACCACTCTTTTCTCTTGCCATCTATAGACACTACTAGTGTGTTGTAACTGCATTCAATTGGAATGGTGTATTAGGGTTGCAACTACCCACTTCTCTCGTCATCTAGAGACACTACTAGAGTGATGCAAAGACCTTCAATAGGAGTGTTGTATTAGGGTTGAAACTACCCTCTTCTTTTTCCATTTGGAGACACTAATTTTGTGCTTTAAAGACCTTCAATTGGAGTGTTGTATTAGGGTTGCCACTACCCTCTTCTCTTGCCAAACGGGAGACACTACTAGTGTGCTGTAAATACCTTCAATTGTAGTGTTGTATTAGGGTTGGGACCACTCTCTTCTCGTGCCATATGGAGACACTACAAGTGTTACAGAGACATTCAATTGGAGTGTTGTATTAGGGTTGCGACTACTCTCTTCTGTTGCCATCGGGAGACACTACTAGGTGCTGCAAAGAGAGTGTTATATTAGGGTTCGAACTGCCCCCTTCTCTGCCCTCTGGAGACAATACTAGAATGTTTCAAAGACCTTCAATTGGGGTGTTGTATTAGGGTTGCAACAACCATTTTCTCTTGCCATCCAGAGACACTACTAGTGTGCTGTAAAGACCTTCAATTGGGGTGTTGTGTTAGGGTTGTAACTACCCTCTTCAATTGCCATCTGGAGACACTACTAGAGATTTGCAAAGACCTTCAATTAGAGTGTTGTATTAGGGTTGCAACTACCCTCTTCTCTTGTCATCTGGAGACACTACAAGTGTGCTGCAATGACATTCAATTGAAGTATTGTATTGGAGTTGCAACCCTCTTCTCTTGCCATCTGCAGACATTACAAGAGTGCTGCCAATCCATCAATTGGAGAGTTTTATTAGGGTTGCAATTACCCTGTTCTCTTGCAATTTGGAGATACAAATTGAGTGCTGCAAATACCATCAATTGGAATGTTGTAAAAGGTTTGCAACTACCCTCTTCTCTTTTCAGCTGACGACACTATTAGAGTGATGCAAAGACATTCAATTGGAGTGTTGTATTAGGGTTGCAACTACCCTCTTCTCTCTTTATACTGCAACACTACTAGAGTTTTTCAAATATCTTCAAATGAAGTGTTGTAACTACCCTCTTCTCTTGCCATCTTGGAGACACTACTAGTGTGCGGCATAGACTTTCAATTGGGATGTTTTATTAGAGTTGCAACTACCCTCTTCTCTTGCCAACAGAAGACACTAGTGTGCTTCAAAGACCTTCAATTAGAGTGTTGTATTAGGGTTGCAACTCTCTTCTCTTGCCATCTGCATACATTGTTAGAGTGCTGCAATGTCCTTCAATTGGAGAGTTTTATTGGAGTTGCAACTACCCACTTCCCTTGCCATCTAGAAACACAATTAGAGTGCTGCAAAGACCTTCAATTGAAGTGTTGTATTAAGGTTGCAACTACCCTCTTCTTCTGCCATAAGGAGACACTACTAGTGTGCTGTAAATACTTTCAATTGTAGTGTTGTATTAGGGCTGTGACCACCCTCTTCTCTTCCCCTCTGGAGAATACTAGAGTGCTTCAAAGACCTTCATTTTGAGTGTTGTATTTGGGTTGCAACCACCATTTTCTCTTGCCATCTATAAACACTACTAGTGTGCTGTAACTACATTCAATTGGGGTGTATTCGGGTTGGAATTACCCACTTACCTTGCCATCTAGAGACACTACTATGGTGCTGCAAAGACCTTCAATTGCAGTGTTGTATCAGGGTTGTAACTACCCACTTCTTTTGTCATCAGGAGACACTACTGTGCTGCAAATACTTTCAATTGTAGTGTTGTATTAGGGTTGTGACCACCCTCTTCTCTTCCCCTTTGGAGACAATACTAGTGTGCTTCAAAGTCTCAATTGGAGTGTTGTGTTTGGGTTGCAACCACCTTTTTCTCTTGCCATCTATAGACACTACTAGTGTGCTGTAACTATATTGAATTGGGATGGTGTATTAGGGTTGCAACTACCCACTTCCCTTGTCATCTAGAGACACTACTAGAGTGCTGCAAAGACCTTCAATAGGAGTGTTGTATTAGGGTTGCAACTACCCTCTTCTCTTTCCATTTGGAGACACTAATTATGTGCTTTAAAGACCTTCAATTGCAGTGTTGTATTAGGGTTGCAACTACCCTCTTCTCTTGCCATCGGGAGACACTACTAGTGTGCTGCAAATACCTTGAATTGGAGTGTTATATTAGGGTTACGACTACTCTCTTCTGTTGCCATCGGGAGACACTACTAGGTGCTGCAAAGACTTTCAGTTGGTGTGTTATATTAGGGTTCGAACTGCCCCCTTCTCTGCCCTCTGGAGACAATACTAGAATGTTTCAAAGACCTTCAATTGGGGTGTTGTATTAGAGTTACAACCACCCTTTTCTCTTGCCATCTAGAGACACTACTAGTGTGCTGTAAAGGCCTTCAATTGGGGTGTTGTATTAGAGTTGTAACTACCCTCTTCAATTGCCATCTGGAGACACTACTAGAGTGTTGCAAAGACCTTCAATTGGAGTGTTGTATTAGGGTTGCAACTACCCTCTTATCTTGCCATCTGGAGACACTACAAGTGTGTTGCAATGACATTCAATTGAAGTGTTGTATTGGGGGTGCAACCCTCTTGTCTTGCCATCTGCAGACATTACAAAAGTGCTGCCAAGTCCTTCAATTGGAGAGTTTTATTAGGGTTGCAACTACGTTGTTCTCTTTCCATTTGGAGATACAACTAGAGTGCTGCAAAGACCATCAATTGGAATTTTATAATAGGTTTGCAACTACCCTCTTCTCTTTCCATCTGATGACACTATTACAGTGCTGCAAAGACATTCAATCGGAGTGTTGTATTAGGGTTGCAACTACCCTCTTCTCTCTCTATACGGCAACACTACTGGAGTTTTTCAAAAACCTTCAAATGAAGTGTTGTCTTAGTGTTGTAACTATCCTGTTATTTTGCCATCTTGGAGACACTACTAGTGTGCTGCATAGACCTTCAATTGGGTGTTTTATTAGAGTTGCGACTAGCCTCTTCTCTTGCCATCAGGAGACACTACTAATGTGCTGCAAAGACTTTCAATTGGTGTGTTGTATTAGGGTTGCAACTACACTCTTCTCTTGTCATCTGTATATATTGTTAGAGTGCTGCAATGTCCTTCAATTGGAGAGTTTTATTGGGGTTGCAACTACCCACTTCTCTTGCCTTCTAGAGACACAAGTAGAGTGCTGCAAAGACCTTCAATTGGAGTGTTGTATTAGGGTTGCAACTACCCTCTTCTTTTGTCATAAGGAGATACTAATAGTGTGCTGCAAATACTTTCAATTGTAGTGTTGTATTAGGGCTGTGACCATCCTCTTCTCTTCCCCTCTGGAGACATTACTAGAGTGCTTCAAAGACCTTCATTTGGAGTGTTGTATTTGGGTTGCAACCACCCTTTTCTCTTGCCATCCATAGACACTACTAGTGTGCTGTAACTACATTCAATTCGGGTGTTGTATTAGGGCTGTGACCACCCTCTTCTCTTCCCCTCTGGAGACAATAGTAGAGTGATTCAAATACCTTCGTTTGGAGTGTTGTATTTGGGTTGCAACCACATTTTTCTCTTGCCATCTATAGACACTACTAGTGTGCTGTAACTACATTCAATTCGGGTGTTGTATTAAGGTTGCTACTACCCACTTCCCTTGCCATTTAGAGACACTACTAGAGTGCTACAAAGACCTTCAATTGGAGTGTTGTATTAGGGTTGCAACAACCCTCTTCTTTTGCCATCAGGAGACACTACTAGTGATTTCAATATTTACAAGGAATAGAAAATAACAATTATTCTAGCTATTCCAAATAGCTCATATTCTTGAATAGCCCCCTATTCTTGCTATTCTCACTTCATCCAAACATACTCAATATGGGATGTTTGGATGAAACAAGGAATAGAGCAAGAATAGAGCTAAACTCCAAGATTGAGAATAGTAACTAACTCAACATTTGCTAATCCAAACACACCCAAACGGAAAATAGTAGTTCGGAATAGTGCTAACCCGAGTTAGTGACAAAGCATTATGCAGAAACTTTGAATTATGATCATAGTCCACCACAATTGCTATTTCATGAGATAGATTTCTATCTTTTGCAATATTTCGTAAATTTAGTTGCAAAGTCAAATCGAACCGTTATACGATTATCCCGGATGAATAATGAATGTTTGGATAATTTTTTTTAATGAACAGTTTTGAAATTGACACTCAAATGTCTCTTTTTTATAAAATACCTCGGGAAAATATGAAACAGATTCCTAGAAAATGGTAAAATCAACCATTTAAAATATATTTTTAAGTCAATTCGTAAAATCGCAATACTAAAAAATAGTGTGTATTGCTTGATTCTTTGACAATTTATCAAAAAATGATTAAATACACATACTGTTCTAACTTTTAAGTTTTTTATGAACAGCAAAAAAAATATAACAGTGCCTTTTTTAATTAAAAAAATGTCTATTATGGGAAGGGTTTTAATGCTGTAAGCTTTTCATGACATAAAATGCTATAACCTTATTTTTTTTTTCATGTATATTTCAAAAATTGTAAGTAATCTTGTATATTTTCCTTGGGAGTTAATTTTTATTTGATTATTTTCTTCTTTCATGCCTATATTTTTATTTAATACTAGATCAATAATTATTTATCACGTGCACTCTAAAAATTACAAAATTTTATGAGGATGTGTCTCTTGTGAAAAAAAAGTCAACATGTTGATTTAAAATTTGAGTTCTAAATTTTGAAGTACAAATAGAAAAAAAAAATGTAGTATTTTGTGATGTAAAAAAATATTTTGTCACTAACCCGGGTTAGCACTATTTTGAACTACTATTTTCCGTTTGGGTGTGTTTGGATTAGCAAATGTTGAGTTAGTTACTATTCTCAATCTTGGAGTTAGCTCTATTCCTTGTTTCATCCAAACGTCCCATATTGAGTATGTTTGGATGAAGTGAGAATAGCTAGAATAATGGGCTATTCGAGAATATGAGCTATTCGGAATAGCTAGAATAATTGCTATTTTTTATTCCTTGTAAATATTGAAATAACTATTATTCAGAAGTGTGGAGAGAGAGAAAAAAAAATTTATTCTCGGATTTCTGCCAGCACAGTTCCGAAATGACAAAGTTGACGTCACTCATGATATCTCCACGTCATGACAATTCGTTTCAGATCCCACTTGCCTATCTCTTCTCTTAATTAGCAACCAGTGTTGTAAAAAACGTCCGTTTAGGCCGAGTAATCGGCCGATTAGTCGTTGATGGTGACAAAACTATCACAGATTTTCCCGACTAATCGACTGAATATTTCCGATTATGGCTGATAATTCCCAATTAATCGCTTGATGGTACCCCGTCCGTTCGACGAGTGCATACCGTTATTTACAACACTGTTAGCAACTTGTTGACACTATTCTTTTTCAATTACAACTATTCATTATTTCAAATGTACAATTCAAACAACATTTTTACTAATTTAAGTAGCACAATTTTCACACTAATATGAAAATCACTGTTATTTTTCTATTTTTTCTGTTTTTATCTAGTAATCTCAAATTTAGGTCGAATCCAATTCTTATATAAGAAGGCGGTGTAAAAGTTCAAAGCAGATTAGAATATATGGTATTTACGTTATTCCTTCCATAATCTCACTTCATCCAACATACCCTATTAGTATTGATTTTTAGTTGTGGAGTAGAACTGAATGTTTTCAAGTTCATCTAATTTTTTGATAAGTTAAATTTCAAAATCTATCAAATTGACGTCAAACTGCCTTACATATCAATAGAATTTAAGCACCAACATCAGGGTAGGGGCAGTGTTATCAGAACTGGATCAGACCGCCGGTTAAACTGAAAAAAATCGGAACCGGTCACCAATCCGATTCGGTTCTTTTAAAGATCGTTTAAGCAGTTATATCGGCTACCAACCCATTTAATCGCTGGATTTTTTATTATACCGCCGAACAAAACCAAAGTAATACGTCGGTTCAAAACTGATTTCTTAAATCTCGCAAACACCGCATATTTCTCCACGATCCTCCGATTTTCTTGCCTTTTTCTCAAATCACTAAGATGAAAAGTACTGAAAAAAGAATTTGAATCTCCTTCTTCCTACTACGACATCTCAATTAATATTCTTGCTTTATTTTGTGTTTTTCACGGTGGCACAGTATCATTCTCAAGAATTAGCTTAAAAGTTGAAACGAAATCACAAAAGAAGTTACCAACATCCACTACGGTAAGTAATCTCATTTAATTACTAAATTTGAATATCTAAAATGCATGAAAGGCTTGAATTTTTAAGTAAATTTTATTGCATTGATGCATGCATTTTAAGTGTTTGATGAAATGTCCAGATGAAAATATAAATTTTGGTAAAAAGAATTATATGTAAGAATTGTATATATAAGTAAAGAAACAGGTAAAAAGAATTTTATATATATATATAAGATAAATAGATAAAATGTATAGAATAGAAAAGAATATATGGTACATAGAAAACCAGCAGTTGAACCAGTTAACCGTCGGTCCAACTGGTGAACCGTTGACCTAAAGCTTTACCGGTTCGACATCTGGTCTGTTATAATAACATTGGTATTTTGTGATGTAAAAAAATATTTTGATAACATCTGGTCTGGTTCTGATAACATCTGTTTCATTTTTAGTATTTATTCAAATTATATATATAATTTTTTTTTGATAAAAGTGGTAATACCACCTGTTTCATTACGAAACTATTATGTTCATACAAAAGCATAGAACCATAGTCTCTGATACATCAATCTGAAACAAAAGTCTAACTAAAAAGAAAACCAACTAGCAGTACCTAATCGCAAGAAGGATGTATAAGATTTTGCAAGTGGAAAAGTAGAATTATACAAAACTGAAAATCAAGCAAACTAGAAAGTATTACTCATAACTACTACACTAGCACTAGCAGACGAACTAGAAACAAAATCAGCTGCTACATCAATAGCATCACAGTGACAGAAGTCTGACCCTTCTAAACTAAGAAAAGAGTCGTCGTCTGACCCGCTGGGAGCTACTCTGAGTATATTCATGTGATGAATTATCAAAAGGCCTCCCTGATTCAAATAAGTAAGATCAGTAAAATTAAGCAAATTATATATATAATATTTTGATATTTGCTATAAAATAATTTTTAAATTATATTATAATCATATTATTTTGAAATGACGACATGACATTACGACAGTGACTGCACTGTGTGCACTACCATCTGGGAACATTAAATTCTGAAAATCTGCCCGGAAATATAATAAAGAATGTTATCCAACAGATCAACTTATAAAGTTAAGTTGAAGTGTCTACACATTCCTTGGTCATCAAACTTATACTGCTCCTCTTCATCTACAACGCCAAACAAGAATCCAACGGTTCAATTAAATCAATGATGCTGAATCTGATGCACTATCCCAGTTAAGGGCCAGGAGTGGTCAAAGAGTCAAAGTCAGTAAAAGACGAACCCACCCAGCGTACACGTCTTGCCGAGAAAACATAAAAATTAATGAGAAAATTTTAACACCTCAACTCAACGGCAGCCCAACGCCAGTACGCCACCCCATACCATACCTCCTTCTCCGCCTCCAAAACCCCGTAAAACCCCATCGCTCTTGGACGCGCTAATCTCTCAAGAAATTAGCTCAATTTTTCTTTCCGACTTCCCTTTCTGTTGCTTTTGGAGTCTGCTTCCCTTCATCTCTCTCGATTCTCGAATCCAGTATGCAGTTAGTTTTTTTTTTTTTCCTCTTAACTCTTTGTGGATGCTTCTGAGAGGAATGGATACCAATGGTGATTAGGATATTTCCACTGTTGCCTCTTTTAATTACTAAATGACCTTGTTTTATAGTGGAGAGCTGATAAATTGTTCGCGGTCCAAAATGTATCGTAGAGTTGCGACGATTCTCAAAATTACTTCTTCATTTCAAAGAGCAATGAGCCCGAGTCGTTCGAAAAACCTAAATCTCGTCCAAAAATTGATTCTCTTTCTCTATTTCTGTTGTTTTGTTCGTTTCTTTCTGCCCCTCGAAGTATCCACCAAAGCAATCCTCTTTCTTTCAAACTAAAAGTTCCCTACCCGACAACTCTTCTTTTCCCTAAGTGGGAGCAAATGAAAAGAACATATAGGATTATTATAGAGAAGCATTTGTAGCTGCCCCAAGGAATCGGTAGGGCTCAGTTCCTTGTTGGGTTCCTCTTGAAATCGGGTTTTTGGTCAAGGTCCTAGTCCTTACAGCTTAAACACATTATATTTTTTTTGCTTTTATGTTTCTTATAATTTTTTTTTTAATTCTTTGGTTGAAATACAGATATGGCCTCCTTATTGTTGGCAAACCAAACCTTATGCATGCAGCAAGCTTATTCAATTGGAGCAATGCCACAACAGCTCATTTCAGATGCCTCGAGGAGGTACATTTGATTTGTACATTTTGGCTTGTATGCAAGGAAATTCCAGTTTAGAGATACTGGTCCGGTGGTCCCAGACCTCAACTGGCCTGGTGCCTCACAGGTGTAGTAGTGCACTGGTTACCATATAAGTACAGTCTAGTCGATACCAGTAATCAACTAATCAAGGCAGTATCAGTCAGTTGGTAACCTGTATATAACAGTTCCTACAAGTACCAGTAGGTCCTATATCCTGACTGGTATAATATGTTTCACAATGATTTCTTCTCTAATTCAATTATTTTTACGGATCCCAAAGGTTGCAATATATTTTATAGGTATCTATCATTTACTCCTAGTTTAATTTTGATATGTTATTATTCTTCAGATCCATCAGATGGAGAGCGGTAAAGGCAGCTATAAGTCTTGAAAATAATCATCTACCTATGCGCAGTTTTGAAGTTAAGCACAGGCATGTTTATGTATTTGACTACATGGTGTATGATATATATGATCCTTGCTGGTGAGAACAAATTAATTGAACTTAAACAGCAAGGATGAGGTAAATGTGCTATCATGCCAGCAAACGGTTAAAAAAAAAGGGCCAAAATATCCAAAAGTCAGTATAAAAAAAGAAAAAAAATATTCGTCAACGAGACCACCTTTCTATACTCCCACCATCTGCACATTTTGTGGGCTAGTTTATTGTTTAAGTTTTACAATAAGCACTACTAGTCAAGTAAAAAAACCCCGTTTAGAAGGACATGATCTCAGGAAGGCATCCTAATTCTACATAAAATAAAAAAAGGTGTAGTAAATAATTTCCCATTTATTGTTTACCACAGAACCACAGTGGATGATATTCGTGCCCTCCGTCTCATTACTGCGATAAAAACCCCGTACCTCCCTGATGGGCGTTTCGACCTTGAAGCCTATGTGCATATGCAAATTGCTGGTGGGGCTGAGGGGGTAATTGTGGGTGGGACCACGGGTGAGGGTCACCTCATGAGCTGGGATGAGCACATCATGCTCATTGGTCACACTGTCAACTGCTTTGGTTCCAAGATCAAGGTCATTGGCAACACTGGCAGTAATTCCACTGGTTAGGCCATTCATGCCACCGAGCAAGGGTTTGCTGTCGGCATGCACGGTGCGCTCCATATCAATCCCTACTATGGCAAAACCTCGATTCAGGGCCTCATCGCACATTTTGACGCTGTCATGTCAATGGGCCCTACAGTGGTGTATAATGTACCGTCGCGTACAGGCCAAGATATACCTCCACCTGTTATTAATGCGCTGGCCATAAAACCTAATCTTGCTGGGGTGAAGGAGTGCATGGGGAATGAGAGAATCAAGGGGTATACTGACAAGGAAGTGGTGACATGGAGCGGGAATGATGATGAATGCCATGATGCAAGATGGATGTATGGGGCCACTGGGGTCATATCTGTGACCAGTAATTTGATACCAGGGCTGATGCATAGCCTCATGTTTGAAGGGGAGAATGCGGTGTTAAGAGATAAGGTGATGCTACTGATGAAGTGGCTGTTTGTCGAACCAAATCCGATTGGTTTGAACACGGCTTTGGCTCAACTAGGTGTGATTCGGCCGGTTTTTCGCTTGCCGTATTATCCCTTGCCGCGTGAAATGAGGATGGAGTTCGTGAGAATTGTTAAGGAATTGGGAAGGGAGAATTTTGTTGGGCAAAGGGAAGTGGAAGTTCTTAATGATGACGATTTTATTATCGTGGGCAGGTACCGGTAGTGAGATTTTTTTCTTTGGGACTAGTTGAGAATTCAAACTTGGTAAACTCTGTCAAGCTTAAAGGTTATTTTAATGCTTTTGAATTTTTCCGAATTTATTAGTATGGGAGGTTACCTAATTTTTGTATTAGAATTTTCTGCGAGGAATTGTTTCTTTGTTTTAGGCTATGTAAGGGCCTGGTTTAAATTGTAATTCAGAAGAATATTGCACTGGCAAATGATGTCAAAGAACTTTCTCAGCGAAAATATTAAGCTTGGGGCTTTATTCCCTATTTTTGGAATATAAAACTTGAGAATGTCAAGTTAAATGTAACCAGCTTTTTATTTGGAAACCGCATGCTCTGAGAGCAAGTTTCACTATCTGATCTATAATAAAATGATGTTAAATCTTTAGGAACCAAGGATAATATTAATGAGAAGTTCTGACTTAACCAGGGAGTGCACTAGACCCCACCATTTAGACCTAGCTACATTGCTGCAATTCTGAAAAGCCTTCTTTACATCAAGATTTCAGACAAGTTGGATTGATTCACTTCCACAAAAAAATTAAAAATATATTTGTGGACAAACTTGTATATATTTTTCTTAAATTTTTGATGGAAACTTCAGTTTAGTTTGGACTTGGGAGTTTATAGGCAGATGAGAACTTCTTAGTGATTGGTCTCATGCGTAATCAATACAATTATACACATCCTTTATCATCACAATCTTAATTTCCTCGTTGAAATAATTATTTCATCATCCCAATTTGTCATCTATTTACTCATTTATTTAAAAATGGTAATACATATAATTCTTTTCGCATCCAGACAATGTCAATTTCATGTTGTTTTCATTCAAAAGCAAGCTTGTGTTTTCATGATCGTTCTAGAGAAGTTACCTCTTTTTCATGCAAAACTATCACAAAATCATGCGTAAAGCTCTCAGGCCTAATTCCCGTGAAAGAGAGCATATGCTTTTCATTTGATTGAAAACATTTTTTTTGCTTGTGATCTTCAATCATGAAACCATGAATTGCTGAGTTATATCATTTGTGATGCTAATAACTGCGCAATGCCCTTATGTATGTGGTCCATTTGTCTCAAATTTTGTGTATAAGTGAAATTATTCAAGTTTTAGCAAAAGTTCAATAACAATGTACTTGATAAATGTCCATGAAATTCAAATTGCACCACTTCATTGCACCTAATCAGAAATGTCCATGATCATATCATATCAGAGAGTAGCAGGTCCATTACTGAAATAGCCCAATAAGAATAATTCCATATTTAATTTATTAATTTGACCCAAATTATTTAGGGCCTGTTTGGTAGACACATGAGCAGGGGAATGGGCACAGGAATAGAAAAATTTTGAATTGATTTTTACTGTTCACGTGAGAGAGAAAAAAATTCAGTCGGAGTAAATTTTTTTTTCTCATGTGAACAGTAAAAATGAGAGTGCAGCCGAACAGGTCCTTAGCTTGTAAGACATTTCTTACAGATAGTTGGACTTCTTAATTTGAAGATTCTTTCTTGTTCAATTTTGTTGCATTTGACTTACGATAGCGTTTTGACATGCATTTTTTCCCTCCGGTCCTAGAAATCAACAATAATAAATATAATATTGGATGTATGAATATGCTAACTATAAAGTTTTGGTAATATGTATCAACCATTGATAAGTAAAGATTTAAGAAGTACGAATCGAATCGTTGGCAAATATGCTCCAAATAAATTAATGGAATAGCGAGGTTAGTCGCTAACTCAAGATTCGAAACAACCGTTAATCCATTAGCTGAATAGCGAGCTAACCTAAGCTAACCCAAAAATTCGGAACAACAACTTTTTCATTCAAATACGGAATAGCAATCTACTTTTTGCTATTCCGGAGCTAACTCAAACTTATTTGCTATTTGGTGCCATCCAAACGCAAAATAAGTGACATGATTGAAATTGAAGATAAGAAAATATAACATGCCTCACTTGGTAAGATGGGATTCTGAATACGCATGCTTTTCCAATATACAAATTGCGACTGAAAACAGACAAATTTCAAAGGGGGCCACATTGTGGAGAAGCAAGTTGCAATGATTGGTTTCTCAGAAAAACAATGTCAAATGACTACATGAACTTGATATCTAGTGAGTTCCTAATTAAGAAACTTTAGCCCACATCAATTGCCTAGCTAAAATATTGCACAAGTGCAAATCTAACCCATAATTAGCTTCTAAATCATTCCAAACTTCTAGCAACAATCAAGTTGCCATTTTTTTCTCCTAAAGACAAATCTAAAATATAGAGAAGACCAAGATCCAAGAACACACTAACCAAGTTGCTGAACAACTGTTTCCATCGTAGGCCGATGAACTGGCGACTCACTTATGCATAGTAGAGCAATACCTACAAATTTTGCGGCTTCTGCTCTAGAGAAATCGCCATTGAGATTAACATCTATAAGTTCATCCAGGGTACCAAACTCAGCACTAACCCTCCTGTGGAAGACTTTTCTTTTCCCTGGCAATATTCACAAAAGTAGCAGTATCTCTGAGAAAACTAAGAAAGAGGGGTTCCTATCTAAAATTTCTTTGGCAAATAACATCGAACATTTTATCATGCTAGCATATAGCACCAAATTTTCTCATATGCAAATGAAATTGTAAGTTAGTGAGATGAGAAAGATGTATTCAAATACATTATAATATTCTGACCAATTTTAGTAACCTAATTTCATTTTTGTGGCTCAATTTGAGTAAAAATCTGCATGTTAGGTTTCCACATATATATCAACTGCTTGTGAAAGGATATGGTGTGCATAGACAAAAATGTCCAGGTGTTTGTTCAAATTTTGGTACAACTGTTATTTTTTACTGTTGGTTGTAGGTGCTAGCTGTAGACGCACAAAATGTTGATCACAGGGGCTTAACAAAGATCCTTTTTTGTCGTACCTGTCAATATCTGCAATGTTAACACCCCAAAAGCATAGATATCACTTTTTTCAGTGAACTGGCCGGTGGTGGTGTATTCTGGTGCTAGGTACCCCATGGCAGCACTGGATTTGAGAGCAGAGAAGATAATGTCATCGGCTAATAACTTGTGCACGCCAGCATTGGAGAGATGAGGCATGAAGTGGCGGTCTAAGAGAACTTTCTCAGCCGATATGTTTTGGTGTAAAAGAGGCAGTTTATTAGCTCTGTTTCTGTGTAGGTATTCTATACCTGATCAGATGAAAAATAATACGTTTAACAGAATCATATTAAGCCAAGTATTCACTGAATAAACTCTTACTAAAGCACCTCTGTAACAAACAAAGTGATGCATCGCCAAATTTTCAAACATTGGTGACAAAAAGCAGCTGTTTGCAGTGAATCCTTATTTTGAGGGGTTATATTTGAATTTGAAACTAGATACGGAAACATACCTTTGGCAATACCCTTAATTATACAAACTCTGGTGCCCCAATCAAGAAACCGCCCCTTCAACTGATCTCCAGCCAAATCAAGATAATCTGACAAGCAGCTGTTTGCCATGAACTCATACACCAAGAAGCACTCACCTCTCCCTCTTGAGCAACAGAAACCCCTCAACCCAACCAAATTCTCATGCCTCAACAGAGTCACAACCTTCAGCCCCTTCCAGAAATCAGCCTCCTCTGCTTTACAACTTGTCTTGCTTATTCCTTTAATAGCAACAATGGTGCCGTCACGGAGAGTTCCTTTGTAAGTTGATGTGCCGGAAGTGCTCTTGTTGAGCAGGTTGACTTCTGAGAAGTATTGTGTTGCACACTCCACCTGTCACATATATCAGCTTGCTTTTTAGTTTTTATAAATGGTTGCAGTTACTCAAAACATATATAAATATTTCTATCTGTAAGCTTGTGCTTCACCTCGAAAAAGGAAAAGCTATCTGCCTGTGCTTTGTTAGATCACTAGAAAAAATAATCTTATTCTCCACTGTTCATGACGCCACACAAAATTGCTGGTCACGCAAACATCTCGGGAATAAGATTAAGCAATTTACCTTTAATAAGCTACTGGACCAATAAAAGAACTAAGGTTATAATTTCACCTCTTCTAGGTTGAACCTTAAGCTCTGCGACATCTCCTGACCCGTTGAATCCCACCTGTCGGAGCAATCCAAGCTAACCAAAGGAGACACATTCTTTCTATATAAGTGATTTGATTGGTCAGTACTCAGGCGGCTGTCTGAAACATCTAATGAACTGCTGATCTTCTGCTTCTGTCTCCGGTAATACAAGAAGGCAAAGAATGCACCAATGGCTGCAAACGAGAATGCCACAAAAGATCCAACAACAGCACCATTTGAGGAGTGCTTGGAATTGAATGTCCGGTTGCCTATATTTGGGTTGACTGATTCGGGGATCTGTCGAGGCTCGTTAACTGGTACAGGTTTTTCCGGTTTTAATGGGTTGTCTGTTGGACAAGATTGGAGGGTTTTAAACCCAACTCCGCATAGACCCGTATTGTTGGAGTACAGAAATCCAGTGTTTAGTCTCTTTAAACCTTAAAAAGAATGAAAAAAATAACTTAATGAAAAATAATTGTTTTATAAGACATGATGGCAATCCTAAAATGACAATTGGTGCTTACCAGAAGGCACATTGCCTGAGAGAGAATTGTTTCTTAGGTCAAGGACAGTTAGGCTTTTAATGTCAGCCACTTTTGAAGGTATGGAGCCGAAGAGGCGGTTATAGCTTAAGTCTAACCGTACCAGCTGGGTAAGGTCACCAAGTGAGGCAGGGATGGCTCCAGTTAGTTGGTTAGACTGGAGAGCAAGTACGTTTAGCTTCTTTGCTAGGCCTAGCTGGGTCGGTATGCTTCCGCTTAGTTGGTTGTAACATAGTTGCAATACTACAACAAACAAAAGTAAATTCTTCGTTATTGAGATCAATATGTTTAAATTTCTTGTTAACAATAAAAAAAAATTTAGTCCAAATTTGCAAAATATTATTAAGATCAAACTTGGAATGATAAATTCAGATGACATGAAATTTTGGGACCCAGTATTCCACTAAGCAGCCAAAACAATTATTTTATTATTACAAGGTCCTTTTTGAAGAGTGCACGGATCTCGAGACAATAAGGACCGTTTGATGCTGAGCTGGAAAGTTTCTGCAAAGCACCGGATTTCATTTCCCCCTTTTTGAATTGTTTACGATGGTGCCTTTAAAGTACTATTTCTGCTTATGCTTAACCACAACATGCTCCAGCTATTAATATACACCGTAAAATTTGGAATTTACCCAAGAAAAAAACGAAAGGACAATAAATGCCGCAGTAATAGAAGATTCAAACTACTCTTTTTTTTTTTTTTTTGTTGTAATTTTTACAACTAAATGACAAAATAGAAGTCAGTAAAGAAGAATAGGAGATTATTTTGAATTTTTTGTCACACCGGTCACATGGAATGAGACGCGATCCGAGCACAAGACAAAATACTTGAAAAGCAAATTTGAAAATGCACAAGAAAGGAAATAGTATTTTAGGATGTACACTAGACTACATCGCATTCGTGCAGTGGGAGCGGAGTGCTTAAATTTCCAAATTAAGTGCCTAAAAGTTTGTTGCCGTACCCTGATTTAAGTCATTAAACCATCTAATACTAATACCCAAAAAAAAAAAAAAAATTGAAATTAAAACAAGTTACCTTGCAGATTTGCCAAATTACCGACCTGGACCGGAACACCACCAGTAAAATTATTTACACTGAGGTACAAATCAACGAGCTGAGCCAAATCAGCGACTTCCTTGGGTATCTGCCCATTCAACTTGTTATAATGCAGATACAATCCTTTCAAGGTCTTGAGTCCAGCCACCGCCGGTGAGAGTACTCCATTTAACCCCTTTCCTTGGAGAGAGATCGTAACCACCTTCCCTTCGCCGTTACACGTAACCCCTTCGAAGTCGCCTTTGCAAGGGTCGCCTCCAGTCGTCCACGTGTCCAGCACGTGATCCTTGGGGTCCAGCGAAGATTTGAGAGCCATGAGAGCTTCCAGTTCTTCGGTGGCGCTTGCTGCGGGGGTGAGAAGAGAGAGGGAAAGGAGAAGGGAAATGGAGAGGAAATGGAGAGAAACCATTAGGGAATGAAGCTTACTTCTCTCTTCGCTCGTCGTCATGAAGAAGTGTATATATGAACTGCACCCCGATAATGGGAAGTGGGAAGTGACAAGTGGAGTGGTAACTGGAACTGGAAAGAGTTCAGACTTCAGAGTTGGTTTGTCATTTTTAGCTTCCAATAATGGTAACTAATGAACTAGCGGGTATAGAAAACTGCACCCGATATGAAATGCTAGACAGGGGATCTGGATCAGGTCATGTGGACCGTCTGATCCAAGATATACAATTTTGCAGATATTTTGTCGCTTCTTGCTTTCAAACTTGGCCTACGGCTACGGGGCTAGGACACTTAAAAAAAATAAAAAAAAAGGTTAAAAACGCTATTTATGATTTATCGGAACTGAACAAGTTTTACAAATTTAAATGTTCGGATTTTGTTTTTCAAAACTTACTGTCATGTCTAAATTCTTACGACCTTCGTTTTAAATTTATTTGACCGGTTTGAGAGTGGATGTCAGATTATTAAACTACGAGAATCAAATTTGAATCAAATTAATTATATAAATTATTTATATTGTAAATAAAAATTAATTTTACAGTATACATAACATTTTACTAAAAACTATATAAAAATTGTGTACAAGTATTAAAATAAAAAAAATGGAGTTAATTGACTCCATGCTTTGAACTTTCTTCTGGCCCTAAATTTGAGTGTTTTGAATTAAGTAAATCCAAATTGAAATTTATCATATCACGTGAATATCATAATTATAATATATAAAACAAACACTTTTTATATTGGTTTGACATGTATAATTAAAGTACTAAATAGTGATTATAGTGCTATAGATTTTAAGATCCGAAAAAGCTATAGTGCAACCATAGCTAGCTATTTGTAATCATTATAAAAGAAAAACAGTTAATAGCGTTATAACTTTTGAGGTCCGAAAAAGCTATAACGCAGCTATTGCATAACTATAGCTAGCTATTTAGAAATAACTAACGTTAAAACTTGGCCTACGGATTATATTGCTGACAAGCACAGTAGCACTTATATTATTTAATTTCTTTTACCACGTCTCAAAATTATTCTAAAATTTCAAAATTCAAAATTCAAAATCCAGAGCAATGAGCAGTTGAGCACCATATATTTCTCCATTATTTTAATATGCGTCACGATATAGAGCAGAAGCAGATGGTCAGATGGGGGCATGGGGCATGTATGTTTCATTGATTCATTCTCTCTCCAGAAAACAAATAATAAATGTCTCTCACGAAAGCAGTTCAATTCGCCAGATCGGATTCAAATCGAGATAATAATATTATTATATTATATTATTTGTTATTCGATCCGTCTCACTTGAATCGAAATATTTGATCAGGATCCGAACGTATCCCGAGTCGATCCCACTCGGGCAACTTAAATACTTATTTATTAATTTATTTATGCCACTTAATTTTAATTAACACTAAATATAATTTCAATTTATCCAACGAAATATAATGAAATGGATCGGATTGAGTCTGACTCGAATATAATCAGTGAATAAAATTTTTAAATCCATACGTAATAATGCCGATGCGAGCGGTCTACAGGCTACTTGCAAATTACGAACTCAAGAAGAATCAAAAGGCTATGCCTACAGCCTACCTTTGTACGGTTTAGATCAAACTTTACGAGCATTAATTATTCAGTGGGGGTGGGGCCATATATATGGATCCTGTTGGATGTAAAATCGCCATCGGATTTGCGATTTAGTTTTAGCTACTACTGTCCCACAATGGAAATCTCCGATTCGAGTTTTTACTGACACTCTTCCCTGTTGGCATCTCACAACATTGTATTCTACCTCCTTGAAATTACGAGGGACGACATTTTATGAATACGAAATTTCAGCGTAAATGCGTAATATACTTCTTTTAGGCGCGTTTCCTTATTAGTTTTCATGCAAATTTTTCATGTCAACAAATTAGAGGTGACAAAACATGATCCAGTCCAAATCTCTCCTGTCTTGATTCGATTAGATCTGAACAAAAATCTGATAGGATATGAAATCGGACGACTTCAAGTTCGACTTGATCCAACCCGAAACCGGAGACGACCTGTAACAAAATGATCCGAAACCCAACTCGAATCTGAATGACCCGAAACCTGACCCAACCCCAATCCGAGATGATCTAAACTTTGACTCGACTAGAACATGAAATAAAGAGCTCCCAAAACTTCTAATTTGTGACAAGTTGGCTCGTAAATTTTTAATTTTGGTAATCAAATTCTGAACTATATAATGAGCAAAATTAGGGTGTGATGTGCTCACCAAGAGGGATTGGTGAGCACACCTTCAAAAGGCTATCAGATTGACTTCGAACTACGAATTCAAACCGTTGAAATTCATGTCGCGAGTGATGCATGTACATGCAAAAATTTTAAAGTTTCGAATTCATTTAGTACATAGTCAAGCGGTCAAAACAATGAACATTTTATAAGTTATTTTTTAAATTATTTTATGTATTCATTTTTTATCATTGTTTTGACCGCTTGACCATGTACTAAATGAATTCGAAACTTTAAAATTTTTGCATGTACATGCATCACTCACGAAGTACATGAATTTCAACTGTTTGATTCGTAGTTCAAAGTCAATCCGATAGCCTTTTGAAGGTGTGCTCACCAATTCCTCTTGGTGAGCACATCACACTCTAGTTTTGCTCCTTATAATTGGTAACAATGACACTTGCAACAGTTAATTTACTAATTTAATGCTCAATTTTAGTATAAAATAAATATCATTTTCAATTTCTAATATCATTTTCAAATATATAGTAATTTTTTAGGTGATAACATCTGCATTTTTTCATGTATAAATAATTTTTTTTATCATTTTAAATATTTATAAAACTATATCTTTCTTTTAAAAAAAAAATAGAGCATACGAAACGAAAATTGAAAGATAAAATAGTGAACATCTCATGTATTATAAATAAATAAATAAATAATTAAGCTCCTACATTTTTTTTAAAATACGAATTTTATGCAAATTAGAAAGCCAAGAAACATAAATATTTCAAATATTATACTATAAACATCCGGAGAAATTTGGATTTATTTAATATTGAAATAGAGCATGAAAAGTTAATAATTGTCTGAGGGTAATTATCACTGATTGTATGGTTCAAAGGGAAGATTGTCAAAATTATAATTTCCGAGGTTAACTTGTCACCAACGTACATTTAAAAAAAGAAGAAGCAGAAACTCGTCACAATTAAACTAAAAGATTTAAAATCTCTCATTACGTTACCCAAAACAATTAATAATCTAACTAGCTAGCTAGATGCACACTTACCAGGCGGGTGAATTAGTTTAAAACAAACTCTAAAAACTATAGAATATTACGTGAATGCATTCTTCATAAAGTGAACAAGATTAATTATATATTTAGATCTGGCATTTAAATTTTGAACTTTGTGATATAAATACAAAAATAGAGGTGATAATTTATTGTATAAAAAAGCTTGAGTTCACTTAATTAATTATCAGCTTTACTGAATGTTTGTATCCTGATCAATAGCATGCATCAAATCTTTAATTAATGCATCGACTGATCAACAGCTTTCTTAATTAATTAATAAAGTTGATTTGAGGCTCTCTAAATATGGGAGTGGGACAGCTTACATGCTTAGTTTTGTTGACTAAGGTATATAGTAAATAGAAACATTTCCTTGCATCTTACAAATTTAATGCGCGCGGTTGACCGTACGTGCAGCAGCTAGCATGCCAGTAAGATTTTACAAGTTATTGTTAACCAATTAAATCAAACTATATAAACATTTGGAACTGAGTTTCACAAGTAATGAAAAAGACAAGTTCAAATTTTGGACCCCTTACACAATCAATTCTGTAATGTCTAAAAATAAAAAATAAAAAACTACAATTTTACAACCTCGATCAGAAACAATCACTATAAATAACTCCTGTCTGCCACATAAATCGCATACCATATCTGCCCCAGAAAGGCATTTGATTTGAAACAGTTAAACATCCCAAAAATATACAACCGCATGTTTCGTCCATCAATCACAACCTCATTGAGTTGCTCTTCCATTTACCCTAATTGCTTCTTTTCTTCTACCCCCATCAATCTCTCCATCTTTAACCAAAACAAAAAAAAAAAAAAAGGAAAAAGAACAATGACGTCGACAGCCAACATAACACCGGAGGATCTCTACCACAATGAAACCGGCAGCACACAACAGGGTCCGGGACTATTCTTTTGCCACAGGGCTGACATGACAATTTCTGCAGGAATTTTTCTCGGTGACTTTCCATTGGATTATGCATTCCCGTTGTTTCTTTACCAGATAACAGTCATCTTCGTAAGCACCCGTCTGGTACACGGCGTTTGTCGCAACTTTGGCATGCCTATTGTCATCTCACAACTCATTGTGGGTTCTCTCTCCCCTTTTCCTCTAATCGAATTTTATCTTTTCTCATCAATGCTGAAGAAATTTGTCTATGATGTTGTTTGATTTAATTACAAACTTAAAAAACTCATGTTCATTGCTCCACTAACACAGTGATAATCAATGCTGAAGAATCAGAAAATAGAAAATAATTTGTGACAATTTCAAAAGAATATTTTCTAATTTGGGGGAATTAATTCTTAACTAATATGTATTTCACTTATCCTTTTAAATTGGTACATGTGGTCCTATTGGCAATTTTTTCAATTCGTGTTCCAATCAATTTTCTGAACCAAATGCTTCTAGAGTTGCTTGGTAAGATGATATAGTTTTACACAACTGAAATGTCACTATTCTTTAACCATCTAACTTAATTGCTTTATTTGGTTCAATTAAACTTCTAAGGGATACATAATGATAATGATTTAATAATTAGTAATTATTGTTATAAGATTTTAATCAACTATCACAAGAATTAACTAACATATAGATTTTTTGCACAGGCAGGCCTGCTGCTAGGTCCATCTTTTCTTGGACGCAGCAAGGGATTTGAGCAGTATTTTTTCAAGGCAGTAGGATGGGAACAGTTGAACACACTGGCCTACCTCTCTTACGTGTTATTCATCTTCATAATTGGCGTCAAAACCGACATAGGATTGATCTGCAAATCTGGCAAAAAGGCTACTGCTATTGCTATTTGTAGCACAGGATTATCTCACATTTTTCTCCTTGTTACCACAAAGGTCCATGGAAATAACTTATCTGGTCTATTCGCAGATGAAACCACGCTCATCAACCTTGCACTTCGTTGGTCCATGACCTCTTATGTAGTCCTCTCTTGTGCGCTTGGGGAACTAAATCTTCTGTCCTCAAAACTCGGTCGACTCGCCATGTCAGCTGCTCTAATTGCCGATTTTTTTAATACATTTTTCTCTGCTATCATGACAGGCCTTATCAGTCATGGAAATGGCCAGGCAGCTGCATATGCTCTCCTTAGTTTAATTGGTTTCACCCTAGTCCTTTGGTTCATAGCACGTCCCTTTGTGGTTTGGCTAATCCGTCGAGCCCCAGAGAGCCGCTTCCTAGACGAGGCACTCCTTGTGTTGGTCATAATGCTAGCAATAGCCAGTGCTTTGGTTACCGAGTTAATAGGTTACAACTCTTTAGGAGCACTTGTATTGGGGGTTATGCTCCCTGGAGGCGCACCACTTGGAGTGACTGTGGTGGAGCGACTAGACCGGTTAGTAACGGGGATTTTCCTCCCGGTGTTTGTGGCATTGGCAGGCTTGCGGATGGACCCTTTCTCTTTATTGAGGGATGTGAGGAAATGGGCCTTCTTTCAGACCTTTGTGCTGATTTCTGTAATTGGGAAGTTTTTTGGTACAATTCTACCATGTATCTATTTTAAAATGCGAGTGAAAGATGCTCTGGTACTTGGACTGATTAATAATTTTAAGGGGATTCGAGAAGTGGACTACACTGCACAATGGCAAGACTGGAGGGTAAGAACTTTTGTTAAGCTTCTAACTTGATGTTCAGAACTTAGAAATAAAATAAATAAAGTAAACTTGCAATGGTTCAATGAATAAGCAAAATTTTCTTAAAAAAGAAGAAGATAAAACTGTTAAGGTGATGTAAAATCTTTTTAGCCCGCTCTTTTTCTTGTTTTTTTTTTTTTTAAATGTGTCCACAAAATTGCTAATTCAACAACAATGATATACGGAGATCACCATGATTATCAGTTTTCCTATAAATATTGCAGACTCTGGACAACCAACAGTACACAATCCTGATGGGATGGGTGATTATCCTTGGTGGTGCCACATCAATACTAGTTAAGTACCTATACTGCCCAGAAGATCGATTTATAGCCTACAAACGTCGCAGTATACACCACTCCAAGCCAGGGGATGAGCTCCGGGTTCTTGCATGCATCCACTCCCAGTCTGATGTAACCCAGACCCTATCCATCCTTGATGCATCGCACCCGACACAAACATCTCCTCTTTGTGTGTACCTGATCCACCTTATCGAGCTTGCAGGACGATCTGATGCCATCATCCGCCCCCACAAGGAAAAATCCAGGCGGCCCAACAAGCAAGTTTCATCTGCCAATGAATCTGACCGCATCGTAAATGCTTTCCAAACATTTGAGCGGCAACACCCACACGGTGCTGTGACTGTGCTACCCTACATATGCATCTCTCCGTACAACACCATGCATGAGGATGTATGCACAGTAGCCCTAGATAAGAAGGCCGTGCTAGTCCTAGTACCCTTTCATAAAAGATACCACATTGATGGCTCCGCAGAACCACCCAACCTCTCTATCTTGACCCTAAATGTCAATGTTGTCTCCTACGCCCCTTGCACTGTTGGCATATTGATTGATAGAGGCGGAGGAACTGCCACTGGATACAATCACCAGGTCGCAGTTTACTTCTTAGGTGGCCCTGATGATAGGGAAGCACTTGCACTTGCTGCACGTATGGCTGAAAACCCAGCAGTGGGACTCACAGTGGTGCGGTTTCGAGAAAAAGCAGACATGCGACGAGTCCACAACGGTCAAATTTGGACGGACGAGGATGAGAGAATAGATGAAGAGATGATTGATGAGTTTGTGAAGGATAATGTGGATGATCATAGAGTGGTGTATCGAGAGGAGGTGGTGAGCAACGGCGAGGAGTTGGTTGGGGTAATAAGGGAGACGAGTGGCTTATTCAGTTTGCTAATAGTCGGCCGGAGAGAGACAAAAGATAAGTCGAAGGAGATGTCTCTCATGGCAGGATTGTCAGAGTGGAGCGAACACCCAGAATTGGGGATTATAGGGGATCTGCTTGCCTCAACAGATTTCGGATGCATGGTGTCCACACTGGTAATTCAGCAACAAGTTCGTATTGGCAACACAGATCAAAAGATACTGCCACTTGCTGATGCCGATCAGAGCCAGCATGTCTAGCGTTGGCATTTTTTTTTTTTTTTTCCTTTTCTTTATTTAAGTTCTTAGCACATTAGTGTTGTTATCTAACTTAACATATGGAATGCATGGTTTAACATATTTGATGCATGTAATAGGTACTATATATATATGGCGTCAGGTCATACTTAGCAATAAAGACAGGTGTAAATACATATTATTTTTCATAGAAACAGTTAAGAAATTAGAGTATATGAAATACTTTATTTTCCCCTCAAACAGTCTATAAAGCATAGATCCCCACAACAGAAAATTAAGAGCAAATAATATTGCTAAAAGTTTTCTAGAGTGGCAGTACAATTTAAAGCAAGCAATCAAATGATAATCGAATGAGTAAAAATATATATATCACCATCAATGGAATTATTCATCGTATTCCAATGAGACAAACCATGTACTATTTTAGCTGCTGATTTCTTAAGTGAGACTTTTTTAAAGGGTAGACAAGCTCAAATTAAGCTCAGATTATACAAGAATTAATTAGGTCCTTCATGTTTTAATAATCAGTAGGAAAAAATGATTTAATTATTAATTTTTTGGTCATCTTACAATAGAATAAAAAAGTTTATATTTGGTATTAAATATCATAATTCAGTGAGTGGCTACTCTACTTACATAAGCATATGAGAGCATATGCTTATAAGTTATTTTTGCGTTTTTCATATTACTGAAGCGCTCAACATGTTCTTCATATTAATATGTGTTTGGCAACGAAATTTTACGTTTTTTTGGATTTTTATTACTATTTATTTAGAATTTTTCAAAATAGTATTTTTCAAAAAAAAATTATTATTATTTTACCATATTAAACCACTGTCTTAAAAATTTTAAAAAAATAGTAAAAAAATTCAAAAAATGTAAAATTTTGTTTCCAAACACTTATTAATATGGAGAACATGTTGAGCGCTTTAGATTGACCATTTAGACATTGAAAATGCAAAAATAACTTATAAGCATATGTCCTCGTATGTTTATGTAAGTAGAATAGCCAACCTCCATAATTTACATATAAATATATTCTAAGTCAAATTCGAATGAACCAAATTCAATAATTTTGATTTTGAATGTAAAT
This sequence comes from Carex parvula, assembly GCA_025461045.1. Classification (NCBI taxonomy): domain Eukaryota; kingdom Viridiplantae; phylum Streptophyta; class Magnoliopsida; order Poales; family Cyperaceae; genus Carex; species Carex parvula. Next base: position 2,047,175 of record JAJGRW010000063.1, read on the forward strand.
TCAACCAAAATTTAATCTGAAATCAAACTCAAATTATATTCGAATTACTCGAGCAAACTACTACAAACAATGAGCTAAATTCACACGCATTTTATCAAACATCTACCACAGTCACAGGCATTTCATCATCGACACATTCTGTAGGGCCTTCATTCTAGGCACGAACTAAAGTTCTACACAACGTTTTCGTGAGAATTGGAGGTGAATGAGAGAGAGAGAGAGGTGAAGGTGTAGGGATGGAGGCCGAGACGAATGAGTTGAGAGAAGGAAGAACGAGAGTGGGAGGTGGGGGGATGGATTTGAGATTGGAGGCAAGGGAGTAGGGCAAAAGTGGTGGCCGGAGCGGAGGAGGGACAAATATAGAGAGAACGGGCGACGGCGGCGGCGACGGCGACGGCGACGGCTTCGGCTTGGATTTATATATGGTGCTTAAGATTACATGGACGTGCAATTAGACTATTGCAGATGACAGCGAGATGAGAAGGGTACAACTTGGGAATATACTCTTTTGCCAGTTGGGATTTGGGAACGGCCTGAGAATCAAGTCAAACCTTTGACTTTTTTTACCAACTCCCACCCCACAACTTCTCTCTGGTATCTTCCGGAGAGGTCGCCTGAAAACAGGTTTTAATCGTAGCCACCGCCAAGGTTTCAGAGAGACTGAGAGAGAGAGAGAGATGGTGTTGTTCTGGGTCTCCTCCTTCCTTCTCCTGGTGCTACTTGTCATGTCAGTCGTTTATCAGGTCTTAATCGCTCTTTTAAATTTTCAATTATAATTTTTTTTGCGAAATTAAACTGTAATATATCTGGAATAGAGTGTAACCATTGAAATTCCTGGCGTTGCCTGAGGGTCTGGTTCTGTCTGGACTTCTGGTACACCAGTCTGTATTACTGTTTACACTGGTACCTCTTCCTATACCAGTATCTAATCTGTGGAACCAATGATGTTTTCTTCACCTTTTTAGCTTTCTTCACCTATGATGGTTTGAACTGGATGCTTAACGTTAAATTATTAATTCAGCCTCTATAACTCTATTCATGCAAACAAAAAAATGCCTTGATCCAGCTTTGTACCAATTAGATTTGAAATTTGATGCTTGATGCTTGGCCTTTTTCTTGTCAAAATTGACTTGACCAAATTAGCTCAGTTGTTGGAAGAAAAAAAATCTATTTATGGATATGACTTCAAAATTAATACACCATTGGTATAAACACTAATGTCCTCAAGATAATTGTCGTATATCCTTGTTGCCTCTTTCTTTTCTTATTCTAATATTAGACTTTCTCCTCTCCTTTATCCTATATGTTAGCTGCTAACACTTTCGGACTTAGAGAGGGACCACATAAATACACATGAGGGGGCTCTACAAGTTAACAGAGCAGTTTATGTTGAATCTGCGTTTCAACTAATTATATGTCTGCTATTTTTGTTCTCTGGTCATTGGTTCATGTTCTTATTTTGCATTCCAGTCATTTACTACAGCACTAGAATGTAAGTTCTCTTTACGTTTAAATAAAAATTACTTGACTATGCTTTAGAACTTCTTGTTATCAATATCCCTAGCATATTTTATTTATTGCAATTATTTTTACTTTTGTTCAAGCATAACTTGTTTTGGGCTAAACACAGGCCCTTATATGTGCCTAAGCACACTGTTACAAAAAAAAAGGGGACCATACCACTTCATTCTGATTGATGTGGAGATGGTAATTATCTGGTATGTAATGACTGATTTCACGAAACTGTTAGACTGCATTGTTCTCAAAAGGAAAATGAAAAGAAATTGGTACACGACAGTAAGAATTGGTTTTGGGTCAAATAAAATTTTAGAAATTATAGCTTTTTTAAACCTTTTGTATAGGTATATGCGGGGGCAGCACAAGGTGAGCGAGGTTGATATATTTGGTAAGATAGAGCAGGAGAAAACTCGGCGCCTCATCAAGCTTGGCATGCTTGTTATCCCTCTTTGTCTCTCTCTTTTCTGGTATGAGCCAAAACTGTGCAAATTTTTATTTGAATGAGAATATGGTTTCAACTACAGCCAAGGACACCATGTTTTCCAGTTTACCTCTGTATTTGGTGGTAATACCTGTTGAACTCAACTGGTATCCTATCAAGAGACAAGAGGCTTTACTGTTCTCTCTTATTACTGTCCCGTTACAAAGCTGATTAATCCTAGTTCATTCATAAATTCATCTAAACACTTAAAGAAGAAAAAATTTGAAAACATACCAGCATGCTACAGGTAATAGATATGCCAGCATGGTATTGAAATCTGATTAAATAGTTTTTGGTCTAGACTCTGTAATAGTGAAAAAACTGCTTTCATAAATTTTATGAATCCAAAGCAAGTAATCAGTTGGTTATGCTCCAAAATAAAACTGACATTCATTGACAAATCCTTTTGACTTCTATTCCTTTCGGAAATCGAAATAGGTTGATCTGGAGTGTGTTGGAAGATGATGATTTTCACCTGTCTTCTGATGAATGGTCTCATTCGGAGTAAACAACCTCTGTACAATATCATTTCCTCTTTATTGTATGTAATAATTCATGGTGCCAAATATACTTACATGTTAGTTCTTTTGATAAAAAAAAAAGTTAATGCATTTCATTTTCCATAATTGGCCGTGGTTTTGTTTACTGGAATGAAGAGTGAATTTTTTAGGAATGTTGTCAAGGATACATCAGTTAATGGTCAAATTACATTTCCTGAAAATTTCCGTTGTTTCTACTGGGGATCTGTAATAAGCTTCTCATGAAATTATATCAGCTTTTATGGAAACCTAAAGTTTCACACGACATGCTTGTAAGTCCATTTCTCTCGTAAACTCGTAAATTATGCACCTGCTTTTTTCGCGTGATATTTGACTCATAGGCCTATGACCTAACTTGAATGTGCATTACAGTAACCACATATCGCACTTGCCCACTTGGTCATATGCCACAAATTAAGTAACAATTGCCTTCATAAATATGTTTTTCTCATGCAATAGAATCACATACTCGAGCGTATTGATCTGTTTCCATAAAACATGTTTTTCTTTCCTGCATGTCGTAATAATACTTTGAACCATGCATGCATAAATACACAGAGGGATAGTCTATGACACTAACAGCTGGACGATGGCTTTAATTTATTCCCCTTTTGTTTTGTATCTTCAGCTTTGTGTCATTCAAAGCAATTAAATTTTTTTGAAGTAAAATTATATGAGAGATTTGATTGAAGTGATTTTATTGAGAAGTTTACCAAGTAGAAAAAGAAATGCATATGGTTGACTTGCAACTCTTAATATAGATGCAACACAGATATAGTAGTTATCTTTAATGAGATTAGAGGAACTAATGGAGAAATTATTGGGTAGATTGAATTAGTAGAATTTACTTTGAATGAAAATAATGGATTAGTAAAACAAGAAAAACAGTGGCAGTTGGTGGAGGAGAGAACAAATTGCTGAGCTTATCGTGGGAACAGTGAAGAAAAAAAACAGTAATTGAAAAAGGTCAAACTCCAACCAAGCTAGGGTTAATCTGGTAAACCATCACATCAGTGCTGCAACAAAACCCTGTATCTCACAAAAAAACAGTATACTTTTTCATATTTCTACCAATGTTTTTTAGTAGAGAATTTTCCATTCTTTATTTGACAATTTTGTGCATAAGCATGAACCCAGTTGAAATTCAACGAGTTGATATTGGATTCTAGGGTGGCATCGAGCTGGCTTATCATGAATTGGATTTAGCTTGTGATCGGTATGTCACAACAACCGAGCGAGTCGAGTGAGCTGAGATTAAGGGGCCGAGCTAGAATTTTAGCCCATAATTGGATCGAGCCAGCAGCAAGATGGACTGAGCTGGTTTGTTTAGCTTGCTGGGTTTTATTTGGACTACTATCATACAAATTAAAAAACAAAAAATAGATAATGAAGCTCCATCAAATAAAGCATGAGATGTTCTTTTCCAAGTGCAGTTAATAGAATGAAACAAGCCCATCAAACAAAGCATCAAACATAACAATTAGTAGAATGACAAAAATGCATGAATATTGAATAAAAAACAGCAAGCTGAATCGAATTTTACAAGTAGTACTCTATCTAACGAGCGAGCTAGGTCCAACTCAACTCGTTAATCTGAACCGAACCAGTAACGAGCTGACTGTTAACAACTCGGACTAGTAACGATCAAAATGTTACCGGGCGAGTCACGAGTTGATCCCGATCAATCCACGATTCATGAGCTTTTTTGTCAACCCTAATTGGATTTGGTCTATTTGATCTCCATCTACTTGTGGCTGAATGAAAGAGAGATCGATGAGCTCATGGACTAATGAATTAAGAATCAAGTTCTTAATTAAGAAAAGTTATGTATGACCATTTAGCTTCATATTTAATGGAGGAGCTAGAGCTTGTGGTTTCATCATTGTTCGGCTGTGCGGGAAGAGAGAGACTTAAATTTACATATTTCGGTCGTTGGTGAAGTGGAGCGAAAAGAAGTTTGACTGATAGATACTAATCAAATTGCGTTTTTAAATTTTAATATAACAACTTACGCTTTTCTTAAGGATATAGCAGTGTCGACATACACGGACAACTTATCCCAAATTATGAATTTCTTTGTTTAGCCTTTCAACTGAACTCCAACTTGTTTCAAATATGGGAGGAGATCACTTGATAATTCTTATTTTTTAAAATAAAGCTTCAATTTAAAATCTAACGTTATAAAAATTATTTGTATTATCGGATATTATGTTTATAAAAATATAAAATGAATTGGTCTATCTTTTATTTTATTTTCCTATACTTCAAAATGGCTTGAAATTACAACGTATGAAATTCACAGTCCTTGATAGATAATTAGAAAAGTAGAAAAATTTCATGAAAATTTATTATTACGCTATCTATACGAGCAAATAACATACTTATAAATTTACTTTTATTTTATATTTGATTATAATTTTTTGAAAAAACATTATATATATGGATTGTGAAAATAATCACTAAGTGGCCCCTCTTTAAATTTATCATAACCTTAATTTATATTGAGCTTATTTGGAGATTTCATTAAAGTTCTCTAGCTACAAATTAATTTCCTTGGTTAATTTAACTTTAGGATAGAAGAGTAATATATAACTGCACACCTTATTTTGCTTCTCTCGAAAAGTGTTTTATACTTGATGAGAAAAATGTTTATACTTTTCTCAAAAAGTAGTTATAATTATATTGATGATAAAATTATTTATACCTTACATAATTAGGCATAAAAAATTTCCAAGTTGGCTTTTCACTGATACAACAAAGTCTTTAACTTGATTTTTTTTTAATCTTCAAAATAAGTGTGATAAACACTTTATCTACTATATATATCTAAAACTTGATAATCACTAATAATAGCTCTTTAGAAAATACTAAAGCTTGAGCATTTTATATGGATTCATTCAGTTTGCGGAACACATATCTTACCTAACCTTAATTTTGTTGTTTCCTTGGGTGTGTTTTGGCACCGTTTTTGCTTAATTTTTTCAGCAACAAAAAAATAACAATTTTTGTTTTATAAAATTTTTAATTGTCATTTCTCCAAAGATGTATGGTAGTAATGCTATATACCAACAAGTTAATTTGGAATCGATATTAACAATATCAAACTATATAAAGTTAACGTTTGTATTAGCTAGAAAAGTATAATTATAGAAAGAAAAACAATTAAACAAAATTACATCTTGTGAAATTAACACAAGCCGCCATTTAAAAAAAAAAAAAAAAAATAGTTGTCTCAAGGCCGTCAAAGCCGTAATTATTCTACTAAAGAAAAACAATGTTGGCCGTCAATTGCATAGTCCAACAAGCAAAACGAATATTGAAAACATTAATTAGAGCAGACCTAAACATGCCTTCAAAATAAAAAAAATCAGAAATCCAGAACCGACAAGCATGAATATGTATGTGCCCCAAGAATCTGTCTCAATCAAGAAGCTGTATATATACGTAGCCCCCCTGACCACAACCATGATAAGGCACCATAATATATATTATGATTCAATTTCAGGAAAGGAATTAGAAAATTTAAATTAGGGACTGAAATGTATAATGTAATGTATTGTGTGGAAATTGAAATTTAAATTCAAGTATCTACAAATATAAAATGAAATTTTAATCACTCACTAATTAAAAAGTACACATTTAACATTCTATGAGGCTCAACTATATAAATTTAAAACGAAAAAAAAAAAATTAATTCAATAACATGATTAAAATGTCTAAAATCATGAGGGTGACTAAGTATCTTCTAGCTTGACTGCAGATACGTCAATAATTAATGTCCGATTTGTTCTCTGTTATGAACAGATAGACCTATTGTCAGTTTTTGAAGGTTTTTTAGCTTCATTAATTAGCAGATTTTGGAAAAACTTAATATGAACGTGTGAGAATTAATTTCGGCTGTGGTATTTGATTTAGAATGATTTGGTTTGGTTAAACTTGTCAGGACAGTGTGCGGTTTGTCTCCGAATAAGGAATCTAGAGAGAAAAGTATTCGAGGTGTTTTAAAGTTATAATTAATTAATTAATGTGTGCTTTTGAGCAAAAGATGGCTTATGGAAAAGCTTAATTATGAAGTGAGCAAAGGGTTGGTGGTGATGTTGGGTGGCACTAGAGGCACCAATTTTAGTATATTAATTTCTTTTTATATTTTTGTAACACAACCAAAAATGTAATATAAATGAAGATAAACATAATAATAAATGGAGAATTGTTGATTCAATTGTTTTCTGAAATACATAGATGACCTTCGCAAGGAATATAATATTATTCCCCGCGGAATTAAACATGTTGGATCTATATATATATATATCTTCGATAGAGAAATTCGTTTGACATCTTTTATTTATTCACCTTAATTAATTTATAGAGATATCCTTTTGAAGTTAGGACAATTAATTTGTGTGTTGCACTTGTTTCTCAACCTTAATTAAGACAGGAGATAACTTGTAAATCATGATTTTGTCGAAACAACGTGTATATAATATTCTTGTACGTATGTTTATCAGTTACAAGAATTTATTTTTCCGAGAAGACATATAAAAGTGTTTAACAGTATCGGTATTATTATTAATATTTCCGTCAGCAATATATAACGATATCTGCAAAAATAACAATTTATGCTGACTTACTTTAGACAATAATAATTTTTAAACTTTACGGATAAAATAAGATAAAACAGATTCTTATAGTACTGTTAATAATGATTAATTATTGCACATATCTTATCACGAGAAGTACATCGAGTTTGAAATATGTTATCGGCAAAATCTTTCTTTCAAATGTTGCGGCAAATTAAATCATTTTTCCAACTACCAGTGTACGTAACTCTTTCAATATTTCTAACAATATGGCGACGTGTCAAATTTTTTTTTTTTTTCTAAGCATTGTTCTTTCTTCGTCAATGGCGAAGGCTTTTTACAAGCTAGCATCTAATATAATCTGTAAATACTTTTTTGCAAAACAAATTAATAATCTAATAGCTAGCATAATTAATTAATTTTATGATTTGTTACTATATATCGTCAAATTTAGCTTGTCAACAATTTTAACATCTCTATCACAATTTGAGAACAAACAGTATATATAGAAGCTTCATCATACTCTTTGAGAAAGGGGGTGATTGCACTTACTTAAAAAGCATTTGTTATTTATAAGCAAGCACATATATAGGTTAATTTGAAGGGGATCTCGATCCCTATCTCTGTAAATTCCTTCCCTGAAGAAAAATACTTTTAATTATATAGTGTTTCTATTTATCTGGTACTTCCTAAGCCCTAGCATGCACGTAAAATGGATCAACCCTTCTTAAAAAATGCATGGTACTTGAAACTTAAAAGGCAATTGGAAGAGGAGTTTGCAATGAGAATGGTTGCAACTTAGATTTTAATTGTCTTTTATTAATTTTGTTTGCTTGGAATATGAATATATATATATGTGTGTGGGTTAATTAACCCTTCTTCTTATAGTAATTAATATTATGGAAGGATAAGAGATAGAAATGAATTACTTGAGTAAAGATAGAGTACTAGTTTTATATATCTTTGAAGTGATAAGATATAAATAAATAAAGCTCATACAGACAGTTTACTAGAGATTGATGCAACGACAGTACTGCAATGCTTAGAAGATTCCCAGCATGAGAAACAAACCCTAGGCACGAGTACATCCATCCATCCATTTATGCACTTACCCTCCTGCTTCCTTGTCGTTAATTAATTCTTCCAAAACTACTACTTCCAAGTGAACCTAATTAACCTACAAATTAAGCTGCAACTTAATATCAATTCCCTCGATCGGCAATTTTTAATTTTATGACATGCAAAAAAGTAAATACGTACTTATCATCGGAAAAATAATATAATATATCGTTAATTTATTCAATTGCTGGACAGCAACAACAATTAACTAATTAAGGAGATCGAGAGAAAGACAAGCAAATATATTTCAGCTGATCAGAATTAATAGCACAAAGTTTGAGCACTAGCTACCAATAAGAAACTCTCCAATTACACAAGTCATGGCGCTGAACATAAAATATACTAGTTTAAAACAAGTTTGTATTGGTTGACTTGAGCACCCCTATTGCATCCTGAGCTTATTTTGAAGTTGATCAAAGCTTAATATCAATCACAGATCGAGGCAGACAAAATATTAAATATGTTATGAGAAAACCTAAAAGAAAGCAAAGAAAATTAACCCATAACCTCAATCCACAACGACAGAAATCATGCAAATTGAGAGAAACTACGATAAAACTAGCCTATTCTCGCATCAAAACTGCGACCGGCCACCGCTTGCTCCTGCACCCCAGCCATATCCATCGCTAGGCAACTGAACATTATTCATTAGGTTAGGAGGCAGTCCTTGGAAGAGTTGCGCACTGCTCGGATCGGCAAGCAATTGCTGATGCTGCTGCTGCTGCTGTGGGGGCGGAGGCGATTGACCGTGACCCGCTAGTCCAGGACCGCCCATTGGATCTTGAGCTAATGCCTCCTCCTTATCAAGCGGAAGCCTCTCGTATGTAGCATTACCAAAAGAAGCCGCCATTATAACCACCGGCCCAGACGCAATTAGAGCTCCAACCACACTTCCTCCAACTATCTGCCCCTGGCCACCGGCTAGGTAAATAGTCAATCCAGTTGCAGCTGGAGGTGCAGGAGGGGGCAAGAATGACCCAGCAAGTGAGAGAATTTCGAACCGGCCATGAAGGGTGACAACTGCAGTTGGGCTTCCTGGCTGGCGGAGGGTGACATTCATCACCATGCCTCCACCGCTGAGCACACACACTCCGCGTTGGCGACGGCGTGCAAAGTTTGAGACAGTGTCAAAAATGTCGCACCCGTCTGCAACCTCCATCACGTGTGTGCGCAAGGCGTTTGCACTGTCCTGAGTGATAATAATTGGCGGCTTCGGCTTGTTCTTTGAGCCAGCTGGGCGCCCACGTGGCCGCCGTGTAATCAAGTCCATGCCACCGCTACTACCTCCACCGCCACTACTTGGGCTATTATTTCCACCGTTTCCTCCTCCTCCTCCTCCTCCCATGTTATTGTTGTTTCCATTATTGTTGTCGTCATTTATGTCTGTGTTGGTGCCTGTCTGTTCTTCCTCTGACTTTGGTTGTGACGTGTGGAAGGTCTGGATATGAGACGGGAGGTGGAAGTCACGGGTGTGAAACGGTGGGGGAAGGTGTTGCTGTAGGTGGTGGCCGTGAGATACTGGATCCATGTTTCTTCTCCTAATTTAAATGTACACAAGGCTGTTTTTTTTTTCCTCCCCTCTTTCTTAATAGATACTCTAACTATTCTATAAGATTAACAAGTGGAAGGTTAAACCAGAGAGAGAAAGAGAGAGGAATGGAATAGTGTCACTAAAGGAAGCAAATTTAGGAAAAAGCATAGGGCCGCTCCATCGCTTTTCACTAATTAATTGATTTAAATCGTATAATGGTAGCAGAGGAACATGTACAAACTCAAAAGTCAGAAAAGAAAAAAAGAAGCAAATTTTGAAAAGGCCTACTCTCTCTCTCTCTCTCTCTCTGATCTCTCTCTAAAATGGATCAAGATTAGGGTTATCTCAGGAAGGTCAAAAGGGGGGGTGGGGGGGAGGGGAGAGAGAAGAGATATGAAGGGGTTGTGTTGTGTAGAGATGCCAAAAGGAAGACTTGACACAGCCTACTACTACGGGAGGGGCGGTGGGTGGGGCCCACAGCTAACCTCAAGCTCGAGAAAATTGCATTCTATAAACTTTTGGTTCCTCCATTTCGTTGGCTCGTTGACTACGACCTGGGGTGGTGGGCCCATGCGTTAAAAGGTCGCTTTCCAGCTGGGGGGTCACGGTCGTTGAATTATGGTATGGAGCAAATCAAACTAGGCATTTTGTTGTTTCCCTGTTGCTTCGTTTCTTTTGGGAAGTCATGATGCGTGCAAGTTTTTCAAGTTCACCTCATTATTTCACCTTCTTAATTGGTATATATATATATTTTAGAGGCCTGCTCTGCTCTGCTGCTTTCATATTTTTCTTCGGCGCTCTTCACATTATTTTTTTGTTATATCCATGCATATATCGATCATAATTAATATTGGTGGCTGGCCTGGCAAAAAATGAAATACTTCTAATTTAGACAGCTTTAGAACCTGTCAGTCAGTTAGTAAATTAATTAAAGCCGCTAAAAGCTTTTTAAAACTTAATTAAGGTAAAAGTGCATGAAAATGCACTGTGATATCGATAAAATATATATAATGCAATTAATAACTTTGTTGTTTGTCAACTCTGTACTATATATGATATATAAACATATATATATATACATTTGGTAGGTGTACTACATTGCCCCTAGCTAGCTAGGTTCTTAGCTAGGCAACAGACACCATTAATAGCGCATCTTGGTCAACATAACGAATCACTCTTTTTAAGTTTTAACATGTTGACATTACTAACTCGATCGTTAATGTCAAAGTGATATAAAACCAACAAAAAATTACGAATTGAAAAGGTGGATGGATATATATTAACAAATCAAATGTGAACTGACATGCATGCATGTAACGCTCCAGCAATTTGGCGATATATTCACTTGCAATCTCATCTATTCTCTAAGGTTGATGCATGTACGTTATACGAAAATTCATTTCCACACAAAGTTAAGCATGGTTATCTTTTCCTTGTCACTTGTTTATCATTGCAGACAACAACTGAAGAACAAAACAGTTTTAGGAAATTTAAAAGTCGCAGTACTGAAATAAGCCGTTGGAGTTCAAACTTTGAACTGTTGTGAATTTCCTTCCATTCTCTGTTTCAGTGAAAAATAATGTCTGTCCCTGTGTAGATATATACATATATACATGTCTACAGAAATACATGGCATAGTGGAAAAGCAATATAGATTAATTTTAGTATAATTTTTTTAAATAGTATATTCATTTGAGAGTGAGACTATATATGATAATATGCATATTACGGATAGACCCGTGCTATAGATCCATATCTCTGTTATTAAAGTTTAAACCGTCAATCCGAACCGTTGAACATAATCTTCATATGAAAAATGTACTTGCAGAGAAAATTTTACATTTTTTTAGTTAGATAGAAAATAGTTACTTTTGTATGGTCTAGAATATTTTCATATCTAATAAAATAGTAAAAAAAATCTAAAAAATCTAAAATTTGATCTTTAAGTATATTTTCATATGAAGATCATGTTGAACGATTTAGATCAACTATTTGATTTTAAAAATGAAGATATGATGAGTTCATAGCCCGAGCTGTTGTGTAACATGCATATTACTATATATAGCCTCACTCTTCATTTGATTTTTTTCAGTGTTCCGGATATATATCCAATATATATACAATATTCGAAGTTATATCTCTAATTTTCAGTTAGTAGAGCAACATATACTGTTGCTGACCGGTATAATATCAGTCAACAATTAATAATTTCACTTTAATATTTTTATTTCATCAGAAAATTTAAATAGATTTGATGAGTGAGAAAATTAAGTATTTACTTTGCACTCAAATGGTATTACGTTTTATTCATCGATCTCAAGTCGAATTATTTTTTTTTGTTTTTTGATTGGGAAAAAGAAAAGGTTGTATAATCCGTTGCATTTACTTAATGTAACTATTACCTCAAGTCGGATTGGATCAAATGAGATTCGAGTTATTTTGACTTTTTTAAATTACGAGGATTAGGTCGGATTTAAAATAATATATCGAAACGTACGGATTAGTCTTAATTGCCTGGTTAAGCTTGCTGTATGTGTTATTTATTGGACAGGATAAAGATTTGGGTTAATTAATTACTTATTGGGGGATGCTTGGTTTTGGTTTAGATGGAGCTAAACGGCCGGAATACCTGACTCAAAACAATTGAAACGGACGGTCCAGGTTTACTTTCAGCCGGTGCCTATTCGGGATGGCGCAGGGCAGTATTATTTGTGCTTTGAGATTCGTGCCAAGTTTAAAAAATGATTCTGGACCGTCCGTTTCAATTGACTCTCTCTCAGGTAACCTGAGGGGATGTGAATTCTGGAAGCAGTTATAAAATTTGAGTAGAACTAGCGTGTTCTTAAACTCACCAAGTCGTCTATTTGTGAGCTTAACTCAAAAACCCATCGGATTGGTTTCAAGCGACGCATCCAAACCGTTGAAACCAATCTACTTTACGAGTGATGAGTTTACATGTCAAATTTATAAATTTTCAAACTAATTTAATATAAAGTCAAGCGGTCAAAAAATGATGAAAAATGAACTCATTAAAATTAACTTATAAATCATTTTTTTTACCGCTTGACTTCATACTAAATTAGTTCAAAAATTTAAAAATTTGATATGTAAACGCATCACTCATGAAGTAGATCGGTTTCAATGGCTTGAGTGTGTCGTTTGAAGTCAATCTGATTGGTTTTTGAGTTAAGCTCACAAAGGGACTTGGTGAGCTTAAGAACACCTTAGTTCTACTCATAAAATTTTGCTTTTCTCAATTTCAGCTGTTATACTCAAATTGTCCGAGCAAATTACATGCATGGTTGGCCTTCAAGCCAATTATATATTCTGGCAAAAGTATCTGTGTTTAAATTACAAGATGCCTCAATTCAGTCATGCTAACTAACACCAATTTGGTTTAAATGTTTACATATAAAGTTTTTTATCGATTTGCTTGGCAGATTTTGACAGAAAAAAAGTACGGAATATACAAAAAATCCGCATCCTTTGTATTAACGTACTGTTTGAGTTAATTTTCGAACCGTCTGATTAGAATTCGGACCAATGCAGCCCACATCTATAATGCACGAAGCCCTTTAATATTTGTGCGGATTTAAATTAGACGGTCCTTATCTTATTTCAAAATTTGAGCTAACTCAGAGGATAGGAATTCATACAAACCAACGGTGCAAATTAAAAAAGGCTATGACGAAAAAACTTAGAATTAAATTGTTGAGTTAAATTTTGAAACTGTGAAATTGGATTTGGAAATTGAATTACCCAGATCAAACAAAAGAGTCTTCCTCCAAGTGCGGAGACCTGATCTGCACGAACTTCAGAGCAAACTTTAATTAGTGCTCTCCATCTTTAATGCGACCAAAGCACTCTGAGTCTGCAGTCTGCTTAATTAAACTAAACCCAATTAACTGGCAAGCTTATCCCCATTAACCCCTTTTTGGGGACCACAAGAAAACGACAGAGTAACTTACGCAATCATCCCTAAATTATCACATATTTCAACTTCAGGTCCAAAAGATAGATATCTTAACTTTAGTATAATTAATCTGTCCACCATACTTTTAATTTATTAGCAGTTGTAGTTATCTGCCGTTGCTATATATCTGTACGAATTTTTCATATCACCGACGGTACCGTAATAGGGAATCTTTTACAATTACTTGATCTGGACAGTTCTTTTTAACTTGGCACGAATATCAAAGTCCAATAATACTGCCCTCTCAGTCAGCCCGAATCCAAAACTGGCTGAGAGTTAATCTCAACCGTAAATAGCTAATTGTAGAAGGGAATCTTTTACGGTACCGTCGAGGATATGGACTCTTTACCATTAAAATCAAATGAACAAAATTCCATGACATCAAAGGATCTACATGAAAATTAGGAAAAGAGATCGAGTACCAAAATTCTCTGTTTGTCTTGTTGGTTAAATTAGAATTATTTTTCTCCCAACTTGAAAACAAAAAAAGTTGATAGAAAAAAAAATTCTAATTTAACCAACAAGTCAACAAGACAAATAGAGAATTTTGGATTATATAGATTACAATAACATGCATGGAGTTAGTTGATAACTTGTAATTCGGGCCGGCGTATAAGGACCAGCTTGCAAAATTCATAACATAAATGATCAAATTAATTTAGGAAAGGAATCATTGGTTAAATACACTTTAAACAAAAAATTAGGAATAAGTCACAGTGTCACACCCATCCATGCAAGTATCATATATGCATGTGAAAAGTTTAATTGTAGCTATAGCTGCTTTCTCTAGGAATGCCCACCCTTCGGACTTGGGAGCGTTGGTGGCGGATTAGTGCTCTCCATGCACCTCTCTAGTTTCCTTTTTATTTACTATTTCCTTTTTCTTTAATTTCTTTGGCAGTAAGCCTTACATAATATTATTGAATTTTGAGTACCAACCTTTAATTAATCTAGTGACAAAGGTAATCTGGACACATGAGATATTAAGTAGTAGATGACACTTAAGCTTCAATCTTTAATTTACTAAAAAAAATAATTAGTGATTGGTAATTAAGTCCTTTTGTTTTACTTCTGGAAACATGCACAAAAGAACTATGACATAATTGTGACAATTGTTATGATTTTTGAATTTTTCGAAAGAAGTAAAGTATTTTACGGTTCTCAGATCTATTTCTCGCCACACTTTTACGTACATAGACATGGCTACAAGAATAATTAAACAAATAAAAAATAAAAGTTGTATTATCACGATTCCTTTATAAAGAAAAATACAAAGATACTGTAGCAATGCTACATTTTAAAAAATAATAATACTTAAATACTACGATGGTTTTTGAATTATTCCTTGTTGATAGTGACCTACCAATGGCCCTTGTGACGATATTTAGATCCAGCAATGGCCCCAGCTATAATGAGAAGCGCCATCATGAAGAGCCATCCTAGAATCCATATCCTCGGAGGTAACATAATATTTCAGTTTAAATCCGCACCACTGTCGGATCATAATGTGACGTATCCGGTTCGAAATAAAATGCACAAGTCTCTTTAATTTTATGTAGATTTTGATCAGACAGTTTAATTCTAAACATAACTATGAATTCGCCGCTCTTTACATGTCATGTTATTTTAAGAATGTTATTTCAGAAAATTATTTATTACGGTTGTTGTCTATGTTTGTATTATAGTAAAGAGGAATTAGATTTATCATGAACTTATCTACTTTCTTCTCCGTACAATTTTTTAAAGAAAAAGTAAGAATCTTGTACTTGTTATGAATATATTATAAATGTGTGAATGCCATTCATTTTGTAATTTTCAATATTAATTCTCAATTCATTTCCACTACACCACTACTATAGAAATGTATTTTCTATTTATTATTTTAGATGGTTTTTCATTTACAATTTGTAGCCTATAAATAGAGGCTTTGTAATCATGTATTGGACACACATGAGAAATATATGAATAAAGAGATTGTCATCTTTTATGTGTTCTCTCTATCTTGTTTATTGTTTGTTTATCTTTATTTTATAATACGTTATCTACACGATTTGCTCGGAAGAAGTTGCAAATTAAGTAATCTGCAAGTAATTTATATGATTGATTATTATATCTTTCATTAATTTAAATTTCATTTATTTTTCATTATATTTGTTTTAGTTTATAAGAATTATTCTTTGAAGTGAGTGATGGAATAATAACTTGAAGTTATTATCAAAACTAAATATTTTGAACCCAAAGTTCGTATTAACAAAATAGAATAATAACTCGAAGTTATTATTAGAATTGTTTAGAACCTAAAGTTCTATTAGATATTTTAGTACAAAATAACCAGCAGTTATTATAAAATTAATATAATAACCAGTAGTTATTATAGGCCACTGGATGAATAATAACTTGCAGTTTCCCAATTAGAAACCAGAAGTTTTATTAGAAATTTTCATATAAAATCAATATAATAACCATAAGTTGTTATAGGTCACTAGATGAAAATATAACCCGAAGTTATTTTAAATTAAATTTTACAATTGCTCAATCAAGTAATTTAATAACCATAAGTTATTAAATAAATATTTTATCATAACTTGAAGTTATATAATATTGACCTGAAGTTATTAATACATTTAAATTTATGCAATTTACATATTCTTTTATTTATATTTATTTATCTCATTTTTCATAACATGAAGTTATGATGTCTGAAGTTATTCATTAATAATCTGAAGTTATGACATTTATAACCTGAAGTTATGACATTAATAACTTGAAGTTATGTCATTGATAACATGAAGTTATGGCATTAATAACCCGAAGCCATGGTATTGAAATTCGCAATCATATTCTTATTAACATATGTCTATTCAATTGGCCCGAAGCCATAGTATTAAAAAAAATTATGTCATAGTATTCAATTTTAACATGTTCATATTATTTTTTTTTCTAATATTTTAATTTTCCTGAAGAAGATTTCAAGAAATTTTTTTGAAGGAAATTTCAAAAAAATTTATATGATGCGCAAATTTTATATGATGTTATTATTATTGTTGTTGTTGTTGTTATTATTTTCAATAATTTAATCTTTCTGAAGAAGATTTCTAGAAATATTTTGAAAATAATATGATAATAATTTATGGACTAAACTCTTAGATATGAACGTGGTAATGAAGAAAAGAAGCATCATTCCATCAGAAATGGAAAAGTAATGAACAAAAAGAATTACCACCAGAACAAAAAATAATGAACAAAAAGAACGAGAAAAGTGACAGAATAGCGAACAAGAGAATTCATGCAATTATTATGGTGGTAAAGCTCATTGGTCACGTACCCGTCGTACGCCGACGTACCTGTTGTATGCCAAAACATATTGTTGATATATATCAAGTATCACTAAAAAATTAGAAGTAAATTGTTTAAAATAGATTAATCTTTGTTATTATTGAAGTGGTATTTATTACATTTTTTTAAGGACAATACAAGTTTAACTGTATTGTTCTTATTGTTGAAGAGTTATTTATTTATTATTTTTATTTTTTTCATTGAAGAATGAATATTCCTTTCATGAACAATGACATCAATAATGAAGATATATGTCTCGCCGACAGTGCCACAACTCATACCATCCTCAAAGATAAAAAATATTTTTCTTATTTAGTAATGCAAGAAGCGAATGTTAGTACTATTTCCGATAGTACAAAATTAATTGAAGGCTCCAGAAGTGCAACCTTCTTGTTAGATGGAGGAACACAAATTTATATTGAATATCTGCCGAAATTTTTAATGTTAGTACTATTTCTTCTAAGTCTCAAAGGAATTTGTTAACTTTTAATGATATCTGCCGAAATGGGTATCATGTTGAGACAACCAATGAAGAAAATATTGAATATCTTTATATTACTAGCATAATATCAGATAAAAAATGCATATTGGAAAAATTGGCTACGTTTTACTCCGGCTTGTACTACATATATATTAGTGCAATTGAAGCATATGTTATTGTAAATCAAAAGTTTATATATAAGAATATGTTTATAGTTTGGCATGACCGGTTGGGTCATCCCAAAAAAATTGGAATTTCATAGTTTACATGAAAAGGAGGAATTTCATATATGTCCCTCAAAAAATTAGAATTACATATTTGCCCCTCTAAAATTCATAATATCATATTTACCCTTCTAAACTTCAAAAACTCACAAATATAGTCATTTTAATGTCTTTTCTATTAAAACTCATCTTAAATTTATGAAGTACCATTTTACCCTTCATTAAAATAATAAAAAAATGTATCATGTTTGAGAAAAATGTCAGTCTTTCTGATTGGTTAGTTTTCGGGAACAAATAGGTCATTTTATCTACTTATGATGCTTACACAGTTACATTGAGATATATGCTTGTGTAAGCATCAGAAGTAGAGAAATGACCCATTTGTCCTAAAAAACCGACCAAGTATAAGACTGATATTTTTCTATAGAAAATAAATCTGCTGTGATTCTTGGGAAATCACAGGACCCTGCGATCTGATCTCAAGTGTTGGTCTTTCTCGAGATGCGTGCATGAAAATTTACTTATCTAAAAATGTTTCTGAGATCCGCGCACGGAAAAGTTTTAACCGTTGATCTCGAAATTTCAGGATCCTGCGATCCCTCTTGGAATCGCAGCAGATTCGGACTCTTTTCTATAACATGCTAGATATTTTTTTATTTTTTTTAATGAAGGGTAAAATGGGTACTTCATAAATTTAAAATGAGTTTAGAAGGGTAAATATGATATTATGAATGTTAGAGAGGGGAATATGTAATTTCCATGTTTTTGAGGAGTATACATGAAATATCCCTAATTAAAAAGGGTTAAAAAAAAAAAAAACTAAGCTAAATCTTTTATCTACTATTTTATGATAAACTTTATGTTAGAATTAAAATAGAACAAAGTTAAAATTACAGCGCAACCATAAATGGCAATCCATCTCTCTTCAAATGACCGCCAATCATTCGAAATATTATCTACGTACTGACGTACATCTTCAATACAGTCACAAAACCACCCTCAAACTTTCTCAAAGTTCCCAGAAATGATCACGCTCGATAATGTATAAAAGAAAAGGCTAATTAATATCAATTGACAAAGAAAAGTCTTTAATTAATAAAGATGCAAGGTTCTATCCGCTAAAAAAGATGTACATGAATATCTAAATTTATAGTTTGTAAAAATATAATAAAAAAAATTAAAAGTCAAAAAGGATTTATAAAAAAGTAAAGGTTTGCAGCTAAAGAAGCGGCCGTAAGAGAATATTGTGGTTATTAATTTGTGAGATGGTGGTCAAGGATCATGCAAAACATTGGCAAGGAAGGAGACAGCAAAGCACCCACTGGTTGAGCATTATTCATGACAGAAATGCAGCGGGTATCAAGGGAGCTGTTTAGTTTATTATAATCTTCATATTCTCTTTCTACTTTCCTTTTCCTTGCCGACTTCAATACAATTAAATAACTAACATGGTTCGTGACTTCATCCTCGTTTGGACCCATCTTCGGATCAACCCATGTACGCGCGTAGAGGTCCCTTTCTTTCTGATAGGACCATATTGCACAGGCCTTTATACTTGCTTTGAACTGGGCCATAAAAGATTGGAATTCGGACCTCTCTAAGAGGCCAACCCGACGTTATATGAAAAGCCCAAAGGCTCACTAAGCCGGGGCCCAATACAGCTCGGCCTGCCATCCTTTGGCAGGACGAATCCAACTCAGCCCAACTCTCCATACGGCCTCATCTTCCGAGATAGGACGTATCACTTTCATTCATAACCAAAATCAGAATAATATTAATTGAGTTTTTAGGAAAGAAGAAGTTCAATTTAATTGTTGTGGACTTCAGATTAGGCACAACATAAAAGTATCATCAATGAGGGTTGTACTATGTAAATCGGTGCCTTTGGATTTTATAAAACCGTACATACACTAGATGTTATAGATTCTATTTAGAAATTAATTGAGCGTGCATCTTTTCTTAACATTTTTGCATATATATATTATAGCGGCAGTCGTGTTGGATATGATCATTTCTATTTTGGCCCGAACAAAAAAGGTAAACATTATACTTAAATTTTAAACTAACTAATTGTTGTTACTTGTTAGGTAACTACTGGGTTTCCCTTTCCCTTTCCCTTTCCCCTCCCCAATCCCCCCCATTAGTAAGTGGAAAGATGCTCTCCTACTGATTACAATTAATTAATTAATTCGCATCTTCTCGCCCGGCATTGAAATTAAAGGTTCCTTCCATCCGCGTGCACATCGCTTGACGGAAAGATACATATATGTCGTCATCAATATTCGCATTTTATTTAAATTCCTACAATCAAATTATAATTATAATTACCATCTTCTCTCCTCCACATTTTCCACTATGGAATTGGGACCGTCTCATGACCATCGGAACAGAAGACCGTCTTATATGTATCAAGATTCACACTAACAACTTTAAAACTTGTGTGGTTCTGATTTAATTTGATGTCTATCAACCCCCCACCCCCATTCACTATAGGGCAAGACGAGATTCTCGATTTGTACCGAAATTTTTATTTATAACATTTTAAAAAAATAAATAAATCTAATAACTATCGTTTGGTGGATTTCAAATTCCACGCCGGTCGCACTTTACCGGTGCGGACCCATTTCAAGAAGGCCGCAGAATGCCGGTGCGGATCCTGAAATGGATCCGCACAACACCAATGCGGACCCTGTTATTTATTTTTTTTTATCAGAAATGTAACGGATTTTGTTTTGGAAGTTTGATTAGGAACTTTTTATCAGAAATGTAAGTTTGTTTTGGAAGTTGTTTAATTGTTTGTGTTTCAAATGTCGTTTAATCTAAAATTTTTGTTCGTTTGTTTGATCAAATATAAAGAAACATTACAATAATACAATGAGTCATATAAAAAAGCATACAATAGAATAATGCTAATGTTATCGTACATTACAAATACGTCTAATAAACCAAAAATAAACAACGTTTTTACGAATACAATTAAAAATAGATAAATATCCCATCCATTGATCCAAATATTTACCCACACCGTCCAACCAATTGAGGGCAATGTCATGTACCTTCTCCATTGCTTGCATTCCTTGCTCGTATCTCCTCATCTTCCTCTTAGCCACACATATCCTAAAATACTGGATTGCCTGATCACTGCAATCGTTCTTTTTCATGTTCTCGGCTATGTGAGTAGCACAAAGACGGTGAACACATTGATCCTCATTCTCATCGTTTCATCCCAGATCATCTTGTCTTAACACCTTCTTGATACCCTTTCCCTATCAGTGATGACACACATGAATCTGGAGCGAATTACATTGCGACGCAACCATTGCATGAATCACGCACAATCTTCGAAACTCTCTGATTCTACCAGTGAAAAAGCCAACGGGAGGAGCTGGTTTTCTGCATCGTACCCGGTTGCAATCAATAATTTGCATGTGGTAAAACAATCAAATTAATTTCGTAAAAGCCGAAATCAACTAAATTAAATAAAATTAAAACAATCAAATTAGTTACCTTTATATCGGCCTGACAGGAAACATGCATCAAAGGTGATAACCGGTCTGATATGTTGAAAAGCAGCTATGCACGGTCCAAATGCCTAAGCCGCCTTATGGAAATACTTGTGTGGTCCAGGTTTTCCGGTGGAAAATGAGGTCACCGCAAACAATATTTCTGTCAATAAAATAAAAAAATAAGTTCAATTGTTGATTAACAATCAAATGACGTAAAAAATGAAGGAACAATATAGTAGTTGTGTTGCTTCTTTTGATTGCCTCCAACAATGAAACTATAAGAGCGTATAATCCCTCTCAACTATCAAATTAATGGGCAATTGCCAACTCACGGCCACGCCACAGTTTGTTGTACGCCGGTATCTGACTGTTGTACCTTTCAGCAACAGCAATCCTGACAGCTTGAATACTCAAATCAACATCGTTCCTCATGTGAGCCGATATACACTCGGCAACCATACTAGCCGACAACTGTGCGTGATCTGTTCTTGTCGCATCCGCGTGACATGAATGTTTTGTTGGGCACTTGGAGACACGCCATTGTGTACATAACCGGTGACCTTTGCGAGTATGTACCAGCCACAGTAACTGTCCTTGCACTTGAATCTAATTCTTGTGGTGTCACTGTGCGTATTTCTTATTTCTTTGTTGCAAAGTATGTGAAACCTGACAATTGCACTATTCATTTGCTCTTTTAAGTCATATGTTTGTCCCTCAGATAATTCATTCTCATACTCTGCCCTCCTTCCAAACAAACCCGAATTTGCTTCCATAAATCATGATGTGTCATTGAAAGCCAAAATCGGGTGCTGAAACCCGCAATCTATTATCTGAAATCCGCTATCCATCCTAAAAGTCCACTCTCGTCCAAGCACAGGCCCGGTATCTTCCTCGTCACTATGATCGCTCATACCCTCATGATCAACATGACCCCAATTTTCGTCTGCCTCTAGTAATTCTGGATCCACTGTTTTATCGGTTTCATCCGGATCACAAAATGACTCCAATAAGCGGCCCGACTAGATAAATGCTAGTCAGTCTAGGATGGGGCCTGACGAGAGGGCCGACTACTGGAGGGTCGGTTCCTCTGAACAGGGGCCCGACTACTGGACAGTTGGTCAATTTGGACAGGGGACGGACTCGAGTCGGATGAGTTATCCCGACTATGATCCTGGATTAACCTCATAACTGGGTTGAAACGTCGGGCTCTGGTAACCTCCACATATAGGTCAATTATCTTGTATTCATCCCCAAAAAACTCATGGTTTGGTTGTACAATACCTAAGACTCTCTCATTTTAAATTGGAAAGAGTTGGAACCATGTTTGTGCTGAACTAGTCAGCATGCTAATTTTGGCATTAATTTTAAGGTCATACTGACCCTGATCCAACCCCAAATTCAAACATATACTTGATTTAAGTCCCACATAATCAGTTCCCCGCAATACCGGAATCACAGTAACAGGTCCAATACTATAGTAAACCCAATTAGGACCTGTTAAAACATCCCCACCAGTATAGATTGATACCATAAAGGCCATTTTAATCAATACAGAAGAAATCTAAAATTAAAAATTAACTAAATTAATTATTCTAAATTAATTATTAACCTACTGCAAATAAAAATAAAAAATTTAAAAGAAGAGAGAAAAAACTTATAGATCAGAGATCTAATCCAGGAGATAGAATGTGTGAGAGTGTAGAATGAAATTTCACTGTAATTTTGGCTATAAAGAATAGAGTATGCACCGGCATATTGCGGACATGGATCCGCACCGGCGTATTGCGGAGCCATTTAAGGGTCCGCACCGGCATTCTGCGGTGCAGCTGAAATGGGTCTGCATAATGCCGGTGCGGCCGTGGTAGAAATTTAATTACCTAGAATCGATGGTTATTTGATTTTTCTTTTTTAAATGTTATAAATAAAAATTTCGGCGATTTATAGGCCGGAGACAACTAACCAAGTCATTGACACAAAATCTTTGTTTTTTTCTAATTTGTTTAATTATTCACATCAGTTGATACATATTAATCGGAAATAGCGAGGAGCTGCGATTAGTGTATTGATTTTACCCGAGCGGGTCGACCTGGACCGAGGAAACCCGGGACCCGGACCCGGACCGTCCTAAATGTTAGTATAATAATCTAGAAGTCAATCAAAGAATAATTTTATTCTATATATTTTGTTCATGTAATGAATGAATAATAAAATTATCATTTTGTTCTTTGAGTTTTATCGAATTATCATTTCGGCATTCGAATTCGAAATGAGTAGAACTTCATAATATATATGATAAATACTCTTAATAATCACTGACCGAGATAATTAGCAAAGAACACTTATTAACCAATTAAGTGTTAGTGTGTGGATTAAATGATAGTTAAGTTTTACTGACCATAGACAAGGAGTTGTCAATTTAATCACATAAATACATGTTAGAGAACATGGTATTTGACAGACCCTCAATGAAACATTATACGGAATTGTGTTCGTGTCATTAATGCTTTCATTCAGTGTTAAATTCTAAAGTATGAGGTATTCATCATTCCTACATAAGAAATGTATCTGTGACTGTTACCTAACGCTATCCGTAAAAAGTAGCTATAACGGTAGCTCTTCGGTATACATAACTTATGTTGAGGAAGTGATGGTCCACCAAAAGTATTATTGTTCCTCGTATTTATTATACGAGTTATAGCGTCACTGGGCCCCTTGATAGAATAAGATTATCTGCATGCGGTATGATTAACAAGAGTTAATCATATTTGATAATCTGTTCAAGATCAAGAAAAGATTAATTTACAAGGATGACACAAACCTACCTTGAAATTAATATGACAGCTATGAGACGAAAGAATTGAACACAAGTAAAATAGTTTACTGGATCGTGATATTGTACAGTACAGCATCATCTGTGTAATTTGATGGTCATGATGCGTTTTGCCAGATGCCTCTCATGATTATAGAAGTTAAAAACAGTTTTAAATTCTATTTACCAACATAACACAGATCCTATCGGGTCACACAAATAGGAAAGTAATCAGAGAATTAATTTATTTGATTAATTATAAATGTTATAATTAATAAATCAATGTCATAGAGATGACAAGCTTAAACACATCAAATTTATAAGCGTGTACGACACGTTGTATAAATTTATCGCAACAAACACTTCCTTGCAAGCACCTCCTTGCAAGCACCTCTGCTGCAAGCAGCTTACAAGCACCTCCGCTGCAAGCAGCTTACAAGTACCTCCCTAACCCTATAAATAGAGGGGTAGGGGTAGAGAAATTCATAAGTTTGAAAAGTTCAGAAAGTCTGAGTTCGAATCGGTTCGGTTATCGTTCTCTTTCTCGTTTTCTCTCCCAAATAGTGTCTGCGAAGGAAAATAAAGAATACGTAATCTGATTACGTATATCTTGCGACTTGTGAATAATGTTCCTGTGAATAGTGTTTATGGTGAATAGTGTTCCCGTGAAGTTTCGTGAATCTGTTTTTGCAAAAGTTGCAAAAAAACAGTTTTCACGATTTTCATAAATAGTGTTTTGGCGTAAAAGGTCGGTACAGTATTTCTGGCAAAAAAAATACCGACTCTCTGATTGTTCCTGGTGGACATCTGATAGAGGCATCAGATTTCTAGTGCTAAGCTACTGAGCCATACAGTATTCCAATTCGAATTTGGAAAAAGATATAAATGTTATTTAATTTATTTAAATGTTAAATAAATATTATTTTAGAAATCAATCGGGGAGTAGATCCTCGGCTTATGGTAGAAGTAAAATTTTGAATTCTACGTTCTTTCCGCACCGTAAGAATTAACAAGGGTACAGCATTACCCAACACTAAAGGGTTGGGCCGGGTTAAGAACGGGTCGGATGCGGTTTTCTGGGCGAAACCCGACCATACCCCACCCGTTTCAACCCGCCTACCCGAACCCGACCCGGACCTCCGAAACCCGACCCTAGACCCGCCTAACCCGACCTAAAATCTCGAGATCCGGGTCTAACCTGGGTGAACCCGACCCTAACCCTACCTAACCCGACCCTAATCTGCCAAAAACCCAGCGGGACCCGACCCTACCCGTCCCAACCCGACCCAACCCGCCGAAATTTCAAATTAAAAAAAAAACAGTACAATTTCCCTCCGAAAAAAACCCCCATAAATACACCCCCATTCTTCATACATTTTCACATCACATACTATCATTATTTTCAATCTCTCATTCTCTCAATCTCATATTCTAATACTCACAATATTTTCATTATTCTCAAATTTTAATTTTATTGTAATAAAAAAAGTGTTACAAATTTATTTCATTCTACAAATACGCAAACGGAATTACGAAAGTAGAGGAATTACGAAGTTCGGCACCTCCTGCAAGATTTTTCCGCGAGATTAAAAGGTTAGATTTATTTTTAGTAATTGTTAGATAATTAGAATTAGTTTAAATAGGTTAATTTAGTAATTATTAGGAATTGTTAGATAATTTTTAGTAATTGTTAGTAATTGTTAGTAATTTTTAGTAATTGTTACTAATTGTTAGTAATTGTTAGTAATTTTTAGTAATTGTTAGTAATTTTTAGTAATTGTTATTAATTTTTAGTCATTTTTAGTCATTTTTAGTCATTTTTAGTAATTGTTAGTAATTGTTAGTAATTGTTAGTAATTGTTAGTAATTTTTAGTAACTTTTAGAAATTTGTTAGATAAATAAGTTAGATTTATATTTTATTTTTGAATATGTTGGATTTGGTAGAGTTATTTTTTTGAATAAGTTAAATTTGTTAGAGTTATTTTTTTAAAATAGATTTTTAAAATAAGTTAGAATAAGTTATATTTATTTTTTTTTAAATAGATTTTTGAATAAGTTAAATTTGTTAGAGTTATTTTTTTGAATTAGAGTTATATTTGTTTGTTCAAATTAGAGTTTAGTAGGTTAGATATTTTGAAATATGTTAGATTTATTTGTTTGTTCAAATAAATGTTATATTTGTTTTGGAATATTTTGGAATATTTTTTAAAATTAGAGTTATATTTGTTTGTTCAAATTAGAGTTATATTTATTTGTTTGTTCAAATTGAATATTTTGAATATGTTAGATTTTAGATTTATTTCTAAATTGGATACATTTATTTTTTGAATATGTTATATTTTATTTTTTTAATTTTGAATATGTTAGACTAGATTTTTTAAATTTTGAATATTTTTTTGATTTATTTTTAATATGTTAGATTTTAGATTTTAGACTTTAGATTTATTTTTAGATTTATTTTTAGATTTTAGATTTTAGTTTTATTTTTAAATTCGGATTTATTTTAGATTTATTGAATTTTTCAAAATTCAGATTTTTTATTTTTGCCTCTGGCTTGAGCTGCCTACTTGCCTCTGGCTTGTGTTGCCTATGGCTTGCGCTGCCTTTGGCTTGGTTAGCCTCTGTGTTGCCTTCATGGCTTGTGTAGTTGTGTACTTGTGTTGCCTTTAATTTAAACCAAGGTACAAATAGGTTAGATAATTTACATTTATATTATATTTAAATTTAGATTTAATGTAGATTATATTTAATGTAATTTAGATTATATTTAATTTAGATTTTCATTTAAATTAGATTTACATTTAATTTAGATTATATTTAATTTAGATTTAATTTAGATTTATATTTAAATTAGATTTACATTTAATTTAGATTTTAGATTTTAGACATGTTAAATTTATTTTGAATATTTTATTTGATCATTTGAATATAATTTGATTATTGTATTTTTTTTAATATGTTAGATTAATAAGTTATATTTTATTTTTGAATATGTTGGATAATTAGATTTATTTTTAAACATGTTAAATTTATTTTTAATAGAATACATTTGAATATTTTGAAATATTTTAGATTTATTTTTATATAGGTTAGATTTTATTTTTTAAATTCTTGTTAATTTTTAAATATGTTAGATAAGTAAGTTAGATTTATATTTTTTTTGAATATGTTAGATTTATATTTGAATATTTTGTTAGATAAATAAGTTAGATTTATATTTTATTTTTGAATATGTTGGATTTGGTAGACTTATTTATTTGAATAAGTTAAATTTGAATTAGAGTTTTTTTTTTAAAATAGATTTTTGAATAAGTATAATTTGTTAGAGACTTAGAGTTATTAGATTTAATATGTTAAATTTGAATTAGTCTTATTTTTTTAAAATAGATTTTTTAAAATTAGAGTTATATTTTTTTGTTCAAATTAGACTTAGAATTTTTATTTTTTATTTTTTCTGCTGTTGAAATTCGGCAGAGGCTTGCTGCCTTGTTTTTTTTTTTTGTTGTTGTTGTTGTTGTTGAAAATCGGCAGAGGGGCAGAGGGCCAGAGGCTTGCTGCCTTGTTGAATTTTTTTTTTATTTACTTTAATTTAGATTTAATTTAGATTTAGATTCAATTTAGATTTAGATAAGATTTAATTTACATTTAATTTAATTTAGATTTACATTTAAATAGGTTAGATAATTTCAGATTTATTTTGAATGGATTTAATTTTAATATGTAGAACAAATGGCACATAATGAACAAAGGCGCAAAGAGTTTCCGCCGATTTTTTCGACCCTATGCCATCATCGTACCAACAAAATATGTCCGCAATAGAAAGTAGGTTTCCACAAGAACCACAACTTTTTCCACAAAATCTCACAGAAAGGACGCCGCCATATCCACAAAATCCCTCACAAATGTCACCATCGTATTATCATCAATATCCTAACTGTTATCAACAAAATCTCTCCCAAATGCCACCACCTAATTACTATTCACCGTATTCTAACCCTTCATATGGAGCAGGTACTGCTTCTATAGGATCGAGTCAATACACCGCCCATATTGGAGGTACTACTTCGGGTGGATCGAGTCAATACACCGCCCCTATAGAAAGCACTCCCTCAACAAGTGTCCCAAAAATTCAAGCCGAAGTTGTCCCGGCCACCCAAACCGAAGGTGTTGCTCTCATCGAACCACCGAGAAAGAGGAAAACCAAGGTGCCCGAATACAAGACTGATTTTTGGCGGTATTATCAAAAGACCTTTCATGCGAGTGGAGTTGTCCATACTCTAAAATGTAAGGTACGCGGTTGCAAGACTACTTACGAGTATAAACTTGCAAATGGTATGTCCACATTTAAGAAACACGTCGAATGTCATGCGAAAAAGGGTGAGCTACCACAAGAAAATGCGGACCCGCGGTTAGTCCAAACCCTTATGAACCCGGATGGTACTAGAACCCACCAAAAATATGATGAAAAAATAATGCTTGAAGAATTTGCCCGATATATTGCCCACAAAGAACAACTAATTAGTATGGGTAATTGTAGCAGTTTTGCCCGGCTAGTAATTCGGAGGTGTGCTCAACCATTGTATAAGAGAATCCATCATAGAAAAATAGTACGTGAAATTAAAAAACAGTTTATCCAACGAAAAAACGACCTACAGGCTATATTTGGATATGCAAATTATAATGTCTCCATTACCTCTGATATATGGACTGCTGGTAAACATGGCCTTGGGTACTCTTGTATTACCGGTTATTAGATCGATACTAATTGGGTTTTAAAAAAAAATGGTTTTAAGTTTTCGGGTGTTAGATTCTCCGCACACTGCACAAATTATTTACCTATCAATTATTGAGGTTTTACAAGAATATAATCTCAAAAGGGATTTACAGAACAAGATTTTTTCTATCTCATTCGATAATGCTAGCAACAATATAGCATCCATCGATTATTTCATCCGGTCCCTAAACCAAATCATGAATGGTGCACTGTTTCACCAAAAGTGTGCTTGCCACATACTAAACCTTACCGTAAAAGATGGCCTTAAAATAGAAGCCGTAAAGAACTTGATAATTAAATTTAAGGGGGGTCTTGCCCATATTTATTCAAACGGGGAAAGAAAACAAAATTTCGCGGCTTTGTGTGAAAGGTTGGGCTTGGCAAAATGAGGGTACCTTGGGATATAGATACCCGTTGGAATTCCACCTACAGGATGCTGCACCGATGCATTCCTTACAAGGCGACTATAGGGGAGATGTTGAGATCGACGCGCGAAGGACAAGATTTGGAACTCACCGAACCCGAATGGCAGCAAATAATAATGCTTAAAAAAACTTCCTTGGAACCTTTTTCACCGCAACTGTCAAATTATCTTGCTCGTACACACCGACGGCACATGAGTTGCTGCACCATCTCTGCTATATTTCCAAGGTGTACCGTGATATGGAAAATAGGGATAGTGAGGATTCCCCTTTCCATTCAATCGTAGCAGCCATGAAGGTAAAATTTCTTAAATATTGGGAAGAGGTACCCCTCTTGACCGTTCTCGCAAACTGCCTCCATCCGACATACAAGAAGAAGTTCACGGTAAAAGTACTTCAAGCCTACAAGAAAAATCTAAGATTAGACTGGAGGCATGAGGATCCCCGCATAACACGGGCATTGGATGACATGTTTGCCATATACAGTGAAAGAAGAAATGCCAACCAACCGCCTTCGACTAGTGGCGTGAGGTATGAATATAAATATACATATGTTTTTAATATTTATTATTTATAATATCTACATTATTTGTCCACTAATTTTTTCTATTATTTTAATAGTTTATCCACACACAGCAGTACTGGATTGTTAGGCGATTTCCAGGATGATGACGACCCGTACTCATCCCAAGGTAACACGAACGAGTTAATCAGCTACTGTTTGGGAACCAACGAAAATGAAGGAGTTGACTTCATGGATTGGTGGAAGAGGAATGCAACTGCCTATCCAACGCTGGCGATGATGGCCCGCGACATATTTGTCGTGCCCGTGTCAACCGTTCCTTCCGAATCATGTTTTAGTTCGGCGAACAGGATCCTCACCGATAAACGAAGTAAGCTGGGTGCACATGTTTTCGAGAGACTTGTGTGCTTGAAAGACTGGATTGATGATGAAGATCACACGCAACATGCCATGGAAGCGTCATCATCCAGTGTCGAAACTCAAGAAAGCGGTACCGAGGGGCCTGAGCCTAACGAAGATTCGGACGGTGAGCAAGAGAACGACCTATGGTATATGCACAACAACTACTAGATAGGTAGTGTCGGTATAAAATTATAACCTCTTTTAATCTTTATTGTTATTTTTTTAAATTATAATTTCTAAATATTTTAATTGTTTCATCAAGAATAATAACTAACAAAAAAAAAGTTAGAACTCCACCTATGTTATTTTACATAGCCGGTCCCAAGCCCGAAATAAAGGAGGAGGGTAACTTTTGTTTTTAAATCTATTGTTTTAAAATAATTCGGTTTTGAAGATAAAAAATAATTCGGTTTTAAACTAATTCGGTTTTAGAATAATTTGGTTTTAAACTAATTTGGTTTTAGAATAATTCGGTTTTAAACTAATTTGGTTTTAGAATAATTCGGTTTTAACATAATTCGGTTTTAACATAATTTGATTTTGTTATAACAAACATATATTGAGTTCAAATAAAAAAATAAGGAAAAAAAAACAGAAAAAAAAAACAGCCAAAAACCCCCAAACAAAACAGAAAAAAAAAATAACAGAATAAAAAAAAAACGAACCGGTCCGGACCGGACCGCCGACCCGACCTGTCCCGCCCCGCCCCGACCTAACCCGCCGGGTTTAGACCGAGTAAGAATTAGGCCGACTCAAAACAAAACCCGGGTACCCCTACCGGATCAACCCGTTGACCGGGGCTAACCCGTGCCCGAGTCAACCCGGAGACCGGGCGGGTTTGGACCGGACCGACCCGGCCCGGCCCCTTTTCAATACAATTGCTGCGATACAAATATTTCTTATATAAGAGATTCTCGATTCGATGTTGTTAGTGAAAATGACTTTTTTTCTCTTTAATAAATTAACGCCTACTATTAAGAATATGACGAGGGTTCAACTACCGTTATTTTTTTTCACGATCCTTTTATTTTTAAAATATTATTAACTCAAAATTTAAATTATAAATGTTAAAATAAAATTATTAGACATTTTGATTTTGTTTTTATGTGAATCAATAAGTTGAAAAATGAACATCTAAAATTATCCACATAAGTACATTTTTACAAACTCTTGTTGACAACCAAAAAAGTTGAAATGCCACAGTTTTTACACGTGCATAGATAAAATAATGTAGATCATATCTAAAGTTTTATTTTGAATTTTAAGTGTTAATTTTTTTAATTTAATGTTTTCAAAAATAGAAACATAATGATGCCATACAAAATAAATGCAAAACACCTAATTATATACTAATTTATTTATATAATATAAGTAGTTCCTGAATCTTGGTCTCATACAAAAGATGCTATAGTAAAACTATATGTTTTAATGTTTAAATTACGTTTTTTTTTTTTTCTGCCAAGCATTTTTAAATTTCGAATTATGGTTTTATAGAGTTCAAGCGAAGATCAAGTGGTGTATTTTTTAAATTTTAGTCATTAAGTCCTTCATATATGAGATCGAGTTAACTTGAGAATTTTCATACTCATCTCATGATAAAATGCTAAAAAAAATATCATTACACTCATTCATCAATGGTCTAAATTATCAAAACTAAGTCTATATTTTTGAACTAAATATGCCATTAAAACAAGCAACAGACATGCAAGTTTGAAATTCCTCATATGTAAGGTTTTCAATTTAGTCATGTTTGATTGTGGTGTGGAGCAAGATGAGAAGTTAAAAAACGATGGAGTAAAATCTAAATTTATTTTGATTAACTTTACAAATTAACTTACTTTATAATTACTCTGTTTATAGAGTCCATTGTCACAGACAAAAATTTAATTTGTAATTTTTTTTACTTCTGATTCTGATTGAATAAATTTATTTGAATTAAAAGCAACTAAACATTCTAAGCATAAGTCAACTTGATACTAAAGAAAATTTTGACCTTACTTTCGAACGCCGCTGTCTAATCTTACTTGAATGCCTTACGCTACTCCCATAGTACACTGCATTTGTAAATTGAGCTAACTTCTTCTGGTTTAACCAGGCAGATAAGACGAGAGTGAATTTATTTTTGTAATCACAAGTCCATCATACTCTCTCCTAGTGTATTGATTATATCCGACCGGGTCGACCCGGACCGACCAAACCCGGGACCCGGATCCGACCTTGAACCCGACCCGAACCATCCTAAAGGGTTGGGTCGGGTTTGAAACGGATCGGATATGGTTTTCTGGGCGAAACCCGACCATACCCCCACCGTTTCAACCCGCCTACCCGAACTAGACCCGGACCGGCCTAAACCCGACCCGCCTCGCCTGAACCCGATCCTAAACCCGACCCCAACCCGGCCTAACCCGGGTGAACCCGACCCTAACCCGACCTAACCCCCCCCCCCCCCCCCCAAACCCGGCGGGACCCGTCCCAACCCGACCCCCCACCGAATTTTTCAAATTTTAAAAAAAAACGATAAACTCCCCCCCCCCCCAAAAAAAAACTTCATAAATACACTCCCATTCTTCATACATTTTCACATCTCATACTCATTATTCTCAATCTCTCATTCTCTCAATCTCATATTCTCATACTCTCAATATTTTCATTATTATCAAATTTTATTTTTATTTTTTAAAAAAAAGAGTTGCAATTTATTTCATTCTACAAATACGCAAACGGAATTACGAAGTTCGGCACCTCCCGCAAGATTTTCCGCGAGATTAAAAGGTTAGATTTATTTTTAGTAATTGTTAGATAATTAGAATTAGTTTAAATAGGTTAATTTAGTAATTGTTAGTAATGTTTAGTAATTTTAGTAATTTTGAGTAATTGTTAGTAATTGTTAGTAATTTTTAGATATTGTTAGTAATTGTTAGATAATTTTTAGTAATTGTTAGTAATTTTTAGTAATTTTTAGTAATTTTTAGTAATTGCTAGATATTGTTAGTAATTTTTAGTAATTCGGATTTATATTTAATAGGTTAGATTTTCTTTTTTAAATTCGGATTTATTTTTAAATTTGTTAGATAAATAAGCTAGATTTATTTTTAGAAGTTAGATAAATAGATTTATTTTTCAAATAAGTTAGATTTATTTTTCAAATAGAAGTTAGATTTGTTAGATAAATATGTTAGATTTATATTTCATTTTTGAATATGTTGGATTTGGTAGAGTTATTTTTTGGAATAAGTTAAATTTGTTAGAGTTATTTTTTTAAAATAGATTTTTAAAATAAGTTAGAACAAGTTATATTTATTTTTTTTAAATAGATTTTTGAATAAGTTAAATTTGTTAGAGTTATTTTTTTTCAATTAGAGTTATATTTGTTTGTTCAAATTAGAGTTTCATAGGTTACATATTTTGAAATATGTTAGATTTATTTGTTTGTTCAAATAAATGTTATATTTGTTTTGAAATATTTTGGAATATTTTTTAAAATTAGAGTTATAGTTGTTTGTTCAAATTAGAGTTATATTAATTTGTTTGTTCAAATTGAATATTTTGAAATATGTTAGATTTTAGATTTATTTCTAAATAGGATACATTTATTTTTTGAATATGTTATATCTTATTTTTAAAATTTGGAATATGTTAGATTAGATTTTTTAAAATTTTGAATATTTTTTAGATTTATTTTTAATAGGTTAGATTTTAGATTTTAGATTTATTTTTAAATTCGGATTTATCTTAGATTTATTGAATTTTTCAAAATTTGGATTTTTTTTAATATGTTATATTTTATTTAATTTAAATATGTTTTATTTTATTTTTTAAATTTTGAATATGTTAGATAATAAGATTTGAATATGTTAGATTATTGGATTTGTTACATTATTGTATTTTATTTTGAAATTCGGATTTATTTTGAAATATGTTAGATTTTATTTTCTTAAATTCGGATTTTATTTTTAAATAGGTTAGATAAATAAGTTATATTTTTGAATTTGAATTTGTTGGATAGTTAGATTCATTTTTAAACATGTTATCTTTATTTTTAATAGGTTACATTTGAATATTTTGAAATATGTTAGATTTTAGATTTATTTTTAAATATGTTAGATTATTGGATTTGTTAGATTATTGAATTTATCTTAAATAGGTTAGATAAATAAGTTATATTTTATTTTTGAATTTGTTGGATAGTTATATTTATTTTGAAATATGTTATATTTAGTTTGTAATAGGTTACATTTGAATATTTTGAAATATGTTAGATTTGAGATTTATTTTTAAATATGTTAGATTATCGGATAGTTATATTTATTTTGAATTAGACTTAGTTCGGCGAACATGATCCTCACTATCCCTATCTTCCATATCACCGTCCCTTCCGAATCCTGTTTTAGTTCGGCGAACAGGATCCTCACCGATAAACGAAGTAAGCTGGGTGCACATGTTTTCGAGAGACTTGTGTGCTTGAAAAACTGGATTGATGCTGAAAATCGCACGCAACATGCCATGGGATTGGAAGCGTCATCATCCGGTGTCGACACTCAAGAAAGCGGTACCGAGGGACCTGAGTCTAATGAAGATTCTGACGGTGAGCAAGAGAGCGACCTATGGTATATGCACAACAACTACTAAATAGGTAGTGTCGGTATAAAATTCTAACCTCTTTTAATCTTTATTGTTATTTTTTTAAATTATAATTTCTAAATATTTCAATTGTTTCATTTTAAAGAATAATTACTAACAAAAAAAAGTTAGAACTCCGCCTATGTTATTTTACATAGCCGGTCCAAAGCCCGGAATAAAGGAGGAGGGTAACTTTTGTTTTTAAATCTATTGTTTTAAAATAATTTGGTTTTAAAGATAAAAAATAATTCGGTTTTAAACTAATTCGGTATTTCGGTTTTAGAATAATTTGGTTCTAAACTAATTTGGTTTTAGAATAATTCGGTTTTAACAAAATTCGGTTTAACATAATTTGATTTTAAACAAAAATATATTGAGTTCAAATAAAAAAACACCCAAAAACACCCAAACAAAACAGAAACAGAAAAACAGAAAAAAAAAAAAAACGGACCTACCCGGACCAACCCGGATCGGACCGACGTCCCGACCCGACCCAACCCGCCCCGACCTAACCCGCCAGGTTTAGGCCGGGTAAGAGTCGGCCGACTCAAACCCCAATCCGACCCCCTACCCGACTCAACCCGTTGACCCGGGCTAACCCGTGCCTGAGTCAACCCGGGAACCGGGCGGGTTTGGACCGGACCGACCCACCCCGGACCGTTTTCAATACACTACTCCCTCCCCACACCTAATTCTAAATTCTCCAATTTGATTCCTACTAAATTTTAACAGTGTTGTCGCTTGCATACGTCTGGGCTTTCATGCTTTCAGCTAGTAACCAAACCAGAAATAAAATGTTCACAACCCGTAATTCTGGAGCTTTCCCTCTAAAGCCCAAATAAATAAACACTCGTTTCAAACCCATAGTTCGGCCCGTCTGACTACTTGCTCAGTTTGCAATTAATGGATAACGGCGTACTCTCCGGGAAATTAAAAACGAAGGCATGCACTCTTCTAAATTCTAATCTCAAAGCGCAAGTGGGCATATGCATACATGATGCCAAGTAAATATGCATGCATCGAAGCATGTAATGTAAAGTAATAAATTCACTACACCTCAAACATATATAGCTGAATTCTTCTCTTCAACCTTCAAACAAGAAATCTTACATATACTAACTACATTGAGAGCAAGTTTCAAACTTACTAACCCTCGAATCTAGATATGTTGTGTATATTTAATCCTAGTCCTAGTCGAAATTAACTCAAGTCCTGCTCATGACTCTATTACGTGTCTTGAATGGCATATTTAGTCCAAAAATTTCGAATTAGATCATTGATGAATGGCTGTCATGATATTTTTCTTTGACAGGATAACGTCTGAATGAATAAATTAAAATACATGATTCGATATTTGTGAGACACGAAATTAATTGCTTGAGCTCTGTAAACACTAAAAATTTTATGTACATTTTTTCTTATACAATACTCATATCCGTATTCATATTATACTAAAGTGTATTTCTTTTCTGGTTGTCAACACTAAAAACTACATATGCTGATTTGAAGGTACAGTTCAGTTGTAATTCTAGTTATGATTCGGGTAGAGTATAAAGGTACAGTTGTAATTCAGTCAATTAATTGCTATTTGAATCAAAAATTCATGTATAAAATTAATTCTAAGATATAAAAAAATTATCACTAAACGTGCAGCGGAAGTTCTTCGCAATTCTAATTGTAGGAGCCGTAGTCTTTCTTTATTCCGTTTGCGTGTCAGATGTTTGCAGTAATCAGTTAATTGACCACTAAACGTGCAGAGTTCTGATACATAGCAAAGGTCCTGCTCGGTGAGATAATTGACCAACTGTGGTTTCTTCAGAAACCGACGACTGAACCAAGGTCAAATCAGCTTCAGAGATCATGTCTGACAAGTTGTGCAACACTGACGGGAGGAAATTGGTACCAGGTGAATCAAATTACTTATTTTTTCTACATTAAGGATGTAAATTTCTTCCAAAAGTGATGCAAATTACATCCAACATCACTATTTTGCTTTAATATTATTTTTATTTTTCCTATTCAAGTTATCTAAAAGATTTGTTTTGTTCAATTAGATCGAATTTTATTTAAATAATTAATTTCGATATTAATTTTTAAACAATTCGAATTAATTTTAATTAGAACTTATACTACATATGAGGTTGAGTATTAAAAATAAATGTCACGACTCCGCCGCCGGGCCAGAGATTGCGACAAGAGAGACACCATTTGCATCCATCCGTCGTCCTGTCAACCTACGTCGCAAACAAAAACAACTAAAAACAATACGGGTCAGCTACAAAATTCAGTAACCAGTTATTTAACGACGCGCTTCTCTATAATTGACTTAATTAATCAACCATTCAAATAGACCGGATTAATCTACACAAATTCACATCAAATTATGCATGCATATTTGACACGCGATAGCACCTGAGTCTGAGTTATCAATAAAACAAGTCACACAGTATGCCTGCCTCAGACAATTTTCATATTCACACAATCCCATCAGTGCACTTACAAATCAAATTCGAACCTTAAACCTGCTATCCCGATAAATATGCCTCATAATCAAATACCCAATTCAAACATCCAATTCAACCACACAAATTGAAAACACAGATTATAGAGAAGTCTGATTACCTGATACCGATCAATCTAAAAAGTCCAAATCAAACTACAATGATTATTTAGAATCAATGCTAACGTAGCCGAAATACCAAATCACACATACAATCGAATAATAGATTGAAAATCAAAATCTGTATAAAAATGTTTTTATTTTTCTCTTTCCATTTTCTCTCTCGGTTTCCTTCTCTTTTTTCAATTTTCATTCTCTCATTTTTTTCATCATGATCCGGTATATTGAGAGAATAACCCTTTTTATAGATGGTTTAACGGTGGTCAAAAAGGAACATCAACATGCATAGGCAACGTGGCCTTAGTGCCACGTTGGCATTGTTTATTTATTTTTATTTTTCAATTAAGTTTGAACTTTTATATTTGAATCTCTAAATTTTCTAATATTACAAAAGGATCAAAATATATTTAAGAAAATTTATTAAATTATCGGATATTACAATTCTTCTCCTCTTTAAAAAAATGTGTCCTTAAAATTCAAACCTATAATATTCCAATTGAACAGGACATAATAGACAATAATTAAATCAAATTTATCAGATACAGATCAATTGAAGAAGATAATATTATTGAACAAATTATCATATGTAATTAAATTCAGTTACTTTTGAATTCGATAATTATATAAAATCATATTGGACAAATAAACCACATCATAATCAAACGGTATGTCGAACGACAGATCTTATAAATCAGATAGATTTTCACACAAAATTCGTAATTAATATAATCAGACAAATTATGAGATGGATGGTACAATCAAACTTCATGAATAAATCTTTCAAACCGTAAAGTTTCAACTTTGAACTAGTAGGTCGGTTTAAAAGTTATTCAGATAAGTCAGGATAATTGTCAAACATATATAAAAAAATGGATCACGACTCAAATAGGGTACTGATAACAAACGGATAGAGGACTCAAATACTATTCGAGGAACGAATGCTCTGATATCAAAATTGTCACGATCCTGCTGTTGGGCTGGGATCGCGACAAGAGAGACACCCTCGCATCCAGCCGTCGTTCTGTCAACCTACGTCGCAAATAAAAATAACTAAAAACAATACAGATCAGCTACAAAGCTTAGTAACCGGTTATTTAACAATGCGCTTCTCTATAATTGATTTAATTAATCAACCATTCAAATAGACTTGATTAATCCACACAAATTCACATCAAATTATGAATGCATATTTAACACGCGATAGCACTTGAGTCTGAAATATCAGTAAAACAAGTCACAAAGTATTCACACATTTAGAATGTCTGCTACAGACAATTCCTATATTATCAGAACACACAATCTCATTAGTTCACTTACAAATCAAATTCGAATCTCAGACCCACTATCCCATTAAACATGCCTCATAATCAAATACCCAATTCAAACATCCAATTCAACCACACAAATCGAAAACACAGATTATAGATAAATCCAGTTACCTGATAGCGATCAATTCAGAAAATCCAAATCAAACTGCAACAACTATTCAGAATCAATGCAACATAGTCGGAATACCAAATCATACATACAATCGAATAATAGATTGAAAATCAAAATCTGTTTTTAATTTTTTTTTTCTCTTTCCATTTTCTCTCTCGGTTTCCTTCTCTCTTTTTTCAATTTTCAATTTTGGTTGTTTAGAGACTGTTGTTTGTATGCCATGTTAATTATGTACATTCTCATCATGCGGACACATTAGGTGCCTATTTTTAGTTGGTTTAATGTGTTCTTCTATATTTGCTTCTATTTTTTTTGTAAAGGATGCCCATTTTTAATTGACACATAGATTAATATTTTAGGTAAGGAAGTTGCTAAAGCTGTGTATCCAAATAGCATACTAAGAAGGAATTTATTATTGAAGCAGACTCTTCTTTTGAGGTTGTAAGTGTTGATAGCATATTTTGCTGCATCCTTAGCATAGTGAGCTCTATACTAACCAGAACCAAGTGTATTTTGGATTTTTATAATGATTGTGCACTGTGTTGCTTTGATCCATAAAGGGTTGCTTAATAATTATTATAATAAAATTTGTTTCATTAAACTAAATAAAAAAAGTTTTATACATTCAATGGTATACTATTGAATTACACATTATTTCATACAAGAGCATAATCTTATTAGGGAGCATGTTAGTTAGGATGAAAGCATTTGTTATCATTATGGTTAATTAGGTCTTTCAGAAAACTTTATATATGTCAAACCTTACAACTAATTGCTTAGTTATATATTGGTCAGTAAGCCCTTTTCTAACTTTTTAATTATTGCCTGCTTAGTTTGAATTGTACGCTTAAATGATGAGGCTTCAAAAACAAAAATGACATACAAAGTCAAGCTGGGAGTGAGAGGATACTTTCAAGTCCTATAGTTACTCAAGGTGAGAAAGAATCAGGATTCTATGGTCTTAGGTTGTACAAGTAGCTTATGGTCATGTTAAATCAGGCTTCTACAATTTTAAGTTGTATTTTTTAAACTAATCAGCCAGCACTAAATATTCAAAGAGTCAATCTAAAACTAATTAAAACCGAAATGATTAAATTTAATGTAACTTGAAACTTGAAAGCCTCCATGGTATCAGATAGAAATTCCAATCGTAGCCATGGGAACTCAGTTAAAAAGAAGCATTTGACTTTATGTTTTTGTTTTAGTCACTATATTTCATGCTTATTCAGAGGTGAACCAGTGCAATTGCAAGAACTGTTGGTATGGTGCAAAATGATGTTAAATCCATTATTTTGAGTGATTTCAATGGGTATGATGCAAAACCCATTATTTCGAGGGTTTGCTATGAAAAATAATTTTGCTATTGTTGAAGGTAGCGGCAATTGAAATTTTTTTTATTTGAAGTTTTGTATGAATTGTATGAAATCTAAGTACATTATGTAAAATGCAATACAATAACAAATTTGTTAAGTATTTTTGCATTTCTTTTTGGATTTCCTTCATATATGATAAAATGAATACATAAACTTTATGGAACTAACATATGGGACATTAAAATGTTCCAATCTCCACAATAAAATTTCAATGCTTTCTCTTGGATTATGTATCATCAATAAGAACATGACAAATGTATTATGAATTAGTTTAGCATGGATATGATATGCATTATATTATTTGTTTGTCGTTCATGAACAACTCATACAACATAGATAATTATCATTGCCGAAGCAAAGGGAGACATTTTCCTAGTGTTTTCTAAATTCTAAAGCTGAATCATTGGCCTCCATCTGGGTAGTAGTGGTGAACCAAGCACGCATGAAGTAAATCCCGAGAAATTTGTGAGCATTAGTTATTGTGGGCCTTAATTTCACCTTTCTCAATTTTGAAGGTTTGAATGCGGGCCTCCATTTATTTTCTAGAGCGAGTGAACAAACAATGAAATAGCAGAAGAAACAAGAATTAGTGTGGGCCAGTGCTGCTACTACCTTATCTAGTTATCTTCTTTTCTTTTCTTTTTTTTCGTTGTTTAACTAGTTAAGACTAATTAAGAGAGTTCAATTAGGAGGGGTGTCAATGGCACCCTTTTATCCGTTTATCCGATCCGTACCGTATTCGATAAGACGGGTATGGGTAAGATTTTTTTTCGTAAACTTATCGGGTACGGGTACTAGTAATGATTTTTTTTCGTTATCTAAACGAGTAAGGGTACAGGTAAAGCCTATTTCGTACATGTTACCCGATCGGATAATTATAAAAAATTATATATATTATACATATTAAAAAATATTGAAACTGGTACTTTAATTAATTTACTTACACTTCACATGATCATAATTTTTTTTTCAATAAAGTACTATACATATGTGAAATGAATGAATATGTTTTAATGTTTTATTTAATAAATAATAAAAATAATTACTATATTAGTATTAGCTATTATTACCCGCTACCGTTTCGTTATCCGACAATCATAACGGGTAAGAATATGGTACGGATAAGATAATTTGTAGCAGAAAAGTGTAAGATGCGGATAAGAACAATTTGTGACGGGTACGGATATAAAAATACTTCCACCCGACCCTTACCGTACCCATTGACATCCCTAAGTTCAATTCAATGGATAAGATAAAAAAAAAATTGGAGGGAGTCAGAGACCTGTTGCCTTCTCCGCTTTACTTGGAAAATAGACACACACTCAGCTGATCTTAAAGATCCAAATTTAGGTTCAAATGTCCTTAGGCTTTGGGTGAGGGAGAGGCCCGGTGTGTCTAAGCAACTGTTTGGGTTTCTCTTTTAGTAGACACGTTTCTCACTTTCTGTGGCACATCAGCCTCGTCTCCTCTGCCTTGTTTAGGCTGCTTGACAAATTAAATTTCCATCTATAAACTGTAGACCGCTGATTGTAAAGAACAAAGATAGATAGATGCTCCTACAGTCGTACTTACAGTTGTGACATTAATGGCAGTGATATGTAACATGTAAGGCATTAATTCCAACATATGAGATGTTGACTTAATTTTACCAGCCAAGCCACGCCATCAAATATCAATGCGAGACAACTTCATAAAAAGAGGCTGTTGCCTTGTTGGCACCAAAAGCAAAAGGATCGATGAGAATGTTCCTTAAATTATTTACCGAATCATAAAATGCACTGATCGATGCTTATTACGAAACATCGCCTTTTCCTTTCATAATTCTTAAACGCCTGCTGCAGTGAGAACATGTTATCAAGCAGTGAGATATTCGCTACAATGTATTGGAGCATTCCGACTTAGATATTCTGGCGCCAAACGATCCGAAGATGCGCGCCAAAACTTGGTTTTGTTTTTTTCTATCTTTTATGGTCAACTCTGCAACAGTATAAGTGGTTTAATTAAAAGCAAAACAAAAACCTAACAGAACTCAGATTCTCTAAATTTACTCAAAATTTATTGAATCCAGATCATTAATTATAAATTAACAGAATATTTTGATTAGAATTTTGTTGGAAGGGCTCCGATTCCAAAAGAATCCACAGTGGGGCTAACATCGGGAGAACTGTTGCAATCAGAAAAGTTGGGAACAAAGTCCGATCGTTTCTTTAATCACGTGACATTAGTTTTAACTTTTCAGGCGGAGAGGAGATGAGATGAGATGAGATGGTGGTTCCACCTGACAAATGCAGTGGGAACTGGGAACACAGCACCTGTCCGGTCCCGTAACTGCATTTCTCCTACTACAAATTCAAGGGATTTGCCAACCTGTCTCATGCGTGCCACTAAATTCAAGGGACCCTCCATTCCTTTTATTTTCCTCTCTGGCTTTCGAATCTCGATCCATCCACCGACCGCGATGGCCGATGGATGTTTGGAACGCATCCTGTCTCGATTCAAACGAGATACAAATACAATCAATTTCTTTTCTTCACTTTTGACGCATGAAAACACGCCAGCTGCTTCCCGGGAACTGTGGGAAGCTTAGTTGTGTTGTGCGCTGCTTTTCCCTTTTGGCGGGAACTTAATTATGAATAAAGAAATTAATTAGAAGATGATCGATGGTGATGTGTAATTGTGTTGTGTATATTCATTTCATTTAGATTTGTTGCCTCGTTGGGGCAGATGCAATTATGCCAATTATATAGTGGCGACTCATCATTGATAACTACTATTTATCTGCCTATCTCATACGTTTGCTTTACCTTTCTATCCACTGTTCATTTCAGACCTCAGTCGTATATTTTTTAATTTTTTTTTCATCCGGATATTTTTTTTTAAATGAACATATCAGATCAATTTGTTGATATTATCAAAGATCGATTCCTAACTAGTGTCCAAAGTTTGATATAACATTCTCATTTAAAATTGATAGTTTGCGCAGAAAAGTATATGGTGTGATCTGAACCTGAAATAACAGCGAATGTCAAATTAACAAGCATATGTATAATACAAGACGTGTATATTTCAATCCATGTTAATCGTTGCCATGAGATTTCTGGCCTACTAATTACTATATCTTTATGGGATAAAAGCAGTTTTTCATTCACTAGTTCTCAATTCTTTTTCACAAAAAGACAGAAGAGAAAACAAGAGTTGTTAATTCTTAGAGCATCTACATCTTTAATATTATGAGAGTTTCTAATCTGATGTGTCAATTTTTAATTCAGTTTTAAGAATGTGGGAGAGTTTTTTATTTAGAAACTATGCAGAAAAGTTTATTATTAAGAAATTGTTTATAAATTTCTCAGAGCATCTTCATCGGCTTTCAAATGGAATTGCAAAGTCCTTGCTGGAAAGCACACAATCCGCATTGGCAATGTCATTTCTGTTTTCAGCAATGCAAAGACTTTTCATAATATGAAAGCTTTCAAAAACGCTTTCAAAAGGATGTGCTAGCAAATTCTTTTATTTCTATTCGCTCGCTGTCGCACCGTCTTGTTCGCTTTCTTTCCAAAATAGAAAATACTTTCTCTTCACTCTTCACTATTGTACATGTTTCCAGAGAAATTTCTTTCTCTTGACTTTACTTGGCACGTTTCCACATAAATGAAAAAGTTCTCCTTCGTTCTTCCCGACTTCAACTTCTGACGATCTAGATGAATTCTCGCGTGAAGATTACAGAAATATGGGAAGCAATTCTTCCTTGCAAGAGAGGAGCCGCTGCCTGTTGAAACCGAGAGAGAGAGGAGCGAGAGGAGGGAGGGAGGGGTGAAGAGATCGAAAATGGCGGATTCAAAAGCTATGATGCTCCGTACGCGTAAGTTCATGACAAACCGTCTCCTCTCAAGAAGAATTCGTTATTGATGTTCTTCATTCTGGTCGTGTCAATGTATCCATCTAGATGTGCAAGGGAGAAGTCTAGGAAGCAAATGAAGGAAAGGAAGAACAGAGCCAAGAAGATTCGTGGTATTAAAAAGACAAAGGCTAATGATGCAGCCAAGGCCAGTAAGAGGAAATGAAGAGATGGAAGGGAGAAGATATAGACACCCACCCACTGTTGAGAGAAGAAAAGAGGAGTAGAGATGCCATGGCTGGAAAGAGAGAAAAGGAAATAGTATGGTGTTTCGCTGAGAGGAAGAAAAAGAACAAAAAATATGGTGACGTGGCAATAAATGAAATTAAAACTCATTTCACCGAAGTAGAGGTTTTACAATTAAAGTTAAAGTGAAATTTGTTTTTATCTTAACAACTGGTTGCAATTTTAATTCAATTGCACGGATGGAGATGCTCTCAGCATGTTCCATTGGGAGGAAAATTTGAATAAATTGGAATAGATGTTTATTACAGCCGAATAAGAAATGAATTGAGTAGAACTGTGAAAATTGAAAAGGTGGAATTGAGTTTAAGCTTCGGCAGTCAAACCTATTTTTGTTACAAATAGGTCTCTGTTTTATTTAGTCACGAGCTAATTCTCTATTTTATGTGGTGGTGGAATAGAGAAATTAACTTTTTTTCAAGAGATACGATTAACTCATTGATCGATTTTCTTTTTAAAACATTAGCAGAAGCTGCAAAGTTATGAGGGAAAATCGAACTCTCGATTTTTTGG
Source organism: Carex parvula (assembly GCA_025461045.1). Classification (NCBI taxonomy): domain Eukaryota; kingdom Viridiplantae; phylum Streptophyta; class Magnoliopsida; order Poales; family Cyperaceae; genus Carex; species Carex parvula. The sequence continues at coordinate 2,092,095 of JAJGRW010000063.1, forward strand.
TAACCAACAGTCATAGAATTTTTCCTAACCAAGTGTGTTGCCTCCCCTTTCTCAACTCATTTATCAATATTTTTCAATTTTGGAATTATTTTACTTTTCCATTTCATCCAACACGACCGAAATATTGCGAAATGAAAGCTTATTCCAAATTTCATTTTTCTCTCTGTTTTTCACTATTTCACCTATTTCAAAATCCATTTTTTTATATTCTTTCCCTTTTTCTCTATTTTTTTGTCATTTCATGAGAGGATGTAATGGATTAGAATAGGCTAGGTAACAATGTGTATTGAGAATAAGATTCAAATTCAATTCTATTTTTTTTTTTCCTATTGGTTCTTATCGAACTCAATTAAAATAGTGCAGAAATGACTCAAGCTTTTTCACCCCTCTATTCTTATTTTTCTCGCAATTGTACTTAGACATGGAACATGCTTTGAGCTAATAATCAATTCAAACTAGGCGAAGAACAAGCTACACAAATAGAAGCCCCTGAGAATTTGTTTCACATTGTTTTAAAATTTGGACAGAGAATTATGCACTTCAGACACCTGTTTTGTTTTGTTGAAATTGAATTCTGATACCCGGAATATTCTAGAATTGACACTAGCTTTGTATGAAACCATTTTTTGGAAACAATTAGCGCATCAATTCATTCACTGAGCAGAATGCAGTGTCGCTGTATTCCAATCAAACAAAATAATTAATAGGCACATAACTAAAATAATATATGGACCTATGTTTTTTCGGGTCAAATCAATAAAGAAGTAGTTTAAATATGAATTATGTTATTAGCTGAATTAAAATGACAATCAGATGAAACAAAAGTCAAAAGGATTTGGTCAAAATTAAATAATTTTAGATCGGTATATTCCGTTAAAATAAAAGTTGTTGTGACATCGAAAAGGGAAGAATTGATGGAAATTTGAGACCATTAACCCTTATAACAGAGTAGATATCGGTAAATATGAAATATAGGAAGAATTGAAGAATATATGGTACTAATCCAATATTCGTAATTGAGTGAGTCTATGGTACTCTGCATAGCACAGATTGGTCCGTATTTAAGAATTAATATTTTCGTTTACAAAATGCTAACGGTCAATTCGAACCATTCAATCCGATCTCCATATGAATATATACTTGCTGACCGAATTTTATATTTTTTATAGTTTTTTACTATTGTTTAAAATAAGTAGAAAATCACTTGATTTGAAAATTTTGAACCATCCAAAAACAAAGATCTTCTACCTATTTTTAAAAAAATAAAATTTACTTCTACAAGTACATATTTTTATGGGAATTATGTTGAACGGTTCAGATCGACCGTTAGAATTTTAAAAATAAAAATATTGATCCGTATTATGGACCAATCCGTGCTATAAATAGTACCATAGACTCACTCTTTTTAATTAGTGTATATTTTCATTTTGAATTTGACAAATCAGGAAGAAAAGATTATCAAGATGAAAAGAAGAATAGTTCTGGTATGCATTTAATTTTGGAATGAAAATCTAGTAACAATGAATTCAGTTTAAAATTTACAACAACCGCAAAATAAAAAAAAATACAATTACCAGTTTCGTATTAAAACTAGAAAATTTTACATTGGATCAAAAGCACAAAAATAGCCCTTTTTATAAAACAAAAAAAATAGAAAGGACTAGGTTACTAATGGGGATAGTTCCGAATCGGCAGTTGTCATTTCATTTCTAATGATTTAATAGGGGGTTCGAATTTAAAAAGGTTTGAAATTTGATTGTGCCGACTATATATATACAAAATTTTGTCATAAAAAATTAGCGAGCCGAGTTGATTTCCAATAAAAAATCGAAATACGTGCAGTTCTATTAAAAAGCAAAAGAAATAATCAATAAACAATACGTGGGATAAGTAGGGTAATAGCAAATCATTGACAAGCAAAAGTCAACCGATTTTAACATAATCAATTATGCGACATTTCTATTTTTCTTTTCTATATTACCGGCTGTACTTAATTTTTTAATTTTGTCTCTTGCTGTACCGAAATTTTTATTAGAGAAAAGGTATCGTCTCCTGGCGTTCCGTTCTCGTAAAATCTCCACTTATAAAACTTTTCATTTTTAGCGGGCCGTCACAGCATTGGCGACGCATTTTCTACCGGTCCGTCATACGTTTTAACGGCAACGTTCTCCACTTTCTCCACCGCCGCCGACGCATTTCCTATTTAAAACTTCCATTTTTACCCCTTTTCATTTTTTGAAATTTTAATATTTTCTCTTCTCGTTTTTCCTTCTCTTTTCTGAATCAATTTATTTCTTTTTTCAATTTTTGTTTCTCTTTTTGATCTATTTTTATCGTCGTGGTTCTAATTTGGACGATCGAGTAGTAGCATTAAGGAGCAGCATCGACGATCGATTATCAGCATCGAGTAGCAGCATCGACAATCCCTTATTTTGAATTTTGCGTCGTTTTACCATTGAGGAGCAGCATAAAAGCTACCGAGTGAGGAAAATAATGAGGTATTTGTCAGATCCTTAGTCTTTTTGTGAGTAAATTGTAAAAAATTTAGTGTACATTTTTTGTTGTCATTGTCGGAAATGGTTATTTGTTAAGTTTCCAGAATTGTTCTTTATTGAGTTTTCAGATTAGAATACATGGACATGCTATCAACAGCCTCCCATTGTAACGGCCAGACATGAAGCATGCATCTATACTGATGACCGGTCTAATATATGGTACAACTTGAATACATTGACCAAAAGCCCATGTTATCGCCTTGAATTGTTTAGCGTCATCGACATCAGGTATGCTGACATTCCAACATTCATACTTTGTGCCGAGATTTGTACTTACTATGGCCTGGAGCAATGGTGCTGATACGTCCCGTCCCTGGGGAGCAGGCCGTACGGGAATTAGGTTCAGGAAATGGGAAACGGGCTCACCCCATTCTTTTGTTGACGGACCAAGATCTGAAAGAATCGGGAAGGTTTGAGGGTATTTGTGCTTTAACTTCTACAATACCCTGCGTTACAGCAAAACGCGACCCCTGTTACCGGGAATTCCCCGCCTTAAATAGGGGGGCCCGGACCGTTGAGACGTCTTGTCAAAAGGTTAGGGAGTTTGCATAAGAGCAGTAATGCCCGCATAATTGGCGGTGATGCGAAATCGAAGTTGGACTGGACCTCATGAGTGAGGGCCCAACTTGACTTAACGGGCCGGATTGTTCCAGATTGATAGGGCGAAGCTTATCTTAGTTCTTGCTAGGCCAGCAGGCAACTGGTCTGTGGGCCTCGTTTTGTCTGGTCTCGGGTTGGTCCTGCGAGGTGGTATGAGTACTAAACTGCTCTTTTGGTCTCGGGGTGGCCCCCGAAGGGGTCCGAGCTCTGAGTCGCTTTTGGTCTCAGACTGGCCCCGCGAAAGGGTCTGAGTTCTGAGTCTATTCTTGATCTTGGGCTGGCCCCACGAGGAGGTCCGAGCCTTGAGTTGTCTTTTTGGGCCGTGATCATATTAAGGACCTTATTTCATTCTACTTTGGGCTAGCCCCTGACAGGGTCCAAATCCCAAGTTATTTATGGGCCAAGTTTAGGCCTTATTGAGGGCCATTGGCACATGGACCTATCAAGTGCAAGCAAGTTGTATGAACCCTGCCAACTACCAAACATTATGCAAATCGCAAGTTCAAGCCCTCTCCACAACCTGTTGTATTTTGGAGTTGCATGTTGGTAAATGAGTCTGTCACTCCTAATGACCTCCTTAATGCTCATTGATGGGTCCTCCTTAATGCCCGTAAGTTGTGTATGGTATGTCCTTGATGATATAGACTTGCATGTATGAGGTGGTTCACACTTCTTAATCATTCATGCCTCCTCCTTACCCATAGGGGTTGCAAAAGGATGGAATTCGCAACGCGGTGCTTCTTTACAAACCACAACTAACCTTGTCCGGTCTCTTTTTTGTACTCTGCACTCTCAGTTGCCGTGAGCGTGAACCTCATTAATTTTATTCACAAGTTCATCTATGTTGGTATAAATCTGTTGTGGGGCAAGCTCCGAATTGTATACGACGCGCTTTCCAAAGTAACCAATGTCTGCTTCTTCAAAGGAACACATCTACATCACCATATGATAAGTGATCAGAATCCCAATCCCCTTCCCAATCATCATCCGTGTCCATTTCCTTTCTGGTATGGCATCGATCCCTTCACCATCAATATCAGTATCATTCCGGGTAACAGCAGGTAACAATCTAGGTATTGACTCTAGTACAGATGGAAATCTATCTTGGATTACGGGTTCAGGAAAAGGTAGTGGTAGTGGTAGCTCGATGCCATAATCATCCATGGTACAATCAGTGGTATAATCAGGTACATAATTGTCATTAACGGGTGGTACATACGGTTCATACGGTGGTACATGACCCGAGTTGCGGTATCTTGAGTTGTCATAACCCGAGTTGTCATTGTTGTTTCAAGCAATTCTCTTTTTAGTCTATTTGACTAATTTGCAAAACATACAATTATTGAATTTTACGATTTTCTTTATTTTAAAAGTTATGCAGGTTCAAGACAATTGAAATTGCAATTTAGAGTAATTGAACCGAAGAATTCATCAAGATATTTATCAAGAATTTAAATTGTAATTATGTTATTTGAAAGGGACAAACGTTGGGGACGTTTGACCAAACGTTCAGACGTTTTAATCGATCAAAAGCTGAAAAATATATAAAACGTTGGAAACGTTTGTCAAAACGTTGAGACGTTTTAATTAAATTCTCAGACTTCAAAATAGCATTTTGATCGATAAATTTCTAGAGAAAAACGTCTGGGAACGTTTGTCAAACATTAGCAACGTTCTAGGAAAGTTCACAGAAAATATGAATTTTTGAACTATGTTTTCAACGTTTTGTAAAACGTTGGGACGTTTTATCTCACATAGCTCATTTGAAAGCTGCCACTATAAATAGAACCTTAGGGTTCTCCTCTTCATTAACTCAGCCGACCCTAATTTAAAAAAAAATGATATTTCTGTGAGCTCAAGTTCCTCCATTGTTGTGAGAACAAAAATTTCAATATCCCTCAAACAACCTCAAATCCACTTCACTAATCTTAAGTTAGATTTGATTTGAGTGAGCTTTTGAGTGTTCATCTTGAGATTTCGAACATAGAGACTTCGTTCTCGATTCAAGTTGGCCGTGTGACTTCCCATTTGTTGTAAGGACTCACCGGTACACAAGTTGTAACATTTCTATTTTGGGTAATAGAAAGGCGCACCGAGAAGCGATTGCGAGGTCCCGGAGACGTAGGCATTTTAAGCCGAACTCCGTTATCACCCCTTGTGTCAAATTTCTCTAAACTATTCTACTTTATTTTTATTTGCAATTATTTTCTATTTTTGAGTATTAGTGGTGTCTTAGGGACAACAGTCATAACCCGAGTGGTGGTACCCCGGGTTGTCAAAACCCAAGCTGTGGTACACCGGGTTATCATAACCTGTATTTTCCCTAGAAGGTCCAACCCCGGATTGACGCGGAACCCTCCTGAAATATAACTCCATTACTGGGATATTGCTTGGGTCAAATTGATTGTAAACACCCCACCTATAACCCCTCATCTGTTATTGGATACCTTACATAGTAAGGTCTATTACCCCTGAATGTGTCAATCTGAGTAATGAAGTCTATGTCATACTGGTTGGGGTTTACACCAGTCTTTCAGTATACCATTTGTTAAGTTCCAGAAATGTGGTATGTTGTATCTTTCGGGTACTCTGCTCCCTTCGCACCCCGGATAATCTTCCCGCCCACATACAGTGTAATCAACATTTTTTCTTTTGAGAACTACATTAGCCAATAAACATTTATCAGTTATATATAAATTTAAAAACATAAATTAAAAATTAAAAAATTAAAAAAAGAATTAAATAAATAAAAAAAATATAATATAAATAAAAAAATATCTGAAATCGCTAAAAAATTGCCTTTCTTTTTTTCCTCTTCTTCATCTTTCTCTTTCAGATAAGTTAGAATGAATTGTGAGTGGGCATAAGAGAGAAAACTGACTTTTATAGAAACTTTTATAGCAGACCGCCCCAGCATGGGCAGTTTGGTACAGGCAGCAGACCGCCCAAACGTGGGGCGGTCAGGTATGGAAAACAAACCGCCCAGTCATGAGGCGGTCAGAGTATTTTTAGAAAAATTTCAGTCCTATTTTTTTTTAGAGTATTAATAAAAATTCCGGCTTGCTGTATGTTTGTTTTATTTAGTGTACTTTTGATTTTATATGCATTAGCGTTGCAGTAACTACAGGGTGCATCATAAGCATAAGCACCTTTTGCTCGTTGAAACTTCGGAAGCAAATACCACAAGATTTTTATATTAAAAAGGAGAAAACTTGAGCTTTGACATGGATATTATATAGCTAAAGCTTTTCCCAATTATGCTTATGAAAGTAACATCACATCAGTGCATAATTCGCAATCGTCCTAGGTCGTGCTTTTCCTATCTGTTATATTTTTTGTACCCCAAACAAAAAACTTGCTTTTTCCTCTTAAGATTTTCGAACACTAGTCGTATCGTTCAGGAATCATTAAATCACTGACGCAAGGGGCCGGACTGAACCGGTTTATTTTTGCACAAAGAATTCCGCAAGCTTTTCTGATCATTGTATCGTAGCAACAATATCCGTAAATTAATTATTCCCTTTCAGCATCTTTTTAATCGAGTCAATTTTAATTTACTGTATTTTGCCGTTGTTCATCGTGAACTTCTGATCCGATAGACCATCATCACCTTTTCTGTGCTTTCGGTTTATCACTCATCCGCACTCTCTTCTCTTCTCTTCCACTATTCATTTACTATATCTTCATAGAATCCGCGTCTGCATTAATGTGGATTTTATTATCTTTCTCCTCTTTTGTCCTCCTCCACCATACGTTTCTCATCCAATGCAGCGGATTTCGATATAGCAAAATAGCAGCCGTTCATACGTTCTTACGACGATTTGTAGGCAGTGTCAGAGTCAAACTTACAAATTATGAAGGTCACACGTTAATGGCGGCCAATCATATAAACTTTTTATGCTACAAATGTAGGTCAATTTTACCGTATCCATTGTATTTATTCTAAAATATATAAAAAAAATCGTATATAAGTACATAAATTTTAAAAATAAACGGGGATCGATTACTGTACTCATAGCATATTGTTAGGTTTCGGGTAGGATATAGGGGTACAATTTAAATCAGGATCAATGTGTAATTAATTCCAATATATATAGACTTTATCACTCGACGTGCAACGAAATTTCTTCGTGATTGTAGTTGAAATCGAAATAAAATAGACAAACTAAACTTTTTATCAATTTTCAAAAATAGAACCAAACCGATTAAGAACCGAATCAAACAAATGGAAGTAAATATTTTGGTACCATTATTAATGAAAAGTACACATTTTCATACTCAAGTTATTTAATTCCATACAAAATATGTTGATGTTCTAAAATATTTAAATCAAAATGAATAAAAGAAAGTGATAACTGAACCAAACAAATATAAACCATACTTGAACCATTATAATTCGGTCGGTTCGATTGAGTCAGTTTTGAAAAGTCTAAACCGAACTGATCCATTTAAATCGAAAAACCTATCCATTTAAATCAAAAAATTTTGGTTCAATTGAAAACCGAACAAACTGAATTGTTTGAACACCCCTAGTTGTAGGAGCATCGTAGTCTTTCTTTGCCTCGCTTGCTTGTCAGATGTATGCAACAATCACAATCGTGTCTCTACCAGTATCCACACAAACAAATTCGAAAACAACTATGAGTCGGAGTACTAGCACCGAACAAACATCCCCTATTTCTCTCTCTCTTTTATAAAGTGCGTATTCTGATTTCCTGTCTTAACGAAAATCTGAATTAATGTTCACTAGTCCGTGGAATATATGGAATATATGTTTTCATTTTTGTCTCTCAGATCAAATTCGAAAATGAATAAGTGAACACACATATATACTAATAGACCCAAGGTTAAAATGCAGTTTTCATGCGGTATGCGGAAGGCCACGCATACCGCATATACGGTATACGGCCGCATATGCGGATTTTTATGCTGACTTATATATGCGGATTTTAAAATGAGAATTCATATATAATTTGTATGCAAAGCTATAATTTGTGCACATCGGGGGCATAACTAAGATAAGAAAGGAAATATCTAATAAATAATTGATAATATGTATCTGCATAAATATATCAAAGCTGTAATTCAACATCAGCCAACAACAGTGCCAATAGAACCGAGACCAGCAACAGCAGCCACTGTGGTCGACATATTCAACATCACACAAAGAAAATGGATAGATTAATAAATTTCAATAGAACCGAGACCAGCAACATTGCCAATACCAGTGCCTCACTGGGCTGGTACCAACATTACATATAGCAAAATCAGATTGAAATGAGGGAAATAGAATAGTGGCTGTTATATATTCTAGTTTTAACCGGTGGTTGTTACTACACAAACCAGTGGTACCAACATAAGGGAAATAGAATAGTGGTTGTTACTACACAAACCAGTGGTACCAACATCACACTAAGCAAAATCAGATTGAAATGAGGGAAAGGCACATAGCCGGTACCAGTAAAAAGAAGTTATCAGCACAGACACACAACAGTACAGCACACAGCCGGCGAAGAGGAGTAATCGCACGGAGGAGTAACCAACAAAAAGGGGTAATCGCACGGAGGAGTAATCGCCGGCGGAGGAGAGTGAGAGACGGAGATAAAAGCAGGAGCGATTAGGGAGTTAGGTTATGCAGACTGCGGAGAGTTGAGAGAAATGTTTTTCGGGTTAGGACGTTAGGTTATGCGGATTGCGGATCCGATATACGGTATGCGGATTTTATGCAGCAGATAAGATTATATGCTGCAAAAATTATGCGGCCGAATATGCGGCCGCATATGCGGAACCGCATATTAGACCGCATTGATATTCTATGCGATTGCCAACCGCATACGCATATGCGGCCGCGTGAACTGCATTTTGTTACACTGAATAGGCCTATCTGCACCCATTAAGTTGCACCTTTACAGATGCATCTATTTAGTGCGAAAATTATGGCACATATTTCATGGAATCCAATATAATCTAATTCATAGTTCTAACACATTTTATCCTAAATTATATAGAAATAAAAATTTAGAACAAATAAAAATTTGGATTAACAGTTCATAATGATATTTAGAACAAATAAAAATTTGGAGTTTAATTCAAAAATAAATAAAAAATATATAAGAGGCTCCATGACATTAGTTAGTTCTCTTTTCATTGCAGTTCACATTGCACAATGGAAATCAAGTGAACTAAAAAATTCCTAAATTGCAACGATTGCTCGGCTTACATGAATGCACGAAATGGCCCGTTGAACGCACTAGTATTATAAAAACATTGAAAACTTGTGAAAGGTTGAAACATGTTATGTGAACGATACGCCCGAAAACGTGAATATTAATTAATTAATTAAAAATATAAAATAAACAGATGTCAGAGAGGTGGTGCAAGCAGTATGCACATTAATATAGTCCGCATGCAAGGTTGGCAAATAAAAAATGGGGTTCGTGGGAGAGTTACAATGTAAACCAGGATGTAATGAATGAATCATGATTATTTTTCTCTTCATAAATTTTAACAAGGAATAGTTCAACTTCAACGGCAAAATGGTGGAGGCGCATTATGTCTCCACCAACAAGAGTCCTCTCCGGATCACGTGACAACTCATGTGCAGCTCATTTATTTTCCATTCTGATTCGCTGTGGCAATCAGTTCTATCATTCTATGTAAACAAGTTGTTACTGGGCTGTGATATTTCGTTCGACGCCGCAGATAATCCAGGAGAGTTACAAGTTGTGGTATCTTTGTTCAGGGTCTGCGACTAAGTCCGTGACATTAATTGCCTCCGTGACCTGTGCCTTGACAGTAAACATCTTATTATAAAATTCATGTATTTTTTAAGGATTGAACAGGGGGTTGGCAAATTGGCAAAATCAAATAATAAATTAACACAGTATCTCGTATGGATCCTGATCTTTCAAACAAGTTGAGAGCCAAATTAAATTAGCCAATTAATGGTCACTTAGTGGGGCGGGATAGGGAGAAGGTTGCAACATTTAATTCATTGACACATCATATATTTTACTATTTTTTTTTAAGAAAAGATATTTCAACGAATAATATTTAATTTTGATTTAGAGATCAATATTTAAGAGTTTGAAAAGCAGCTTATGTCCAAAATGGAACGTCATAATCAGAGTTGAAGAAAATAATATCTAATTATTAATTATTATATGATATTTTCAAACCCAGTTAAATGACATCCTGGAAATCTCAGCACTAGGATACAATCTTGATTGACATCCGGTGCTAAACATCAAACACATCTGTCATAATTTAACAATATACATCAAATAATTAGAAATAAAAGATTAAAGCCTTGGGCTTTGTTATACTTCCTTCAAAATATAAAAAGAGTTCAATTCAAATGGTAGGAAATGTGGGATAATATAATTTGATTCTATATTTTCATAACGGCTATACCTGAATTAATGAAAATGAAGCTAATGCGAAATGAGCACAATTACGATGCACTCAAAACACAATTCTGTATCTCAAAATAATGTTTGGTTATTACTATTCAACAAAATCATCACATTTGTCGTTCTATTCATACTATTAAAATCAGCAACATGTACAAACTATTTCATACTATCCCGAATGACATTAACTGTTTTTTTAACGATAAAAACACGCAAGGACGGAACTAGAAAATTTAGTTAAGGAGGCTGAAACTTCAAATGTATAATTATTAATTTGTGATTAGTGAAATTTGAATCCAAGACCTCTCAAGTATAAAATAAAGTCTTAACCACTAGACTACAAGCACACATTCAACATTTTATGAGGGAATTGAACTATATAAAAACTTCAAAAAAATAAAAAATCAATTGAATTTCAACTTTCGTGATTAAAAATTTAAAAATCATAAGGTGACTTAGCACCCCTAAATCCCTAAATATAGTGTATATTCGCCCCTAAAAACACACTCAACAGAAAAATCATGCTGCTATTATTAGTCTGAATGCAGGATAATCCGACATTTTTATTAATATCCAAAGTTAATTACAAATTAATAAATATACTCAGAATTCCTAGGTATTTCGAAAAATGTCCAAACCGGCCAAATTCTGGCCGGTTTCCTCCTCTCCAGAAACCGGCCAGAATCTGGCCGCTGGCCGCTTTCTTCCATTTTTTTTTTTTTTTTTTTAAGAGACACTATGAAGAGCAAGATAATAAAATCTAACACTGAAAATTCGAATTATTTGTTTAAATTATTTGTTATATTACTTCTTTTGATGTATAATTAACATATTTATATTAAAATATCCTAAATTACTTGAATTATGTTCAATTACATTAAATTACGCTAAATTATGTTAAATTATGTTGAATTACACTAAATTACATTAAATTACACTGAATTTAAACTAATTTCATTAATTATAATGAAATAAGGTAAATTACGCTAAACTACACAAAATTACGCTAAATTAGGCCGATTTTTTGCCATCTTTCATAAATCATAAAAAATAGTAAAAAAATTCCAAAAATAGTAAAAATTTGTATTCTACAAGTTCATTATATAACTAATTTGCTGAGCTACTTAGATTGAATAATATAAATAAAAATCTTAATCGGAAACTTCAACTCAAGTTTTGAGGCTCTTTCCTTTGTTTTTTGGCAATTTTGAATTTTGAAATCCGGCATCGCCGGCACTGACGCATGCGTATTTTCACAAGTTTCTGAAAAGTGGTTATTTGCTGAAATCAATCTTGCAAAAATACGCATGCGTCAGTGCCAGCAATGACCACTTTTCGGAACATGTAATTCCACTAATCACAAATTATATAACTAATATAGTGTAATTCAACATAATTTAACAAAATATAGCTTAATTTAATGTAATTCAACATAATTTCAAGTAATTTAGCGTATTTTAGTATAAATATGCTAATTATACATCAAAAGAATAAATCTAACAAAAAATTCGAATTTTTAGTGTTAGATTTCATTACCTTGCTCTTCATAATGTCTCTTAAAAAAAAAAACTAGGCGAAAACCGGCCAGAATCTGGCTGGTTTGGACATTTTTCGAAATACTCAGGAATTCTTAGTATATTTATTAATTTGTAATTAACTTTGGATATTAATAAAAATGTCGGCAGGATAATATATTGAAATTGGATGCAAAACAAAGTGCGCGGGAAAACCGACGATCCAACTAGTCCAGGCCCACAGTGTGAGACAATACTCACAATAACCCGCACCCTTTTGGTCCACTCACCTGAATCATCTCCAAACCGGACCCACTCCCCCTCCCACCCAATCCAACTTCCTCGTAACCCTTTACAAAAAAATCAAATTAAAATTTATACCCTCTAACATGTATAACCATCACATTTACTCTATACTTGCATAAAGAGAATGCACCAGTTAGTTTCTATCAATATATTTTCTTTTCATTCCATTCCCTCCCTTCCTCTACTCTCCATCCAAACAAGGTAGGTGTTAATCACCGGAATCTATAATCTGTCATTTGGTACAAAAGTGAGATGCAAGCGTACCATTTAAAAATCTTTACCGAATTTCAAGATAAAAACTTATGAGTGAGCCTATGGTGCTATGCATAGCAATAATGGCTAGTGTACTACGGCTCAATATGGTACTTTTTAAAATCCTAACGGTCGATCCAACCGTTCAATGTCATAACCATATGAATATGTACTTGCAAACTAAATTTTATATTTTTTCGAATTTTTTTACTATTTTTTTAGATAGGTAGAATTTTGATGGTCCAGAATTTTCAGAAAACACTGATTTTTCTATCTATCTAAAAAAATAGTAAAAAAATTCGAGAAAATATAAAATTTAGTTTGCAAGTACATATTCATATGATTATCACATTGAACGGTTGAATTATCACATTGAACAGTTGGATCGACCGTTAAGATTTTAAAAAAGTACCATATTGAGCCGTAGTACACTAGCCATCCGTGCTATGCATAGCACCATAGGCTCACTTATTAGCCAAGCATGGAGGGAAAAAGTTAATAAGAAGTAATAATAATATATGCAAGGATGAAAAAGCAAATGAGGTTAATAATATATTTTTAAAGAGCACGCTAGGGTTATGCACTTATGCTTGTGCGCGCCAATTCTCTTGAACCGGAAGCAAAGAAAGGCAGATCAGAATTTAAAAAGCGAGAGATCTGACCAATCAATCGAACCACAGGGAGGCACGACTCGGCTACGTGGCATCCATCTGGCCTTTAACGTGGGTCCGTGTGTGAGCTGTCGGCTGTCAGGTTTACCCCTGCGGGCCCCACCTCATGTGCTGGTCGGCCTCCCCACTTTAAATAGCACGCTCCCTCTCTCTCCCGTTCTCCAATAAGACCCGTCTCTTCTGCTTAGTGTCTCAACTCTCAAATAAACGAAATTTCAAACGAAAAAGGAAACAAGAACCGGAGCGTTCTTTCTATTCCCACCAATTTCAACAATTTTACGAGAATTTTCAAAGGAAAGCAATGGAGTGGCCTGCTTGCTTAGACGAGTATGAGAAGCTTGTTATTCGCATGAACACGCCGAGGTATAGCATCTACCCGACCTCTATCTAATCGCTCCTCTTTCAAATGGAGAACATCTCTAACAGATCTATCTCTATACTGTACAGGGTTGTTATTGACAATGCGGCATGCCCTACAGCAACTGTGGTCCAAGTAGACAGTGGACGAAAGCACGGCGTGTTGCTAGAGGCTGTACAGGTGTTAACCGACCTGAACCTTTCTATCAAGAAGGGGTACATCTCCTCCGATGGTCGCTGGTTCATGGATGTGTTTCATGTCACCGACCAGTACGGTTGCAAACTCACCGACGACAGTGTGCTCAGTTACATTGAGCAGGTAGGACAACTGATTTTAGAAATTTTCAATTCTCTAATTTTGAAATTGGATATAGAATGTAGCTCAATTGGTGAAAGGTTTTGCTTTAGTCCAAATTGGTTGCTCAGGTTTTTCTTTTTATTAGTAAGTTCTGGGAATACCCTTTGATTGGGAATGAAAAGAATTAAACGAGTATATTTAATTGAAAATGTTGGTAGGCTCTGGACTAATCAGGCTCCTTACCTTTTGCTACTTTCTTAATTTAAAATACAAAGCATGTTAAACCCATTGACAGCCTAATTTCACCCTTTTTGAATATAATTTGGAAAATACCTTCTTCGAGATGCTCATGAGACAAACTATTTAAGAATGGATTTCTCATATTATTTTCCTTTCTTAATTACAGTCTCTGGGTTCATGGAATCCGACAAGGTCACAAAGCTTCGAAGGCCTAACAGCCATCGAACTTACCGGTTCAGACCGACCGGGCCTCCTTTCTGTAGTGTTTGCTGTGCTGACTGACTTTGAGTGTAACGTGGTGGATGCACGTGTGTGGACCCACAAAGGCCGCATTGCTTGTGTTGTGTTAATTAAGGATGAGTCGTCGGGCTCCCCTATTGAAGATGCGAAAAAAATTGACATGATTGAGTGCCGCCTTAGTCACTTGCTCAGTTTGGGGGGTCAGAATGACGGGCGTGTGTCAATCATCGGCATGCCGGCTCTCGGTGGCTCCATCTCGCATGCTGATCGGCGCCTCCATCAAATGATGTTTGAAGATTTTGATTTTGACTGTGCTGATGACAGCGAGGCTATTGCCTTTGACACCGATGTGCCTTGTGTGTCAGTGCAGGACTGGGCTGAACGGGGGTACTCGATTGTGACTGTGCAATGTCGGGACCGCAGAAAGCTGTTGTTTGATGTGGTTTGCACTTTGACCGACCTGGATTATGTGATTTCACATGGGACTCTTGATACTACTGGTGACCGGGCCCATGAGGTAAATTGAACATTTTTTATTAGTTCTTGGTTAAATGTAGATAAATTTAATGATAAATTTTAAAATTAGTTGGTTCTAACATTTATTTTGGTTTTTGTTATGTGCAGGAGTTTTACATTAGGCACATGAATGGAAGCCCCATAAGCACTGAGGCTGAGAGACAACGAGTTGTTAGATGCGTGCAAGCTGCCATAGAAAGAAGAGGATCCGAGGTATTAAATAAAATTCTATCAAAATTATGTTATTTATGAGAACAAGGAAAAAGAAAAGATTTTAAAGAATTGGAATATCTTTGATATAATACAGAAATTGTTACATGGCACAGGGTCTAAGGCTAGAGCTATGCACTCTCAACCGCCAAGGATTGCTCTCTGACGTGACAAGGACATTCCGAGAAAACGGATTGCTTGTCACACGTGCAGAGGTATCAACCAAGGATGACATGGCATACAACGTGTTTTATGTAACTGACATGGCTGGTCAACCGGCCGAACCTAGGTGTGTTGACTCCGTCCGACAAAAGATCGGCGAAAGTTGTTTAGTCATAAAGGAAGAAACATCCCCACGGGTCTTTAGAAAGGTGGCAAAGCAAAGCTTAGAAGAACAAAATAATGCTGTTGCAGCTGGTTTATTTCATCTTGGCAGCTTTGTCAAGAGAAATTTGTACAGCCTAGGCTTAATTAAGTCCTAATTGCAAACCTAAACTTGGGTTCGCCAAATTGGATCTGATATTCTGATGTGAGGCATGTACATAGTCATACACAGTTGGAGAATGTTTATGGAATCGATTGAGAACTCAGGATTGCTTTGAAAGAGATCAAATCAACAGAAAGGTACAGTGACCATGAAAAGCAGGAATGAAGATTTGGCACAGGGACATGGAGATCTGATTTGTTGGTTAAAAGATATGGTAAAAGGGGTAGAAAAGACTTGTGGGGTTGATTCGTTAGTTATTCGTTTCTTCTTCATTTGTGTTAGATATGCAAATAGTACTGTACTGTGTAAATAACAATATTTAACTGTTTTAATTGTAATGGATCTTTTGCCTCTTTTAAAAAAAAAAAATTGTAATGGATCGAAAAAGTTCGAAGGGAAATTTAATATTTCTTGAATGCTTCAGTTTGTCTCTCTTTTTTAAATTTAAGACTAAGACTGTATTTTTCATTTCTAATCAACTATCCTAGAGGAAAGTATTGTCATTGAAATTTAAAAATAATGAAAGAAAAGTGCCTCCAGTGATAAAGCGAGGGAAAACATTTGATGAATTTTCAGACTAATTGATAGATGGCGCCATTGTTTGAATTGGGAATCTTTGGATCCGTTAGTTGTTGTGATTAATTGCACGGATGTACACGATTATGCGTTGCACGTTAATTTATTGAATTAGTAATTATTAATTGGTTATCTTGTAAAATATTCATAGGTCAAAGCATTAATCTAGCATCTGATAGGATCTTTGACGCTAGTATTAAATGGTGGTGGGATTATTAATTAGGGGCCATGAGATGAGATGGCATATAGGAGATTTGCATGGTTATCAAATAGTTTGATCATGACAAGAAAGTATGAACATGACTGTGAACAGCTAGGCTAGCTGCATTAAGTAGTAATTTTGTGACAGCTGGTTAAAAGAATTGATCTAGCTAGCTGATTAAATTTGTAGATTACAACTTAAACTTGGTAATTAATAAGAAGATATGGATGTAATGCTGTATCACTAACTAAAAGATGATCGATCTGGCATATTTCTGGCAATCAATTAATTCATGCCTTAATTGGAAATGGCCCGAATGAAATTTTTTTTGACAGCAGACAACTCTGTTTAATTTCAAAGTTATATTGAAATTGTCAACTTACGCTTAGCATGTACACGTTATAATAAAACTAGCTACATTAATTGATATTTCTCTTGGTATAAGCTCAATTTGAGGCAAGGCAGTTTATCCGACGATTAGCCGTTGGGAACAATATTAATTACTGCATGTCATTTTGATGAGTTATAAGATAATTTCAATTTCGTCTGAGCAATTGTGTTTTCCTAGCTAGTATATATATATATTTGTTTGCACCAGATAACTGAAGTACCAACCAAATACCAACGAGATTTGTTTTATTTTTAAAGAAACCTACCTATAGAGTATAGACTTAGGAGACTAGGAGGGTTAAGTTAATGCATGCATATATATATATATATATATACCGACAGCGGCAACGTGAGTACAATCCATAGATGGAAGCACGTCTAGAACCTTTTATATATATGATAATGTGAAGCATTCAGCATTGATGTTGTCAAACCTAATAACTAATTAAATATTGCTTAATTTTAGCAATGTGAAATGGGAAGTGCCTCTATTTAATTTGGTTATTTTTGTTGTCCGATCGAACAGAGGTGATTCGTGATTGCCATTCCCACTTGCCCACTTACATTAATATCACAAACATATATATACAGCACCTCAAAAAATTAACAGCAACTATCCAAAATAATAGTATTTAATTTAGATGATTGTTTCAAAATTTCTGAAACAAGTAATTATTTCGTTCATTAGAGACAGATGCCACAGTTCTCGCTCAGTGTGTTGGAACTAATTTTGACGCACCAAATAAGATAAATTATGTACATTTGTAGAATGAATTGTAGCGGAGTTTGAATGTAACAATTAAGGCATGGGCAAATGGGTTCAGAGAAAGGCTTGAGGCCTTGATGTAAAAATATTTAATTTCTGTACCAGTTGGTAGCTGCTACCGACCTTTCAAAAAAAAGAAATGATGATGCAATGGATTTTAGTGTTCCATAAGTCTGCAATTAATTCATACGAGAAAATGGAAAATATAACTAATTAAGCGAAATAGGAGAAAAATTAGAAATTGAACGAGGTAGGTGCGAAATCAATTAGGTGGAAAAGGGTTGCAGCTAACAGGTGAACTAATTTGTCCGACATTTTTATTAATATCCAAAGTTTAATACAAATTATTAATTATACCCAGAACTCAACTCAATATCGATATATACCCAAGCCGGCCATTTTCTGGCCGGCCAAGTACCCTCCCTAAGCCGGCCATAAAATGGCCGGCCATGTACCTTTTTTTTTTTTTTTTTCCCGTTTTTTGGAGAGAGACACTATGAAGATCAAAGTATTAAAATTTAACACTGAAAATTTGAAATTTTTTGTTTAAATTAGTTGTTATATTACTTCTTTTGATATATAATTAGCATATTTATATTAAAATATGTTATATTAATTGAAATTATATTGAATAACACTATATTATGTTAAATTACGCTAAATTACATTACATTACATTATTTTACAAGTTGTTATATTAATTGAATACGCTATATTGTGCTACTATTTTTTATGTTGTGCTACTATTTTAATGTTGTTATATTTTTTGTTTAGCATTACCATAAAAGCACACATACACAAGAACCGAAATATATGATAATCCAAATATACTAAACATAAATAGTATATCAAATATAAATAGTACAAAACTAGTAAAAATACAACTAAAACGGAGAGGGAGAATATCGATGAGGCGGTACTCCGGCGTTTGCCCGGCGCGGCCAGCGCGGCCAGGCTCCGTCTCTCTCGGGCTCATCTGGGGCATCGGCAGACCTCAGTATCTGCTCGGCGGTATCCCAACTGGCATCGCCTGTGGAGACTGGTGGTACTGGCGGAGGTGTAGCGAAGATAGATGCGGCAAACTCACTCCCAAAGGCAGGCTGAGCATGAGACCCGCTACCACTAGCCTCTCCATCATGCGGCATCTCTGTGCCATATCGGGATACCCTCGGTGCCGAGCTGAAATCCTCATCGAATACCCCGAATTCCTGGAGACTGTACGAGAGGGACTCGTACTCAGAAGTATCGGACATCTCAGGTGGTGGCTGTGGCGGCATCTCTGCCGGACCCTGCAATCATACACATAATTTATTAAATTTGATCTGAATGAAGAAATTTATTAAAACATCTAGCTGATACTGAAGTATGACATACCTGAGGCTGCACCGGACGTCCATGCTCGTCGTACCATGCCGTCCACCCAACGTCGGACAATACCCAACGGTGGTAGTCCCACTCTGGATGTGAATCGGGGGAAGATGGCATATCATCTAACAGAACCGGGCTCCGATCGGGCTCATGCGGATTTATCTCACGCCAGTTGATGTTCTCTCTGGCGTCCCGCAGCATACCGATGATCTTTCCACCGTGCCCGGCATCCTCCACTGTATTCGCATTCTTCTTGAGGGTGCGGTACCCAAGCAGTCTCCAGTTCTTCTTTCCCAGCATGCGGATCCCATGCCCGCACTCCTTGATCGCTGACAAAAGCTGAAAAAAATTTAGCGTGTCAGATCAAACCTTAATGTATTATTAAGTTAGAACAAAACTATGTGGTTTTATGTGCTTTACCTGGCGAGCCCATCCACGACCGGTGGGATGGTAACCATCATCCATCTGGATCCTGTCGCGGAGATGGGCACCGTAATCACCCTGCAGATAGACACTCGCCATGCAGACCTGCGTGTACCATACATCGTACCTCAACTGGGGATCCCCCGGGGTCTGCTGAAGCACATCTGGCTCGTGATAGAAGTCTGTATACTGAGGATCCAAGGCCGTCATGTAGTATGCATCGTAATGGCTGCTCCAGTCCTTATCCAGTCGCGCTCGGTGGGTAACGCTGTAAAGAAGACGTTAGTTGCAATAAAAAACTATCAAGTAATATGATTTATTTAATAAATACAATAGACTACGACTTACCGGTGCAGGTCTCTGTGCGTGTAACTCGGCAAAGATGGGTCTGCAGGAATCAACGCCGCTCGACCAAACTGTCGGAGCACCCGATCTGGGTAGTGGTGCTCCACTGTCCAAAAATGTATGAGCGGACCTCGGTAGAACCACATCGCCTGCTCTTGCTCGTCAGTCACACTGCCCGGCAAGAGGAACTCCTCGTACAACTGATCGTACGGCGTCCACTCAACAAGAGGCTCAGGCAAACTCTGAAGCTCTGACCGGACTGTCCTGATCCCAACGGTAGCACCGTGGGTCCGATCCTGGTAGTGGTGGAAACCGTGCCACTTCTTGGCGTATGCCGGGCAGTGAAACGTGTCTGGCTCTCCCCAATCCGGCGCCTCATTGGGGATAGGACGGCCCACTGGTAGACGTGACCACGACCAGTGCTGAAGCAGGAGTACCGGCCCGTACATCTGCTTCGCCGTCGGCTTCATTTTCAAGAAAATTACGCGTCAGTGTATTTTGATGGATTGATTGATTAAATAATTTACACTAAAATAAGAGTTGGTGACTTACCTCACTACTGCGACACAGGTTTGAGTACAGATGCGCCAGGACAGCTCCACCCCAGTTGTACGACGACGGCCGCTCAATGCCCATCAGCAACGGGAGATACATCATCGGCACCTGATCACCGCTGGAATCAGGAAACATGACAGAACCAAAAAGGTCCATCACGTAGCCACGTGTATATCTGCAATACAAAACATATAAAAATTCTAATAGAATCATCGTATTATAAATTAATTAGTAGAAACAAGTTATAAAATTTACCTCACAATCTCCTCCTCTGTGGAATCTGCCGAAAGACCCGCGATGAAGTGCTGCCGTAACCTCGTCATCCGCAGATGAAATTTGGACCTCCCTCGGTCCCCAATGATATACTCAGGGTCAGCTCCCAACAACTCATCGACATAACCTGCGAAGCTGGTGCTGTCAGAGACGCCGCCGACGGGTGTGCCACGGATAGCCAAACCCCAGAGAGCACTCACATCCTGGAGAGTCACTGTCATCTCTCCGAAAGGCATGTGAAACGTGTGCGTCTCGGGACGCCATCGCTCCACCAGTCCGGCGATTAGAGATGCATTGATGATGCTCTTCTCTGTGCGCACGATGTCCACAATGTGGTGGAGACCCAGGTTGAAGAGGTACGGCCGCATCACCTCGTAGTACTTCATGTGTACGCACCGCAACTTCACATCTAGAAGATTAATGTCCTGCGTTGAAAAAGGTAATCCGCATGGTGATAACATGATAAAATTTAAACCCAACAAAATTTAATGAAAATATAAGAAAAGGAACGTACCTCACGAGAAGCCAGTGAGACTCGGTGCTCGCTGTGGGGAATCCACAGGAGAGGACTGATGTGCTCCGTGCTGCTAGTACTGATCTGCTCATCCACTAATGGACGCTGGGTAGGCCGTGCTCTAGGCATCCTGATATCTAAAATAACCTAAATTCGGTGAAATTACGCTTGATCAGCCTAATTATGGTTAAAAAAGGCCAAAATACCCTAAAAATTGGTTATCTGTGCTAATTGCACTAATTGCGCTTAATTAGCATAATTATGGTAAAAAAGACCAGAATACCCTAAAAATTGGTCAAACGTGCTAATTTCGGTAAAATTATGCTTAATCAGCCTAATTATGGTAAAAAAGGCCAAAATACCCTAAAAATTGGTTATCTGTGCTAATTACACTAAATGCGCTTAATTAGCATAACTATGGTAAAAAAAGGCCAAAATACCCTAAATATTGGTCAAACGTGCTAATTTCGGTAAAATTACGCTTAATCAGCCTAATTATGGTAAAAAAGCCAAAATACCCTAAAAATTGGTTATCTGTGCTAATTACACTAAATTACGCTTAATCAGTCTAATTATGTAAAAAAGACCAAAATACTCTAAAAATTGGTCAAACGTGCTTATTTCGGTAAAATTACGTTTAATCGGCATAATTTGGGTAAAAAAAACCAAAATACTCTAAATATTGGTCAATTGTGCTAATTACACTAAATATTAGTTAACTTAGCTAATTACACTAAATTACAACAACATAATCTAAATTATAACACCTAAAACCCTAAACCCTAAAATAAATAAATTAAAAATTAAATTAGATAAAAAAAAAATTACCTCAAGGAAGAAGAGAGAATTCGGAATTGGGTTGGGATGAGAGGATTGTGAGAGGAGAGAGAGAAAAAAGGGTATATATAGGGGTTTAAACGGAAAAAAAAAAAAAAAAAGGTACATGGCCGGCCATTTTCTGGCCGGCTATGTACCCTCCCTAAGCCGGCCAGAAAATGGCCGGCTTGGGTATATATCGATATTTGAGTTGAGTTCTGGGTATAATTAATAATTTGTATTAAACTTTGGATATTAATAAAAATGTCGGCTAATTTGTGTTAGGTAACCGAGCAATATATGTCCATGGCATGTTAAATAAATAAATAGCACGTTACAGATGTAACAAACAGATGATTCTTAGGTACAACGAAACTTTTTATAAGGGGCACCGAAATGACAGTTTGGGCCAATCTACAGTTGTGTCTAATTCATTTCAGATTCGTACAATGTATCATATATCCATTTCATTTCCAATCGGATCGGATCGGATCTGACATATTAATTACACTTCAAGTTTCTCTTTTTGATTTCATACGCTTCATGCTTTATAGCATCAGGGGCGGGATTCATATAATTCAAGTGGAAATTAATTTATATTTTTTCTTTTTCAAAAAACAAATAATGAGTTTCAACTATTTTTTATTATTATTTGCTAAAATATTGCTATAGATGTACAATTTAGAGTATAACCAAGGCGTTCTTAAGCTCACCAACTATTTGGTGAGCTTAACTCCAAAATATATGAGATTTATATCAAAGGACAAATCTAAATATTTGATATCAATCTTTCGCGAGGAATATATTTACATGTCAAATGTATAAGTTTTCAAATTAAGTTGGTATTATGTCAGTCAAAAAATGATAATAAATGAACATATAAACTTTGTTTTTTTTTTTTAAGTTTGACTTTATACTAAATTAATTTGAAAATTTATAAATTTGACCTGTAACACATCACTTGTGATGTAGATTAAATTCAACAATTTATAATCGTCATTTTAAATCAATTTGATAAATTTTGGACTTAAACTCACCAAATAATTAGCTAGCTTAAGAACATACTAGTTTTTTTCGTACAAGTTACCCTCTATATTTTATTTTGTTGAAAAACTTCACTAAATGCCAACACTTATAAATTCCCATCCTCTCCATTCCATTCATCTCAACTCTTAGATCTCACCCCCACAACAATACCTTTCCTCTCCGTCTTTACCTCCTCGAGCAGAGAAGAGAATGAGAGAGAGGGGAGGGAGCTGATTGGAGCCGAGGGCGCAGTATCGTCGGAACTCGATGCATAGAGTTTGTACCCATTTTGATTGGAGCGAGGCGATGAGTAGATCCGGTCGTCGAAGTACGGCGGTGAGTTTTGGAGCGCGATGGTGAGTAGATCCGGCCATCGAAGCGCAATGGCTATCGAACGAAAGCGGATTCGATTGGGGTGTGATATGGATAATGATGTATTAGAGCATCTACATCTCGGCAACTCAAATGAGTTTCTAAATAACTGTTAACTATTTTTTAGAAATTAAGGTCTCTAAAGTTTCTAACTCTCACATCTCTGAAATTAATTTTAGAGTTTTTATTAAGCCACATCAGCAATAAATTAAAAATGAGAAATAATTTGAGTTAATTATTTGGCTAGGGTGGAGTTTATAAACAATTTCTTAATAAAAAACTTTCCTGCATAGTTTCTAAATAAGAAACTATTTCACATTTCTAAAATTGAATTAGAAACTGCCACATCGTATTAAAAACTCTCATAATATAAGAGATGTAGATGCTCTTAGGGTGTTTAAGAGTGTAAATAAATAGTATTAGATGATGAGAGCAGTTTAGATGAATTAATGATAATATAAAAGTTTAGATCGTCATTTAACTCAATGTAAATATGTTTTATTGTCAAGTAAAAATGTTTTGCATTGTCTTTATTAAAAAGTTATGGCTATTAAAAGTGTGCAACGAACTCCATTTAGTTTGGTGAAATTGAGATATCAAACAGGGCCTTAGAAATGTTAAACTATCTAAATCTCGCAAAACCGTCCCAATACATATTTTTTGAAATTTATTTATAAATGCTTGTTCTTTAGAAACATATTGTAAGAGTTATCACAATGCTATAAAGTAATGTAATTTTTTTTTTTTTAAGAACCGTCGTGTTAGTATTATATTCCTCCGAAGAGACTATTGTCGTGCTTGTTAATATATGTATTTCACATTGTGTTGGTCTTATTTGTCGAAATACCATTTCTAATAATGAAGAAATATTTTTTTCCTTTAATTAATTTTTATATGTGGGGCAGATGAATATTTATTTATCATAAAGTCAAAAATTGTTCCAGATTCTCCCACCAATAAAACCGACATTTTTATTAATATCCAAAATCAATTATCCAAAACCAGTAAAAAAATGACCGATTGGATTAAAAATTAGGACCGGCCAAATTATATTAAAATTAGCTTACCTGGGTCACGAGGGTTTTTTTTTAATATTTGTTAGATTACTTCTTTTGATATATAATTAGCATAATTATACTAAAATACGCTAAATTACTTAAAATTATGTTAAATTATGCTAAAATACGGTAATTTACACTAAATTACTCTAAGAGAGACGATATCTTCACTGAGAACGCGAAAAACTACGCCGAAACTTTAAACGGCCATAAAACGGCGCTCGAGTGTCCAATTTCAGCAAATGACCACTTTTCGAAAAATTTGTGAAAATATGCATGCGTCGGTGATGGCTTTGCTATTTTTCAAAATTCAGAATTTCCAAAAAACAAAGGAAAGAGCCTCAAAACTTGAGTTGAAGTTTCCGATTAAGATTTTCATTTCTATTTTTTTATCTAAATAACTCAGTAAATTGGTTATATAATAAACTTGTAGAATACCTTTTTTTACTATTTTTTATGATTTATGAAAGATGACAAAAATTCGGTCTAATTTAGCGTAATTTAGCATATTTCAGTATAATTAGCGTATGTAGCGTAATTTAACCTAATTCGTGTAATTTAGCTTAAATTAACTTAATTATACGTAATTTAACATAATTTCAAGTAATTTAGCGTATTTTAGTATAATTATGCTAATTATACATCAAAATAAATAATCTAACAAATATTTCAAAAAAAAAAAAACCTCCTGACTCGGCGAAAAAATGGTCGGTCCTAATTTTTAATCCAACTGGTCATCTTTTGGCCGGTTTGGGCATTTTAAAAAAACCAGCTAAGTTGGATATAATTAATATTTTATTATTTTATAATTAATTTTGGATATTAATAAAATGTCGGCCAATAAAACGCTTCTATATGAAGAAACTTTATTAAAAAAATAAAAATAATTTGAATATGATTCATATTTTACTGAATTGAATATACTTGTACATATAGCAGTACTCCATCGATAGACGGTTTCGGAGCGATTTTGTCGTCGATGAAAAACACGATATAATTGAATTTGCATATCGCATAATTGTTGGAAGAAATCCGAGTTATCTTTTATTTTTTTATATTGTATTTATTTATTATTATATTTATACTCTTGCTTAATGAATGTTGTCATTATATTAATAGTATTTATTTATGATTAAATTATTGCATGAATATTGTAATTTTTAGATTCTTATGATAAACTTTATTTACATTATTATTTATTGCATTTTTGTATGTTTAATTAGGAACAAGAAATATTATTTACGATAATTTTATGTATATCAATGTTTGATATTATTGTCAATAAAAAACATCAATTTACAAACCCAGTGGCGTAAAAGAATGTACGTGTTGAACGAATTTTAATTATGAATTCAAAATATCTTTTTTAATTTTAGAAACACAATTCAGAATATTTTAATCCGACTATTACATATTGAATTGGAAATGTAAACAAAATTTTAATCCGGTCCAAATCGGATCCGATAAATCCGTTGACCAGATCCGATGATTCGGGTGTTGTGCGTCTCGGGAGTGGGGAGTAGTTTCGATCGTTTCCCAACGCAGATCCCCTTCCCCTTCCCCTTGTTTCCCTACTTTTGTCTCTTTTCTATTGTCGCCTCGGACTCGGTAATCAAATTCAAAGCCCATCGGCTGCTACAGTCTGATTTCTCAAGCCCAGCGCGGTTTCCAACGGCTCCTCCAGCGCAGCTGCGCAGATCGTTACCTGATGGTCAAACGAGAGCCGAATTTTGTTTTGTTTCTTCGATTTGTTTAATTTTTTGGGAAGAGAGAGAGAGAGAGAGAGGAAAGATAGCACAGCGCCGTGGGGAAGCAATTTTCCCGGCGTGCAATACGCCCGGTGTGGGGGCTCGTGACTTGACCGCTAGCTGCGCTCTCACGTCGTCTCTTTCTTCGTCTTTTACCTTTTCCTGCATCCGGTCTATGTCCCGCCTTTTCTTCTTCTTTTACAAATTACAATTACACGCCGCTGTTTTCTATTCATAGAATGTCGTGAGTCGTTAGGTCTTGTCGGGATCCAGTTCAAATATAGCAATGAAATTAAAAGTATCTCTAATATATGTTGCCATGTTGGATCAATTTTAATTTTTTAGATCAGAAGATTTATTTGGGATACCACAATCATGTTGTTATAATGATAATTGTAATAATCTATCAAGCTTGCTTTTCTTTGTAAGTTTTTTTAGTTACAAAGAAAGCCGACATTTTTATTAATATCCAAAGTTAACTACAAATTAATAAATATACTCAGAATTTCTTGATTTTTCGAAAAATGTCCAAACCGGCCAGAATCTGGCCGGTTTCCTCTTCCCCCATAAGCAGGCCAGAATTTGGCTGGTTTTCTTTTTTTTTTATTTTTTATTTTTTACCCGTTTATACCCTATAAATACTCTTTTTTTCTCTCTCCCCCCCACAACTCACTCATATCTGATCACTCAAAAGAGAGCAATGTTTCTTTTAATATTTATAAACTCGAAAATGCTATCGGTTCGGACTGCAAGCGCACAATCCTATCGAGTAGTATATTCGAGGTCGATTCACAGGGAATATTAGTTCAGAGTCTTGATAGATCGAATCACAATCTTTCGAAAGGCTAGACAAAATCTGAAAATTGAGAGTTGTTGTTGTGATCAATGTAAATTAGAAAGTAATTAAAAGTAATTAAAATAAAGATAGAGATGAGAATTCCTAGGGTTTCGGCACACCATTGCTACTCAATCCGCTGTGATAATATATTCCTGTTGCGTCTGATTTCCTGTTGTTGTTTTATGAAAGACACCACATAGGTCACTGCGAGTTATGTTACGCAAGAATGACAGATCTTTCATCGAGATCTATATAGGATACTGCGAGTTTCCTTACGCAAATGACTGATCTCTTAAATACACAAGTTACTACACAGATCACTGCGATTTTCCTTACGCAAATGATGGAACTTGGTTCGCGTTTTGTTGTTCTGGTTTATAGTTTCTCCGCTAAGGTTTTCTTCACATAAACCTAATAGATCTTAACGAGGCTAATTCGTACAAATAGTTTCTCTTACCATTAAAGTACTGTCACTACCCTAACGGACTAAACTAGATAATCGAAGTTAGATGAAGAGATAGTAAATCACAAAAGCATTTCGATTAAACAACAAGAAATCATAATCAACAGAAATATATATATCAAAACATCAAGAGTAACAAGGTTTACTACCTAGCCCTAAGAAAATGAACTTAGCCGAGGAACGGCATGGTTACAATCACTCATCTCTTCTCTCTTTAATCAAATCTAACCATAATTACAAAAATAAGTTATTCTTCTGCCCAGGGGCCTTATATAGGAGTGGAGGGACGTCTGGAGGTTGAGTAGGGGCTAAGGAACTGATCTGGATACAGCTGTCGACAGTTATTCCCCAAGGGGCGCCTTCGGTTACGGTCCGTATCAAGTGATACGGTCTGTATTGAGACCTTGTCGCTGAGGGTTTTAGTGCTGCTCACTATCTCCTGGTCTGTATTAGGCTTGGTCCGTATTAGGCAATACGGGCCGTAACAGAGACTTCGTCGATAAGCGTCGCTGATTCGATTGACCCGATTCTTGCTCTATTTGGTGTAAAATAGTCCCAAAACCTGTTTTATGCAATAAAACATAAAGAATGGTGACAGTAGCCTTTTTCTCTAATAAATTAAATATAAGTGTGAGAAAATATGCAAAACCTAAGCCAAAATTCTACGTAATTCATCATTATTTTGACTCTGATCACGCCTCCCAACTTGAATTGTTACTTGTCCTCAAGCAATGACATCCCAGCTGGTCAAAGATTCGGTCTATGTTAAACATACAATCTCAAGGACTTGTTTGAAATTAAATTAGAACTCGGATTTGGTCCAATTGACATGCACAATAAATATTTAGAACTCTAAAATATTCATGACCTCTCCATTGAACAATTTATTCACCCCATGATTGACCTCATTGTGCAACCCTTAGAAAAATTATTATTGAATACTCTACTTCACAAATATCCTTAAATTTGAGAGTATTAATTTCCCCTTCGATTATAAATAGATCCCTTCCAATCAATAGGAATTCTAATGATATAAATTTTGATTTTTCTTCCCAATTGATTAGAGCAAAGTATGACAACTAAGTGTGTTGGCACTTGTGACTTTTTTCGAAAAACTAAATATGTACAAAATTTAAAATTTGGGAGGTTTTATCGAGCCTATTGGTAACCAGTCTTGTGTAGGCACCCGTACTCTTTTTTTATCCTCCATCTTTTATTCTATTTTTTTTCTTTTTCTGGATTTTTCTATTTTTTTTGGATTTTTCTCATGTCTGATTTTTTTGTATTTTTTTATTTTTTCTGAAAAATTAAATATTTTTGTGTCACAAGCACCATGATTACACACAATTCCAAGTATTCATTCATACAAGGAATTATTGCATAGTTTTGCTAGGGGTCTATCTATAATAAATGAGTATAATTAGCATAGTTGACCATATTTTAGCGTATTTTGGTCTTTTTTAACATAATTCGGCTAATTAAGCGTAATTTAGCCGAATTTAGCATAATTAGACCATTTGAGCATATTTTACCTAAATTAGGCTATTGTAGCATATTTTATGTTATTTTAATCGCAATTGGACAATTTTAGCATATTTTAGCATAAGTAAGCCTGTTTTGGCCCTTTTTAGCATATTTTACCGAAATTAGGTTATTAGCCTATTATAGATATTTTAGGTTATTTTAACCGCAATTGGCCTATTTTAGCATGTTTAAGCAGAATTAAGCCTATTTTGGCCCTTTTTAACATATTTTACCGAAATTATATGATTGTAGCATATTTTAGGTTATTTTAACCGCAATTGGTCTATTTTAGCATGTTTAAGTAGAATTAAGCCTATTTCGGCCTTTTTTAGCATATTTTACCGAAATTATGTTATTGTATCCTATTATAGCATATTTTAGGTTATTTTAACCGCAATTGGCCTATTTTAGCATGTTTAAGAATAATTAAGCATATTTTGGGTATTTTTAGCATATTTGAGGCTATTTAAACCGAAATTAGGGTTTAGGGTTTACTTAGAGATGGTTAACATAATTTTATTTTTGACATCAGGATGCCTAGAGGACGGTCTACGGCTCATCCAGTAGTTGACAAGCCGATCAGTACTAGCAGCACCGAGCATTTAGTCCTCTCCTGTGGATGCTCTACGACGATCACCGAGTCTCACTGGCTTCTCGTGAGGTACGTATTTTTTTTTAGATTTTCTTTAAATTTTGTTATGTTAACACCATGTGCATTACTTTTTTCAATGCATGACATGTTTTTATTAGATGTGAAGTTGCGGTGCGTTCACATGCAGTACTACGAGGTGATGGACCAGTACCTCATCAATCTGGGTCTCTACCAGGTTGTTGACATCTTGCGGACTGAGAGAAACATCATCAATGCATCTCTAATCACAGGACTGGTGGAGCGATGGCGTCCCGAGACGCACATGTTCCACATGCCATTCGGAGAAATGATAGTGACACTCCAAGATGTGAATGCCCTTTGGGGTTTGCCTATCAGTGGCACACCCATTGGCGGCGTATCTGACAGCCGGAGATTTGCTGCTGATATCGACCGATTGTTGGGAGCTGATCCTCTGTCTCTCTCATTGGAGATAGTGGGCAGTCCAAATTTCATTTGAGGATGACTAAGTTACGAGAGCACTTCAACCCAGGGTCTGATGGCAGATTCCACCGATGAGCAGATTCAGAGGTAAAAACTATAAATTGTTTCTATTACATTTACTATAAATTGTTTCTAGTAGATTTTTTATCTATTTTCTATTGTAGATATACACGGGGCTACGTGATGGACATTTTTGGTTCTGTCATGTTTCTTGATTCCAGCGGTGATTGTATACTGATGATGTATCTCCCGCTCCTGGAAGACCTTGAAAATCCATCGCCGTACAACAGGGGTGGGGCTGTCCTAGCCCATCTGTACTCCCACCTGTGCCGTGGTTGTGAGGTAAGTCTCTAACTCTTTTCTTACTTAATTATTTAATCAATCAATCCAAATACCCTGACGGCTAAAATTCTTGAAAATGCAGAAGAAGGCAAAGCAGATGTTAGTGTAATAATCTAGAAGTCAATCAAAGGATAATTTTATTCTATATATTTTGTTCATGTAATGGATGATTAAATATCATTTTGTTCTTTGAGTTTTATCGCATTATGAATCATTTCGAGTTCATGACTTGAAATTGTAAAACTTCATAATAGATGATAAAAACTCTTAATTGTCACTAACCGAGGTAATTAGCAAAGAACACTAATTTACCAATTAAAGGTTAGTATGTGGATTAAATGATGGTTAAGTTTTACAGACCATAGACAAGGAGTTGTCATTTTAATCACATAGGTACATGTTAGAGAACATGGTATTTGACTGACCCTCAATGAAACATTATACGGAATTGTGTTCGTGTCATTAATGTTTTCATTTAGTGTTAAGTTCTAAAGTATAAGGTGGTTCGTCGTTTCCTACATAAGAAATGTATATTCGTAAGTGTTGTTTAACGCTATCCGTAAAAAGTAGCTATAACGATGACATTTCAGTATACATGACTTTTGCAGAGGAGAGATGTTCACCAAGACTACTATTGTCCCTCGTATTTAATATGAGTAATAGTATCACTGGGCCCCTTGATAAAGTAAGATTATCTGTGCACGGTATGATTAAAGAGTTAATCATATTTGATAATCTAACTTAAGATCAAGAAAAGATTAGTTTGCAAGGATGACACATACCTACCTTGAAACTGATCTGATACTATGAGACATAAGAATTAACACGATTAAATTGTTTACTGGATCGTGATATTGTATTGTACAAGATCGTCTGTGTCAATTGGGTAGTCATAATGCATTCTGCTAGGTGCCGCTTATGATTTATAGAATTAAAAGTAGTTTTAATTCTATTGCCAACATAACACGGATCATATCGGGTCACACCAATAGGAAAGTAATCAGAGAATTAATTTATTTGATTAATTATAAATGTTATAATTAATAAATAAATGTCATAGAGATGACAAGCCTAAACACATTAAATTTATAAGTGTGTACGACACGTTGTATAAATTTATCACAACAAGCACCTCCGCTGCAAGCAGCTTGCAAGCACCTCCGCTGCAAGCAGCTTACAAGCACCTCCGCTGCAAGCAGCTTACAAGCACCTCCGCTGCAAGCAGCTTACAAGCATGTCCTTGCAAGCACCTCTACTGCAAGCAGCTTACAGCAACTCTGGTATCATGTCCATCAGGTCCGGATGGTCTGAGACACCACTGATGGGGTAGCCATCTATCCATAAACCCCATAAGGCGCTGACGTCTCCGAGTGTGACTGTCATCTCTCCAACTGGAAGGTGAAATGTATGCGTCTCCGGTCGCCATCTCTCCACCAAATCGCAAACGAGAGCTTGGTCAATATCACAGTGAGGCATGGTGGCCAATTGATACAACCCGAGATGCAGGATGCACTGCTCCATCAACGGGTGATGGACGTATGGTATCTCGGGGGTGCGATGCCTCACTGTCATCATCGTCGTGTCCTGCATTTTACAATGATTTCAATATAAACGTCTAATTATCTGTAATACTAAATAATGTTATTTAAATTAGGAATACAAAACGAACGTACCTCCATAGATGCAAGTGAGACATGGTGACTGACATGTGGGGTCCACAGAAGAGGACTAAATGTGTCAGGATGGTGAGGGGGATAATCTCCAAAGGGAGCATCTGCACCGGATGCCGCTGCACCGGAATTCTCTGCACCGTGATCATGTGAACTCTCCCCTGTCTCCAGAGGGGCATCCCATGCGCGTCCCCGTCTAGTTCTGACCATACTACATTTCCATAAACAGAAGATTCTACCTTATAAATCCTGATTTATAAACCCTAACTTATAAACTCCAATTTTGTCAACCCTAAACCCTAATTTAATAATTCAACCATAATTTAAATAATTCAACCCTAATTTAACAATTCAACCCTAAACCCTAATTTAACAATTCAACTATAATTTAACAATTCAACTCTAATTTTGGAAACCCTAATTTTTAACAATTAAATCGCGACGGGAAAATCAACAATCCGCACACGATAATTAACAATTCAACCATAATTTATAAACTTCAGTTTTGTCAACCCTAAATCCTAAACTACAAACTCTAATTTTGGAAACTCTAATTTTGAACAATTCAATCGTGTCGGGAAAATTAACAACCCGCACAAGATAATTAACAATTCAATTTCTACCAATCGTTCAAATGCCAATACATGATACAAAATATAAATTAAAAAAGTTATTTAGAGACTTACTCGAAAATAATTGGATTGTCGCCGAGATGGCCGAAAATTAAGGTTCGGGTGAGAGAGAGAGAGAGAGAGTGGCAGATTTGAAGAGAGAGAGGAAGAGAGGGAGAGAGCAAGGTGGTTGGTTTCGGGCGGCGAGGTGGCGGGGAGGCAGAGAAGAAAAGAGAGAGAAGAGAGAGAGGGGGTCGGACCGCTTATAAAAGAAAAAAATCCATAGCGGACCGCCCAGCTGCTGGACGGTCAGGTGAGGAAAGTGGACCGCCCAGCAGGCGGACGGTTGGAGTAGATTTAAAAATAAGTTTGGAGTGGGGGCAGATTTGATAATTTGTTTTTTTTTTTGGGTATAAAAATATCGGGAAGAAGTTCGTTACTTCTCTCACGGGTCCGGAAACCTACTTGTTTAATACACCGAGTCTGTCCAAAAATTAACCAACTCTTCCAAGCTGACCAAGTTTTTTTTTTTTGCACAGAAGTACAGAACCAATCCTTTTGCAAACTTGACTAGTCACGTGATGAAACCTCTCTCCTCTCTGCATGTTTTTGCTCCGCTTTTAATGCACGCTTGTGTGTCGCTGGTGCATTCGATAGGTCACATGGCTAGTACAGACCTAACCTAATGACCTAGACGAGTGATATAATTAAGCAGTGAAGATTACGCTCCTAATTAATAATACTTTTTAATTAGCTTTGGATAAAGGAACTCGTCTCAGAGCACCGTGGGATGGGACTAATCATGACCTTGACACCTGTTTGTTAGTCTTACTTCACTTCACTCACCTGCTTAATTATACTTTACATTATCATTTCTATGGTTTACTTATACTTTACATTATCATTCTCTGTAACTTTGCCCTGCTGCGTGTCGTTGAATAAACAAAAAAAAACTTTGCACTGGTGTCATTGGCCTCTTTGGTACACGAATTTTGTTA
Source organism: Carex parvula (assembly GCA_025461045.1). Classification (NCBI taxonomy): domain Eukaryota; kingdom Viridiplantae; phylum Streptophyta; class Magnoliopsida; order Poales; family Cyperaceae; genus Carex; species Carex parvula. Next base: position 2,125,724 of record JAJGRW010000063.1, read on the forward strand.
GGCAGACTTCAGTTTAAAAGGTCCGACGGTACGAAAGATTTTTTTTATGGGAGTGCAATTTGGGTAACTTAAACGCTAAATTATGTCAGCCTTGTTGATTATCTGGCACTGCTTTATTTTTATTTTTATTTAAGTGGTTCAGCTACTCAAATATTTAATATTTACAAAATATCTCTATTTTATTCGGATTTCAAATATGAAACCTGCTGCATGGAGATTTCAAGTATCCAAGAAATACATACCCTTGAAATTCGTTATCAGAAGAGAAACTAACAGCTAAAACACCACTCTACAGTAATACAGACAAGGTCAATAAGTAGCAAAAGACTGAAGATTAATACTTGATGAGGTGAGGTGTCGTTTGTTTTGACCGACTCTCAACTCTCAACTCCATCCCTGATTATTAAATAATTGAAATATTGCTACTTCTCAATATCTAAAAAAATCTACAGCTCAAGAATCCCCGGTAATTTCTAAATTGAGTTGCTCAGTCGTTTTTTAACCGTCATTTTGACTGATCGCAATATTTGAGACGTAAGAGAAACATGCATGTAGGTTGTAATTTGCATGAATGGAGACCAAGTGCCTCAAAGACTCAAAACGAATACTAAAATGATTTTATTTTGCAGGACCAATTTTCCTCCTGCCTCATCCAACTAAATCATGTGCTGTCACGTCTGTAAACTTTGTTCAAGAAATTTTGAATAAATGTCAACTCTCTTAATTTTTTTATAAAATTAACACTTCTCTAATTTTTAACGCAAAATTTACATAGAATTGTACCTATGAGTGCTACAAATGGTTTCACTATATGATTGGAACTGATTTATACAGACAAGTGTAAATTCTCTATAATGCTTTAAAACTAGGATCCCTTGTGTTCTTTACCGTGACAAGTCTGATACACCATTGAAAATGCTAACTCTGCAACAGATTAATTGGTATAGTCCATTTGCAATAACAAAGCCATGGGAAAAAAAAAAGATTTAACAACTTGCTCTCAGCAAAACAAATCAAGTGGTATCCAGCCGAAAATCAATATTTCTTTTTCCAAAAGGCACTAACATCTTACAAACTCAGGACTTAGCAAAACACTGATTGCATATCAAAATGTTCCCGACTAGTACTACACAATAACAATCTATAAATAGAAAATTCTTCAAGTACGCCTCCATCACAACACATCTAAACCCCGTCTAATAAAATGAGGTGTTGCCAGTCATAACTTAAAAAAAGTACCCGCTACACTCCAAGTGCACTAAATGTTTCAAAACAATCATGACCAACAAGTTAGGCAGCGAACAAACAGGGATCATTGATTCAACTAGGTTAGTCAGATAACCTCCCGTAACTGGAGATGCAGATTCACACACTTGTTACAGTAATTTTGACATCAGAAGCAGAGTTGCGTGGATCAGGCGGCATTTGTTGCAATGGGGTAGGCCAAGTTTCAGTTCTAAAAGAGAGATTGGTTACTTTTGGATACGGCTCATGCAAATCTATAGTAGACATTGGGATTGCAGAGGAATGAATCGACGAAACAGAGGCTGTGTTAGTTTTTAGTTTCTTGGGCTTTTGTTGTTCCATCTGGTAACTTGGCAAGAAGCTCCCGACAACAATCTGAGAAAAAATGGGGAAATTGTTAAATTATTCCTTAGCGGCATCAGGGCTATATCACATTTAAAATTCATTTACATATTCAAAAAGGTAAAATAAGCATAATTAGTTACAAATACATGGTGAAATATGCCAAATACCATGATAATGTTTGCATTTCTCAAGATGAGGCTGTTATTTATGCAAAGTTTTCCACCGTTTATAATGGGACACAGTCAGAAAGTGTGATAGGGTGGAAATAATTTTACATTTATTTTCAACACAAACATATTTTTGCAGTTTTCTCTAGAAAAACATAATAAGAGAACCATATTTTCAAAACAATTTAGGCAGAAACCCACGTCGCTCCACCATTGTGTTTATAACATGTTATCTGATGTGCTCTAAGAACATCTAATAATAATCATAGTGCACATTTTCTATGGCCCATTCTAATAAAATCCATTCTACAGACAGCTGGAAATCAAGTTACGACTCTCCAGTGAGCATAATTGAGACATTTAGATAAAATAGTTGAAAACAAAAGAATGACTTGGAAGGACTTGAACCAATGAAAGGAGATCATATAAACTGAAAGATATGTTGATGCATTAAGAATAGGTTGAGATATTTAAGTATTCACAAATCTGCCATGATTCAGAGTTCCTTTTTTTAAGCAAAAGCTGGACTGATGTTTGTTTAAGAAAATATTTACAATGTCAAATAATGTTATTTTTACTGGACTGATGTTTGTTTAAGAAAATATATACAATGTAAAAAAATGTTATTTTTACTTCGAATTGTTGATGGCTTCATATATAAGCACATGTTTCTGGCCCCCTGTACCAATTGGGTCTTCAGGCCGAAAAAACTAATGGGCTACTTTATAAACTTAAAAATCTTGTTGGACTTTTGTTAGACTTTTGAAACTTTTATTACAAACACATAATTATCATGTAACATTCATGAAAGATGTTAAAATGAACTAATTTGATTAAGGACGATGTACTTACCTGGACCGGACTTGCAGCAACCAAAAGACCGGCAACTCCACCTCCAACTACACGGCCATCTGGGCTGGCCAATGAAACGCTCATCCCACCAGACCGGCTTCTGGTCCCACCATTCTCTGTTGGCATGAATGATCCCGACAAAGAAAGTAGCTCAAACCGGCCCTATTAAACAACATATAAAAAGTCAGAACTCGGCCATGGTCGTCAAAATATTCACAGGTCAGGTTTGTAAGAAGGTGAAATCACATTCTTTCGAGGTTAAAGAAAAAAATGTTTGCCACTGGGCTTCCCTTATCAAAGGGCCTGATTACAATTGTGCCAGAATACATCTGGCCCAGTAGCCCAAGCAGTTCTATTAGACTCCCATGTAACTTAACATGAGCTGAGATGACACCTTCAATTTAGTGCAGGGCCCACAAAGTTAAGGACAGCCCATAAAAAAGTCAACCGAAGGAGCTTAATATAAACCTAGCCATCAAATGAACTTAAATTGACCCCAATAAGACCACTATGAACTCGTAGCCAAATCTTTAGCAGTATAGCAGGCAAATGGCCCCAGAAAGAAAATTTCATACCTCGTAGGTCAAAGTACCGCCAGAAGAGTCAGGCTGACGAAGAGTCACATTTGAAATTACACCATTGGCTGAGAGGACACAAATAGCTCTCGGGCCTTGTTGCGAGAATGATATGATCTTCATAGTCACATCCTACAAAATTGTTATGCTCGTATTAGCATTATAAAAATTGCACAATTTTTCAGTATGCTATATTTTCTTGAAGAAGCACAATGTACTGCTATAGGTACATACCTCTCCGGGAGCAACAGTGATAACATGCGGTGTGAAAGTTGCCCCAGCAGATAAGGCTACAGCTGCGTCACCTAGACAACAGTATATCAGAATAAAGATGAATAATTCAGCAATTAAGAGATATGATGAGTTTAATTACTATAATTTCATGCATGCTCTGTGCTTATGATATGTTGGATAAGAATAAAACAAATGTTTAAGAAAAAATTCGGAGATATAGTGTACAGTCAACAGATTTTACTATTACAAGGTACTGTTTATAGTCAACATTTCAGTATCAAAGTCAAAGACAAAGAAAGTTGGTTGTTGAAGAAATTATATTGTACTGCCACTTTATTCAAAGAATTTTTGAAAACGTTATCCATGGGTGGAAAACAAAAGTACTGGTTCAAACTGGATATGACAGTGTATGCTCTGACGACCTGTTCAAATGCCATGCAATGACTTTAAAAAGTCACAAAATGAACAGAAAGAAATAGATGCAAATTGACATAGACTTGGTAAACAAACCTAATCAGCAACGTCAGCTAGCAAAAAAGGATTAATACAAGCTTAATTTGACCTGGTGAAATTACAGGACCACTCCATACTAGTAAGAGCTGAGTGACACCAATTCAGCTAATCCACATAAAATTAGGAATATAATTACAAAATTAGACTATGAAATCTTAATTCTAATGGCTTAATTTTCCAATAGTAGATTAACTGGACATAACACCCGCATTAACCACTATTCTTCGTTAATCAAAAATCAAACATATGGTAATGGAACCTACCACAGTAAAAATAAACTAAGAATGGAACATAGAAAGGACCCTAAATTAGATCTCACAAGGCACCAAGCCACCAATTGGTCGGTCCCACCGAAACTTCCATTCCAAGATCCTTACTTGCACAGTTGCACAGCATAGAATCCGAGAGAGAGAGAGAGAGAGAGACGGTGCAAGTGCAACGACAGAACAAATCAAACGCCGCCAGACCGAAACATACACTAAAATCCAAATTTCAACGATCAAAGCATTTCAGAGTTTGAATAAACATACCTAGACCTTCCAGTCGGAAACCACCGCCCCCGCCGCCACCACTGCTATACTGCTGTCGACTGGAGAAGTCCAGTGGTCGTGCTCTACCCCGTTTCATGGCAGCCCCTACATGTGCTGCTGGGGTGTACTCGGACCCTCCAGTTGGGACCGAGGCCGAGATGGGAGTAGCGTTTAGTGGCCTTATCAAGCTGCCATCTGGCCCATATTTCCTTGGCCTACCTCTCTTCTTCTTCAACCTCAGGTCCGAACTCACCACTGCTAGGGGACCCACCACCCCAGGTTGCTGTGTGGCCACTGGTGGTGCGTCCGCTGCTGTCGTAGCCTGTGCTGGGGGCGGTGGCGGTGTTCCTACAACTACAGGAGCTGCTACAGAGATTGGTGTCACGGAAGAACTTTGATTAGTGTTGCCTGGTGGGGGAGGAGGTGGCTCTGTTGGTGTTGGTGTCACCGCAGCTGGTGGAGCCGGTGATGCTGTGTCCTCTCCAGTTGTGCCTACTTCCTTGGCCTCCATTATACATAGATGAGAGGCAATATAAGCTTTTCGCTTTAATTGATCAAGTGAAAGCTTAAGCTTCTATTTACTACGCCTTCTTTCTTTTGAAAAAAAATCTTTTCAGATCGAGCAGAGCAACAATAATAGCATCAAATTTTACAGAAAAAAATAGGATACAAAATTTAGGAATTTTGAATCTGGTGATGGAGAAATGGCTTGTGGAGAGGGTAAGAGAGAAGAAAAAGGAAAATGGAAATAAAAGGGGGGAAAAAATAAAGATAAAGATGAAAAAATAATAAAAGAAGGGCAAAGGAAAGCAAAAAAGGAAAGGGAAATTAATATTGTTTATTCCAAAAAATGGAAATATTTTAATCGCGGGAGCTCCAAAAATCGAAATATGCGGTTTGGGGGGCGAATAATTATTTGGCGCGACCATTACGGAATGATTAGAAAATGGGAAAAAAAAGGGCAGATTGGGGAAACAAAAAGAATGACTTTATTTTTTAAATAAGTCCTTTGCATTTTTAAAATTTGAATATGAGTTGATTAAACCTAACCTAATCTCTGCTGTCCTCTTTCTCTTGTAAAAAGCAAATTGGACCCAAATGCCATTGAATTTGGGTTTAATTACAGACGAACCATTGAATCGAATGATACTATTGCTTCATTGGCTTGCTTGTCTGTCCCCCTGTCGTCTTTTTCTTTTCTCTCTTTCTCTTTTGTTTTATTTTAAAATTTTCGCTTTTTGGAACGTAGTTGAGGAGTTTCAACTTTCAAGCGTGCTCTCACTGTGTCGGGTGTGGTCACTCCCGGTGAGCGAGCAAGTTGGTCACCTTTCAGATAATCATCTTTCAATTGCAACTATTTTAATATCTATTATAACAGGCTTGTGTTTTATAATTGTATGTATATATTATATGTCCCTTGAAATCACGCTGCTTGCTGCTCAACAACCTCTCAAAACATCTCCTCGTCAATCCAAATAATTTTCAGTGGTATTCACAACTAACAAGCATCGTACTTTATTCTTAGCTAACATATTCAAAATAAGAACGATCACCTTCAAATTAAAAAAGAAGAAGAAATAGTTGAGTTCTCTGTTAGCTATTTTGTATATTCGTTCAGTTAATGACAAAACTGATGTGATGAATATTCAACGGCACATAATTTGACGAAAAAATTTGTATTTAAAAAAAGAAAAGAAACGAGGAGGGTTCAAATGGCTCTATCAAGCCTCAATTTTTTAATAACAAAATTTATAAAATTTATATGTCAAAATAAAATTGTTAGATGCGATCTATATTGTTTTCTCTGTTGGGGGATCATAAAGGCCAAACAATTACGCCTTATCTAGAGATCAAACAATTACATCTCATCTAGGGGTCAAACACTTACACCCCGGGGAAGAAGAAACAATCCCCACCTTAAACCTAAGGACCGTCCTATGCCAAAGATATCCGAAAACATAATCTTAAGTGCGGAATTATACCTGATTCCATGCCGTTTGCCATGGAATATCCAAAATCTTGAGCAAGCCGTCTCCGTGAGCGCGAGACAAGTCTTTAACGGCAAGAAGTCCTTCTCGCCTTTGTGGTTGGGTTGTGGATTAGATCTTCCAAAGCAACAAGATACGCCCTTGAGAAATCCTCTCCAATTTCCTTATGGATCTCTCCTCTCAATTCTTTAATGGAGGAAGAAGGGAGAAGGCACTCAAATTCTGTCTAAGAATAACCTCTTTCCAGAAATATGAGTTGAGTTGGTTATCTTGTGCCTTGGGGACCCATCCTTATATAGTTTTACACATCTGGCGCCGCGAGTGCGGGTGCACTGGGTCGCACTGGGTTGAGACGCGTCCAAATAACTGCTTTTCTTTTAGCCCTGAATTTTTCCTAAGTCCTGAGTGCGTCCGCACTGGTGCTCAGTGCGTCCGCACTGGGCTCGGACTTTCTTTCCAGTTTTTACACTGGACTTCAGAAAATCGTCTAAGTCCTGAGTGCGTCCGCACTGGTTTTCAGTGCGTCCGCACTGGGCTCGGACTTTTCCAGTTTTATGCACTGCAGTTCCTAAAATTTGGCTAAGCCCTGAGTGCGTCCGCACTGGGCTCGGACTTTTCCAGTTTCTGCACTGCAGTTCCTAAAATTTGGCTAAGTCCTGAGTGCGTCCGCACTGGGGCTCAGTGCGTCCGCACTGGGCTCGGACTTTTCCAGTTTCTGCACTGCAGTTCCTAAAAAATTGGCTAAGTACTGAATGCGTCCGCACTGGGGCTCAGTGCGTCCGCACTCAGGGTTCTGAAGGCAGTTTTCTGTATTTGCAAATTTCAGAATCAGTCCATTAATGATTTGATCTTTGCCCAAATTGTTCTACACATTTATGGACCACATCCTATTGAATACATAGATTGTCTAATGTCTTAATTCCATATTAGATCACTTTAATTGTGACAATCATATTGACAGTATACAATTCATAATTATATTACATATATGCTCAACGTTGGATATTTGATCCAACAATCTCCCACTTGAGCAATATGTCATACTCTTTTAATTATGTATTGTTAACCTTATGTGCGCACATACTTTTCTGTCATCTTTATGTATTCCCAAACCAATTCCGTCCATCAATTACATTAGCAAAGGACTAAAGCGGCTTTCGTCACATTTATATTAATCATGACTAGACCATCAATAATCTCAGTACCCACATAACCAAATGACATGAATCATGATGTGGATGTGTAGCATAGAAATTACACGTAATTGTGATCTTACTGTGCCAATTTCTAACTGGGTCTCCTACTTAAAACTTGAAACTAAATTTCATAAACTTGTTGTAAAATGCAAAATTCAAATAAACAATTCGCAAATCACATACTCAATTGTGAGGTCATAACCAAAATTAAAGATAGAGTGCATATAATAATCCTTTTGCAATACCATGCATATAACATATATTACTTGTTTTCAGTCACAAGTTTCATATCCAAAATTACAATAAGTAAATAGAACATTGAAATAAACAACCAACAGACTCCCACTAAAACTGAATTTTCCTAACATAAATTACACCCATATGAGCAACATGCTCTTCAAACTTATTGGGTGGTAATCCTTTAGTAAGTGGATCCGCCAACATGGAGTCTGTCCCTATATGTTCTATGGATAACTGACCCTTCTGCACTCTCTCCTTTACAACTAAAAACTTGATGTCAATGTACTTGGACTTTGACGAACTTCGGTTGCTATTTGCGTAAAGTACGGCTGAATTATTGTCACAATACAATTTTAGTGGTCTTTCAATAGACTCCACTATACGCAGCCTAGTGACAAAATTGCGTAGCCATACACCTTGATTCGATGCCTCATGACATGCTACAAATTCTGCGGCCATTGTGGAAGATGCTATAAGTGACTGTTTAGCACTCTTCCATGAAATAGCCCCTCCAGCTAACATGAAAATGTAGCCGGATGTAGACTTCATGCTATCTTGACATCCTCCGAAATCAGAGTCGGTATACCTAATGACCTCTAGCTTGTCCGATCTCTGATACGTGAGTATGTGATCTTTTGTTCGCTTCAGGTACCTTAAGACCGTTTGGCTGCTTTCCAATGATCTAGACCTGGATTTGATAAGTATCGGCCCAACATGCCAGTGATGAACGCAATATCCGGACGCGTACACACTTGCGCATACATGATGCTCCCAACAACTGAGGCATATGGATACTTTTGCATTACTTCCTTTTCTAAAGGATTCTTTGGGCATTGGCTGAGACTGAATTTGTCTCCTTTTGCCACAGGGGTATTTCCTGGTTTACTGTCTTGCATGCCATACCTTTTCAGGACCTTTTCGATATAATTCCTTTGGGATAAACCTAACATACCTTGGGTTCTATTCCTCAGTATTTCAATCCCTAGGACAAATGATGCATCACCAAGATCTTTCATCTCAAAATTCTTCATCAGAAATTTCTTAGTCTCATGCAACATATTTATATCATTGCTGGCAAGCAATATGTCATCTACATATAAAACCAGAAGCACAAACTTACTCCCACATAACTTAAGGTATATACACTCATCCACAAGATTTGACTCAAAACCAAATGAGATAATCACATTGTGGAATTTGTAGTACCACTGACGAGACGCTTGCTTTAGCCCATAGATGGATTTCTTAAGTTTGCACACCATAGACTTTGCATCTCCTGACACATAGTTTTCTGGTTGCACCATATAGATTGTTTCCTCAATGTCACCATTGAGAAACGCAGTCTTAACATCCATCTGATGAAGCTCTAAATCAAAATGCGCAACTAATGCCAATATAATCCTTAAAGAGTCTTTCAATGAAACTGGAGAGAAAGTCTCTTTATAATCGATGCATTCCTTTTGCGTAAAACCCTTAGCGACAAGACGAGCCTTATATTTCTCCACATTACTTTTCAAATCCCTCTTTATTTTAAATATCCATTTTGAACCAATGGGTCTCGCTCCTTTAGGTAATGGGACAATTTCCCAAACGTCATTGTCAGCTATAGATTTTATTTCCTCATTCATGGCATCGATCCACTTGCTAGAATTAGAGTCTTGCATGGCTTGTTGAAAATTTATGGGGTCATTTTCTAACATGCCAACATCAAACTCATGTTCTTGAAGGTAAACTACATAATCCGAAGATATTGCAGACCTTTTCTCTCTAGTGGATCTTCTTATTGGCACTTCTAAATTTTCTTGAGGGTTTCCAGCATTGTTGTCAACAACAATCTGGCCAACAACAGTATTCTCCAGAATTTCTGGAATTTCACTTTGTACTGTTTGATCTTGTTGAGTTTGGTCTTCAATAATGGTTTGATTTTCGACAATTGTATTTTGAGTTAAAATGGGTTCAATATCCACAAAACTCTCAACACCTGTGGGAATATTTGCATACTCCTCTTCGAATTCATCCATTATTGTATCTCCCCCCGCAAACTCAACATCCTCAAAAAATTTTGCATTTCCCGTCTCAAAAACTGAATGTTCTGTAGGATTATAAAACTTATAACCCCTTGATCGCTCGGGATACCCAATAAAATAACAACTAACTGTTCTTTCATCCAGTTTCTTTTCATGCGGCCTATAAGGCTTTGCTTCAGCTGGACAACCCCACACACGCAAATGTTTTAAATTGGGCTTTCGCCCATTCCAAATTTCGTATGGGGTTTTGTTAGTTGCTTTAGTGGGCACTCTATTTAGGATATGTGCTGCTGTCTTTAAGGCTTCACCCCATAGATTAGTTGGTAAAGAAGTGCGACTCATCATACTTCTTACCATGTCCTTAAGCGTTCGATTCCGCCTCTCAGAAACACCATTCATTGCCGGCGAACCGGGCAATGTATACTGAGGCACAATGCCGCATTCATCTATGAAATGTGCAAAAGGCCCTTTACATTGTTCACCTGATCCATCATATCTGCCGTAATATTCACCACCACGGTCAGATCGAATGGCCTTAATGCGTTTGTTAAGTTGTAACTCAACTTCCGCTTTGAAATTTTTGAACATGTCAAGGGCTTGAGCCTTTTCCTTAATCAAATAGATGTAGCCATATCTTGAATAGTCATCTATGAAACTAATAAAATACCGTTGACCATTTCTTGTGGCCGTTGGAAACGGACCACAGATATCGGTATGAATTAATTCCAAGACTTCCGAACACCTTTTGGCTTCATATTTTCTTAAATTGGTTTGTTTCCCTTTTATGCAATTTATACAATCATTAAGATCTGAAAAATTTAAGGGTTCAAGAATTTCATTAGACACAAGTCGTTCAATTCTGCGTTGAGAAATGTGACCTAATCGCTTGTGCCATAATGAAGCTGACTTTTCATTTGTTAATTTTCTTTTCTTACTATTTGTATCCACATGCAAAGCTTCAATATAAGAACTATTGACATCCAAAGAATATAGATTATCATAAACAGAAAGAAAACCAGAACCAACTTGTTTTGAATCATGAAACAAACTGAAATTTCCATTTCCAAAAGCACAAGTAAATCCATACTTATCTAATGCAGAAATTGAAATTAAGTTACGTCTAAAAGACGGTACAATAAAAGTCTCATACAAATTCAAATAAAATCCTGATTTTAACAATAATCTATAAGTCCCAATAGCTTCCACTTCAACTTTATTGCCATCGCCCACAAAGATGAATTTCTCATCATCACTTGGCTTCCGGCAATTTAGGCAGCCCTGCAAAGATATACTTATGTGAGTAGTTGCACCTGAATCTATCCACCAAGTATATCTAGATACAGAAGATAAATTAACTTCCGTACAAACCATAACAAGAGATGTACCTTTCTTAACACGCCAAGCATGATAATTCTGGCAATGCATCTTCTTGTGTCCAATTGCACCACAGAAGTAACAGGCACTTTCCGATGCGGCAACTGATTTGCCCTTATCCTGTTTCTTGTTGGTGTTCTTTGCAGCATCCTTATTATCCTTATTCTGATTTGATTTCTTACGCTTAGCCGATGCCTTAAATTTGGAAGTTGTAGCAAAATGGGCACTTTCTGTCTTCTGTTGTTTCAATCTTTCCTCTTCTTCAACACAATGGGAGATGAGTTCATTGAGTGGCCATTTGTCTTTTTGACAATTATAGCTCACCCTAAACTGTCCAAAGTGTGCAGGAAGGGATATCAATGCTAAATGCACTAAGAGATCATCAGAAATCTCCAACTTAAGTGCCCTTAGTTGTGAAACAACATTAGACATCTCCATTATGTACTCCCTAATACTTCCCTTATCTTTATATTTCATTGAGACAAGTTTGGTCAAGAGTGTACTAATTTCAGACTTTTCATTCTTGACAAACCTTGTCTCAACTTCGGCTAAAAATTCCTTAGCATTAGTAATCTTATCAGAAATCGAGCCTCTAAATGCCTCTGGAATGGACCTTTTCATAATCATTAGACTCACTCTATTAGATCTGTCCCACTTTTCCTCAACTCTCTTTTCTTCAGGAGTTGAGGTAGCAGTAATTTTGTGACAGTCAGTTCTGAGTGCCAAGTCTAAATCCATGACACCGAGAGTTAACATAACACTCTCCTGCCAATACTTGAAATTGGTACCATTTAACATCGGAATGTCTTTTAGGCCAGTAGTAATGCTAGCTGAAAAAATTCGAACAAAAGACACACAAAACAAACACGATTTAGCAAAAAATCTGAATTTATAAATTATATTCAAATAAAGGCTAAACAATTCCATTATTACCAAAGTATCGGTTTCCATTAATTGATTACCGGAGGGCAACAATTAATTTCTTATGATACTTTGTCGCAATAATAAAGTATTGATGATTCATTAACATATCGACAACATGCCTTCCGGAGGGCCGACATTATGACATATGTATAAAGCATAATAATCATCTTCACACTTTAATATCACTCAATTGTACATAAAACTTTAACAACCATAATCTTCCGGAGGGCCGATATATGATTGCTTCAATTTAAATGTACACTTAATTTCCTTTTATATAATGAATCTAAATTAACTTTGTCAAAAGAGGCACCGGAGGGTACAATAATGACTCAATTAATTTAATTCAAGATATATAATTCCATATTAGATCACTTTAATTGTGACAATCATATTGACAGTATACAATTCATAATTATATTACATATATGCTCAACGTTGGATATATGATCCAACATTCTCAACATGCACGTAAAATATTTATCACTTTCGGATTTTGTTTTTATATGAATTAATAAGTTAAAAAAGCTCTTGATATCGATATTTATCCATATTTTAAACAAAAGCTCTTGATATCGATTAATACAAAGTTGATGTACTGTAACTTTTTATATGTGCGTGGATAAAATAATATAGATCAAATCTAATACTTGAATTTTTATTTTAAGTTATTAGTATTGAAAATAGAGGCATAAAAACATTTTCTTTTAGGAAAAAAATTATTTCAGATTAGAAAAATAGCCGACATTTTTATTAATATTCAAAGTTAATTACAAATTAATAAATTTACCCATGATTCCCGAATTTTTCCAAAAAATGTCCAAACCGGTCATAAAATGGCCGGTTTCTCTTTTTTTTTTTTTTTAGAGACACTATGAAGAGCAAGATAATGAAATCTAACACTGAAAATTCAATTTTTTGTTTAAATTATTTGTTAAATTACTTCTTTTGATTTATAATTAGCATATTTATACTAAAATACACTAGATTACTTGAAATTATGTTGAATTACACTATATTGCAATAAATTATGTTGAGTTACACTAAATTACGTTAAATTACGCTAAATTACAATAGCTTCGCTAATTATGCTGAAATACGGTAAATTACGCTAAACTACGCAAACTTACGCTAAAGTAGACCGATTTTGTGCCATCTTTCATGAATCATAAAAAATAGTAAAAATTGGTATTCTACAAGTTCATTATGTAACTAATTTACTAAGCTACTTAGATTGAATAATAGAAATGAAAATCTAAATCGGAAACTTCAACTCAAGTTTTGAGACTCTTTTCTTAGTTTTTTGGCAATTTTGATTTTTGAAATTTGGCATCGCAAGCGCTGACGCATGCGTATTTTCGCAAGCTGTTCGAGAAGTGGTCATTTGCTGAAATTGGACACTCGAGCACCGTTTTATGGCCGTTTGAAGTTTCGTCGTCGTTTTTCGCCTTTTCAGTGAAGATATCGTCCCTATTCATATTTAATTTAGCGTAATTTACCAGTATTTTAGAGTAATGTAATGTAATTTAGCGTAATTTAACGTAATTCAACATAATTTCAAGTAATTTAGCGTATTTTAATATAAATATGCTAGTATACATCAAAAGAAGTAATCTAACAAATATTTTAAACAAAAAATTCGAATTTTCAGTGTTATATTTAATTATCTTGTTCTTCATAGTGTCTCTAAAAAAAAACGAGAAAATAGGCCACTTTATGGCCTAGTTTCTGAGAGAGAGGAAACCGGCCATTTTATAGCTGGTTTGGACATTTTTAGAAAAACTTGGTAATCATGGATGGGTAAATTTATTAATTTGTAATTAACTTTGGATATTAATAAAAGGTCGGAAAAATAGCCAATGAAAAAGCGAGTCCATTTAAACGCCGCCATAAATGTACGCTATTTTCTTATATATTTTATCTAGGAGAGTGCATGTTTGCTTTAACCTTTAACTATTAACTAATATCTTACCTACCAAGGAAGGTGCTTAGCTACCCAATGTACGTGACCCAATTTTCTAAACTAACACGCGGAAAGTTAGAGGTAGAAAATATTTTTACTAGTACATAGTACATAACAGAGGAAGCATGTTCACTTGGTTGAGCTAAATATTTCACTACTTTACATCCTGTTTGAATGGTGGGTACAAAAAGAGAGAACAAAAGGAAAAAAAAATGTAAATAATTCTTAATTAATGTGTTATATATTTAATAGGAAGATAAAATTAATAAAGGTTACTCTTTCAATCTCAAGTAATCTTGTAAAATTCATATATTATTACTTTTCGGATTAAAGTATGACGAAGGAAGATAAGATCAACTGAATAAAATAATACAAAATATAATAACCTTCTTTTCAATTTCTTTCCATAATCAAACTCTTCACTTCTTTTCTCATTCATCTAAGTGATTACCGATATTTTATATGAATCAATAAATTAAAAATCACAAATAAAACTAACTCAAAGCAAATAACATGGATGAAATACTTGATACAAGTTTAATAATAATATTCATGCAATTGCATTCTTGATTTTTGTTATGTTTTAATATATATTTATGTTTTGTGTATGTTGATTTGTGTTTGTTTTATTATTTAATTTTTTTTTATTAAGTTCTTGAATAAGTCCTTACATACATAGTTATGTCTACTATATGTCAAAGTAATATATATGCCATAAGGTTGCATAGTCGTTGCGTCCTTGCATGAGTGACAAACATGTAAGTATTAGCACCTAAGCTAACGATTCATGGCAGTGGTTCAAAGACTAGAGTTAGAATTCAGTGAGCTCCCTTAGCAGAATAATATAAATTGTACATTTAAATTATATTAGGAAACACTTAAATTAGGTAGGGTCTTTGGGATAATTAATTCAGGGGTAGAATAGGATATGAACAACTGTGTTTCTGTGAGAAAGATAATTGCATACTTATAATGCTCTGAACTGTTGCCCCAAAAGCCGATCGCGAGATCGAAAAACCTTTCAAATCACGTACACAGAAACCCAACATGCCCTGCGGGATAGTGACAGTGCCGCATGCAGGGTAGCTGTGGGACAATCTATGCCGCATACGGGGTGACAGGCCGCATGCGGGGTAGAGAGACGTCAGAAATATATATTTTGCGTAATTTAGAAGGAGAAAACTTGAACCCTAAAGAATCTAACTCTATTTAATTGTTTAACCCAAACCTTAGCACAATTAGCGTTACCGCATAAACCTTGAGGGTATTGAACCCTACCTTTTTACTATTAAAAACTATTTTAACTTGTTTTCAAACCTATTTCAAAACCCCTCAAGTACCTAGACTAGCGAAAAGTTAGATAATTAATACATTATCCATGTGGATCGACACTCCAATTATACTACACGGTAGGATCATGCACTTGTGATCTGAACGTAAGTAGAAATTAGAGTTAAAATGTATACTAATTTATACTGAAATTTAGTAGTTCAATTTGGACTCATCACTAGCTCATTAACTAAATGAGCTAAGCACGAGTTGGGGGTAACTCGCTCAAACTCAGCTCATTTATAGCCCTATTCAACGTGAAAATATATTACTAGAGAGTTGCAGTACCAATAACCACAGTGACAAATGAATTATTCGGATTCGGTTCAGCGAGATAAAAAATTTGTGATTCGAGAATAATTCGGGTATAATTCGATGATTTAGAATTATTCAGACCAGAGATCTCAGTTCTACAAGGGAGCAAAAAAAAAAGGAAAAAAAAAGTTCTGGGAAATATTCGGGAAAAATTCGTAAAATTCGCGAATTATTCGCGAATTATTCAGTCAAAATTCGATCAACCGAGTAATTCGACGTTTGGTTCGGTATCACCAAAAAAATTAATTGTTTGTGAAAATCCACGAATCTTATGACTATGCCAGTAACAACATGCATGCATAGAAAATATATTTGATATGTGCTTAAATTGTATAACAAGACGTAGCATAGATCTAAATCCACCCATCCACCCACTCTTATTAATACATAAAACTAGACCCACTTTCGAAGTAAGCAAACAGTCATCCTTGCTTGCAGCACAAACACGCTGGTAGAATAACAAATTCAGTTTAGGGTATCCAGAGGAGCCACAACCCATATCCTGTGTTATTAGAAGAAGAGGGGGAAAGAAGAAGGAAGAAAAGGGTAGAGAAGGAAGAGAAAGATAAACTCGGAAAGAGAGTGAGAAGAGGAGAACAAGAGCACAACCAACACAAACAATAACAACAACAACAACAAAGCAAACATATAATATAATTAACTATATATATGTACAACTTGTTCAACACACTCTTCCATTGTAAGAGAGAAAGAAAAGCTCAGGAAAAGAGGAGAAAAAAAATACCGAACCACTTGTCTTGGAGATGAATAAGAATCGTTAAAATAGAGAGCGGTAATCATATATACTAAGTAGAAACACTGAGAATGATAACCATATATATCCAATAGATGAAAGCACCAGCTTGAACGAATTAAAGTGGAGCGGTGATCAGAAGCAGAATGGTGATCAAATATATATAGTTGCTCAAAGATGAAAGAGGGGACCGAAACGAAAGCAGAGAAGAAGAGGTAGGGGTGAGGTAGGGCGGAATCGCCTCGGGTGCTTTGGCACCGCCTTCTCCCATATTCCTGCTCTTGTTAGTTGCTGAATCTGCTAACATGCATGGATACCCTTGTTATTCTCGTCTAGCTAGTAGGATCTTTTGCTTTCTAATCTGAACCATCAGATCTAAAATAAACGGATTATATCCATACGAAAGACCGGTTTAGATGATGCCACCGAATCGATTCGATTCGTATGTTTCAGATCGGACTGTTAAATCTGAAAAAAAAAAAAAAAATACTACTATAATATGAAAAGATCAGATTGTGACAGTCTTTTATAATTTGCACCTGGTTATTAAGTCGTGCAAATGAAGTGCTGATGAAGCTGGAAAAAAAAAGTGATAATTTTATTAGAAGGCCGATAAAAAAAAGTGCTGATGAAACTGGAAAAAGAAGAGGAGTGGGATCCAGGTGGTGGATCATGGATCATGCATGAGTCGCGATAAACTAGTGTGGTCGGTCGGTGGTCAAAGGAAGGCGACAGCTGATCATTAGTTTATTTATGTTGACAAGTGCCTAAGTTAGACAGATCACAAAGTACGCTTGCTGAATACGATGGACTTCTCTCGCGCGCATTCCTCCTCCTACGCATCTCCTGCTGTAGCGGGTCTATTTGTGTTATCTTCGAAACTGTTGCATGGAAGGTAATGGTTTCAGATGTAGAGAAGATCAGGAATGGTGTAGTCGTTGTCAACTGTTAGGCAGTCAACAGAAGGGTGGGGACAAAATTTGGTTGCGTATAGGTCGTATGGCTATGTGCACCAGATGAACTCCGCACGAATCGTTCTCCAAAGACCGAGTCCATCCGTCAATGCATGGTCTACGTCTATCCATTCAAGAATCAAGATTGGAGTGATCCAACTGAGTTAATTCCAAAGCTAGATGGAAATTAAAAAAAGATATCCTGCGGCGAGACAATTTGGAAAACGATAATAAATTAACGATAAAGAAATTGTACAAGCAATGACTGCATCTGGTATGGTCCCCACCACCCCCAAGTTTTAACTCGTTAATGAATGGAAGGAATTCTGACTGGGCAGTGTGTGCATTTATACCCTCGAGTCCTTGACCCAATAATCTAATGGGCTGATTGAGCTCATCTGTCTTCATTTTTTTTCTTTCTTAATATACCACCGAGTCGTTCATGCTTTAATGATACTAGCTAGTTTGGCAGGAATAATTCCCGTTCCACAACAACTTAACTTTTATTTTGGTTGCGTTTCAAATAGGATTTGACCGATAGAACATTTGTAAAATTTATATATAAGAAATTCCAGAGACTGGGATTCAAGTCAAGGAAAGAAGCTTGTTTAAATTTAATTAAGTATGAGTTTAATTGTGCATCATTTTCAGGGTAATAGGTTGAAAATTGAACGCGGTTTCATTATTGACACCAAAAGTTATTACATTTCAGACACAAAAGGAAAACAAAACAAAACAAAAATGAAAGAAAAAAACAGCCCCAAGAAACTCTAAAGAAGTCATTTCTTATAAAAGAGAGTTGACATGCATATATATATATATATCGATAGCTTTCTTAATTGTTACCATTTTTGCTCTCTCTTTTTAAATGAGCTAAATATATATAATAGCGTTATCATTTTGTATAATGACTTAATTGTTTAGTATATTTGAATACAACTTGACTAAGCGTTTAGCCTAAAAAATTAATAGCAAAGTTATCAACAAGTACTAATTTTA
Source organism: Carex parvula (assembly GCA_025461045.1). NCBI lineage: Eukaryota > Viridiplantae > Streptophyta > Magnoliopsida > Poales > Cyperaceae > Carex > Carex parvula. The sequence continues at coordinate 2,144,247 of JAJGRW010000063.1, forward strand.
ATAGCGAATTAAGGGATCTCGAACCGGTTTCGACTGAACGAAAACATTGTAAGTTATAATTTAGCAGATTTAATAATTAAATTATTTAAATAACTTATTCTGTATTTATTTAGTTAAATGATAATAATGAAGATAGCTCATGGTAGTAATGAAGATAGCTAGCTGCTGAATTAAATAGAGCTAGGTTGCTTAGATCAGTGTTAAAACTGTCATGGTTGCATCTGCACTAGTATATCTATTCATAAATATAAGGTATATATTATCGTCAAAAAAAGAGACTTGCATATAATTGTCAGAATATATAAATCATTAATGGTACAAAGCAGCATGCATACATATAGTTTGAACTATGAAGTAACCAATTTATTGACAAAATATATATAGTTTGAACTTTGAAGGAACAAATTGATTGATAAAATAGTGTTAGTTAGAGCATTTCTTGCATGCTATCCTTGCAATTGAGATGAGAATTGAGATGAGGCGTACTTAACTTAAAGTCATCAATAAATTAACAATTTTGATCGTCATCAAAATCAGACGGCTTCAGATACACACACTGCTATGACTATGAGTCTATGAGTGCTGTCCCTCCTAGAATATTTTTTTTTGCATATTGGTAAAGTCACTAGCTCAAGTTTTAAATGGAAACCCATCAACCTCACTGGGCTTGGCCCGGATCTAGACAATCAGGGTCCGTTTACGCCAAGGGCAAATAATCGAGGGGCGACGGCATTAAAACCTTCAATCTCCCTGAAAGAGGCTCAGGCTCAGGCTTGGGCCATACATAATTCAGGAATTAAACCCGACTGAAAAGATATTATATAAAGATATATTTTATTTGGTAATTAATGGTGGGGTTATGAGATATATTTTATTTGGTAATTAATGGTGGGGTTTGAAATTTCGCAGATCACAGGTATAACCTTAATGACACCAGCAATGACAGTCCTCCAGATATGGGAGAAGTAGTCTTGGCAGCGGGTCAGAATCCAAGGTGGGACCCCATACAAACATTAATGGCTTGCTCGATATATTTATATGTGTGTCTTGATTGATTTGGAAACAGAGGAATTAATGCAGTGGTTTTTAATGATCAGCGGTTGCCTCCCGCCATTCTGGCACGAAGATATATCGATGCGCTCAGGAAATGAAGATATGGTTGCGCTATTGTTGAAGCTAACGATCAGTACTGAATATTCACACAAAATAGATTAAGAAAAGGTATGAAATTCTGGTGAGTTGATTATTTTATATATATTGTACTTTCTCATGAATTTATCTTAACTAATAATAATACAACAACTTTTAGAAAACTCAAAGCAATATATATATATATATATATAAATAATCGGAACAGTCAGTCAATCCTGAAGGATCCGTGACATGTTTGCATTTAATTTAATTTTATATCTCTGTAGAGAACATCTCAAGTCGTTACAAGAGAGAACATCTCTGAAGAATTCGGGTATTGAGCCTTCTGAGCAGATGGCCGGTATAACTTTAAAACCATATTTCTCAAAGGAGATTGCTGTGCTTTCTTGTTTTATGAATTGATATGTTTATACACTGGTGATGAGTGATGAAGCAATGGTGCTCTATTTAAGTATTTATATTTTATACATCAGACCTTCCTTAGGCGGTTGAGATGTTTATAGACAAATATATATTTTTTTTTCTTATCTGTCAGTACGTAGAGATATCAAGTCAAGACCAGACAAGCTCATGTGCTGTGCATGCAATTTGATGACATGGACCCATTTATCAACTGACTTGTGCTCATAATTAAATAGTCATGCCAATTTAAATAAACCTGTAAAGAAACAATTACTTTCACTCTTTCCATTGCAACACGGAAATATAAAGCATGTCGTATGACTGTTTAAGCACTGGTACTTTTTATATACTTTAGGAACTGCACAGAAGTCAAAGATATTTCACCGATAGATTGCAGTACCTGCGTTGCATTTAGAACTGTAATATCTCCTGTACAGATTAAGGTATAGAGTGCAATTTGTATTGAACAAAATAAATAGAATCTTTCGGATATGGTAGAACGCACAATTAATTATATGCTTATAGCACTGATACAGCATGAGTTAGTTATTTTCACCTTGTACAGTCTTACACAAAACTGAATTGGAGTTTGGACAGGTATAGTGTTGCCATTATTTTCTATGAAGCTTCGCATTTTTCCTCCTAATCATTAGAAAAATAAATATAATAAATGCATCAAGCATGAATACATGGAACAGGACCAGTGGTCTATGAGCCGAGTGCATTAACTGATACTGACACATTATGATGTAATTGGGAGGTCATGTAGAATTAATCTGGCTTGCTCCTTCCTGTGCCAATAAGAAAGTTGCATGGTGGAAAACAGAGAAACTTGATCAGGGGATGGGTCTCCTTTCTCATCTATATATATATATAGTGTTCACTGATTATTCTACTCTTGACTTCTAATATTTGAAATTTTGCGGTGCATCCCTCCTTGTGTCCTTTGAGTTACATAATTAAAGATGAAGCATCTATGTGGCTTCTACAGACAACAGTACCAAACATCAAATAATAAATAAATACATCAGTAATACTCGATCGGTATAAATATCACCCGTTATATAGAATACAGAAGGTGTTCGATCTGCTTGATCTTTCTACATTAGTTTCGTTGACTCTAGTGTCAATTGCCATGTCTTGATGGATAGCACCAGATGGAGTTATTAAAACAGACAGGATTGAGTCAACAAAGTCTAAAGAGTAATAAAAATGAACACAATTTCATGCAAAAACTGAGATAGAAAGGTAACTGAATTTTGATCGGTGCTTCATAGTCCCCTTACTGCTGTTTTTTTTTTTCCTAGGAGTTGTACCATTGGACTGGGATTATATATACTTGAAAGTGAGAAAGGTATGTATGGTAAGTAACCGAGCACACAGCAATGCATTCGTCAATAAAGTTTTTTTAATTTTTCTAGTCGATGTTTATAATATGAAATTAGAAAGTAAATAAAATTACAGATTTATTGTTATTTAATTAGGCACATCATACTTTGTAAAACAATCAAAAAGGTTGAAAGCATCGCTAGCAGATGCATACCCAAAAATCAAAGCATTGTACAGCACAAGTGCTGGTTCTGTAATCCAGTTTTAATAAATCTCACCAGCCCATCAAAGGAAGTTACAGCCATAACAACACCTATCTCTTTGTAATCCAGTTTTAATAAATCTCACCAGCCCATTCAAGGAAGTTACAGCCATAACAACACCTATCTCTTTGTAATCCAGTTTTAATAACCAACAAATGAACAGAGGTCCCCTGACCCAAGTCCTCATTATCCGCATATGCACTCAGAACTGAAGCAAGTACCGCACAATCAGGTGACACGCTGTAATCTTCTTGCAGCATGGATTTGATGATATGTCAAGAACATTAAGAGGAAGGTCGCTCTCTGTGCAATCAGAGATAATCAGATTACACAGATACAGGAGATGAGATTAGGGCATAATGTCGAACAGCTTGAGGGCGTAGGTCGGGCCGGGCAGGGCAAAACCCGGAACGGGTAGCGGGCACAACGGGTACGGGTACTCGGGTACAACGGGCACGGGTAGACGGGTTTTTTTTTGAAAAAGTCTGCCCTGTCCGTTTCAAACTCGTGCCCGTCTCGGGTTCCCGGGTAGCCGGGTAGACGGGTAGACGGTTTTTTTTTTTTTTTTTACAGTGTGGGACCCACCCGGTTTGTGATTTGAACCAATTACTATTTGGGGGGAGGGAAATTTTTTTGAAAAAAATGGATTTTCGGGTAGCGGGTAAACGGGTGCGGATAAACCCGGAGCGGGTTCGGGTACGGGTACGGCGGGTTCGGGTTCGGATACGGCGGGTACGGGTACACCCGGATTTTTTCCAAAAATAGAGAACCTGTCCGTTTGAGACCCGTACCCGTGTACCCATTTACCCGGGTATACCCGCGCTCAGGTACGGGTACCCCGGGCACCGGGCATGGGCGGACCGGGTTCGGGCAGCCCCCCACGGGTTGTGTCAAACCACTACGTAGGTCACATGGCGAAGCTTAAAAACAACAATTAAAGAAACTGCGAGTCTGAGACAAGAATGGTGGGACCCGATTCAAAGTGAAGGGTTACAGGAGCGCAGACACGTGTATGAGGCGGGAGAAGAGGCAGCTGTTTTTTTGAGAAACAAGAGGCAGCTGTTAGCGATCGTCAGCATTGGAGAGAGACGTCGGATGATCAGAATTGAGAGATCAGATGAGATCAAAAGTGGAGGCGATCAGGATTTCTTAAGCACACAGGCCGGCCCGTTTCATATTTTATAAAATGGGCCATCATGATGATTAACTGTAGAATTGGAACTATATATTCAACTCCTTCTGGGTTTTTCTGGAGCAATGCGAAATAGAGCCCTATTAGGATAACTGTTAAATGATTCTCTGACTAATCAGCAGTTTAAAAGATCAACACACACAAAAAAGTTAGAAGATTGATAATAAAGATTATAGTTCATTTATTTACTTTGTAAATAATTTATTTATATTACATAACTGTATAGAACTACGTCAAATTAACTAAAATCGTCTAAATTACAGGAAGACAGTAGTTCAAATTAAATACTAATCTAAATGTTGTGCAAACCCTGGTCATCACTTAAACAACAGTTGCACCAGAAGAATTAAGCATCAAATTTTGCATGATCATGCTCCCCACCCCACCCACCACCAACCCCCCCCCACCTTTTTTTTTTTCTTTTCTTTTCAATTTAGGCCTCGCTTATGACTTCAAAATCCATTTTCGAACTGAGCTGTAACCCTAGTGGCGGCACACTCTGCGCATCACTAAACACATTGTATGGGTCCACAGCCGTTTTTGTGTGAACGAGCCGATCATAGTTGCCCAAGAAGTATCTCTCTCCCCAAGCTCTTGCATGCTCTGTTGGATTGTCTATTTGCTTGATCTCAGTTGACAGTCCATTGCTGCCCAAGTCTAGATCCAGATAATTCACATAAGCTGTTCTAGGATTTTTCGACACATAATCTTTCATGTAATCATACAAAAACCGTATCCAATTCATGTAGTATTTTCTTTTTCCATCATCCTCTGCTGTCCATTCGATCAAGTATTGGATGCCGTAAATATTTCCTTTGCGGTGCGGAAAAGGTAAATCACTAGGCCCGAACCGGTTCATGGCCCCGCCATATGGATCAAGTATGACATAGGCTTTAGGCTCTTGTGATAGCAAATTGATCACACCGATTAATCCTTCTTTTGGTATTGGGGCCCGCACGTAGTCGGATTTGGCTTTGAAAAAGTTTTTCGAGTGCAAAACACGGTCCTTTAAATCAGACACCGAGCTGCCCTTTGGTAAACCAGAAAAAAACACAACGGAATCAATCCAACTCATCTCTTTCACATTTAAATTCAACAAACCGATATTTGGAAATTGCCTTTGTAAAATTTGAACTGCATCTTGTTTAGGTCCAAGATATAGCCCCTTAAAGGTGACTGATAGGGTTCCAGTTTGTTCACACTGAGGCAGACCCGCTCCGACAAATGCCGATAAGTAGAACTCATCAGGGAAAAATGGAGCAACTGACTGCCATGTGATGACTAATTCAGCAATAGATTGAACTGAACCAGGCCGGTTTAATATGAAAGCGGAGACCCGGTCCGGTACCGGGAGAAGTTGCACATGCCAAGAATAGATTGCACCCCAGGTACCCCCACCCCCACCTCTTATGGCCCAAAAGAGATCCTCACTCATCCCTGTTCGGTTCAAAGCTTGACCCGACGGATCTATCAAAACCGCATCAATTACATTATCAGCTGCCAACCCGTATTTCCGTGATAAAAGTCCAAAGCCACCACCCGCTATGTGACCGCCTGAACCAACAGTCGGGCATGACCCGGCAGAGAAAGCAAGTGACCGACTCAACTCAGAAATTGCAAGGTAAAACTGACCTAGAGTTGCACCGGCCTCAACCCAGGCAGTTCGAGTAGCAAGATCAATTTGGATCCTGTTTAGGTTCATAAGATCGACCACCGCAAAAGGAGTATTAGAATCGACGACAGTGTAGGATAAGCCTTCATAACTATGGCCTCCACTTCGCAGACGGATTGACAAAGACACGGCACGTAGACATAGTATTGTGTTTTGCAGGTGTAGCCGACTAGAGGGTATGATGATCGCTTCCGGTTTCAGTACCGTAGGCCCCACAAAACGGAGATTCTGAATGGAGAGGTTTAGAGCACTGTAGTAAGCTGGTGTGTTGTACAGAGAGAAGTTGTGGATCCCGGCAGTTGATAGACATGCAGCGAGATCGTGTGAGGATGTGAATTTGCTACTTATTGGGAGCTTTGCAGGGTGACAACTTGAGATTAGCAACAAAGTGAAGAGGAGAAGAGAGGTGGCAGCCATTGTTGGCGGTGGAAGGGACATAGAAAATATTTGGTGGTTTTTGTTTTTATTTGTAGGGGATACACCGCCAATTTGCAATTCACAGTGTTTGGACTTTGGAGGGGTTGGCAATTGTTATAAAAAAATACAACCTATTAATACTTGGGTCTTTTTTTTTTCTTGTACATGTATGCAGTGATGCATGTCTAAGATTTTATAAATATAGGATTAAAATTACTTCCTAACTCATGTTATTATTTTGTTAAATTTTAAATGGAAAAAACTATAAAGTTAAAATAACACAATAAAACCATTAAAATGTGAGCTACAAGAGGATATCATGAAAAACATAACAGAGAAAGGAAACCAAACAAAAAAAAAAACAAAAGAAACAGTAAAATGGAAACAACAGAAAAGATGATTAAGGTCTTCTTAAAGGAACAGCAGTTAAAGATAAATTTTGTTCATTGTTGGTACTTTCGCATCTGGCTTATTGCCAGCACGTCCCGTCATGCAAATCCGGTGTAAATAATTTCTATAAGTATGAACTTTGTTTAAAATTTATAAGGATTCATATTTGTTTGAACAATTTGTTCGGAATTTGCACACTTAGTGTGCTGCACTGCTGCTATTGACGGATGAATCGGAGATAAAATTGTCCCCACCCAGAGATAGGTAGCAGGACTTGGAAAAAAAATTACTTCTGATTTACTATCAAGGTCATTTCTGAATTCTGAATTCTGAAAGTGTTTGATAAAATGCAACTTATGCTCTTTAGGCAGTAAGAACCTCCAGCTAGTCCTTTTTGTCTTATTATCAATTGCTTAATCAAAATGGCGAGTTTGCTCAACGATTGTAGCTATGATGAAGTCAGATTTGTACACTAGTATATTGTCTTACGATAAGCTGATACAATGAAGATGTGATTGCAAACCTACATGTATAGATTAAATAACCAAGTGTCCTTTAAATAGAGAATCTAACGTCAGAAAAAGGAAAAGGGCCCCCCAGTGAAGACTGAAGAGAGAATATTATTACATTATGCTGAGGATACAGAGCTTTCCTGCCCATCAATTTACATTTGTTGTGGTGTTATTTACATTTTCTGACTAGGTAACACCACCAACTATCTCGTTTCTTTCAATTTAAAATTGTCCCAAAAGGTAGATAATTCTTGCAGAGAACTGAGAGCAGTTATCTGATGGCGATAGCTTCTTTGTTGTAGCCTAGTTATTTATCACATTTGTCCCTCTTCCCTACCACCAGTAGACATCTCCGTTTATGCTATTGTCCCATGCTTTCAAAACTAGGTCTAACTATTCAACTCGTACCGAATCCATGCATCAACGTTTATTTTTATACGAGACACCCGTATATGCTACTACTATATTATGGTAGAAAATAAAACCTACTTATTCAGATCAGACCATCTGATTTTTTATGTGAACCTGTAGATCGAACGGTGTAAAAACCAAATAACTAAATCCCTAATTTCCATAGGGGGCTGTTTAAATCATCTGAAATCCAAAAATCGGATGTGATGAAAAACACCGGAAATAAGCTCTCTAACTAATGAGCTGGGTCATGAACTTAGCTTGAAGGTGGACCTGGCCCAATCAAGTAGAGATTCAATTCAATATATAGCAACCTAAAAGCAAATTAAAGACAGACCCAACAGAAATAGAGTGCTAAATAGTGCTTTTCTCTTGAACAACATTACAAAATATCCTTGATCATATTTGAATTCACCAAACAACAAATCTTTAGGCATTGAGAAACAAAAATAAAAAAGAGAAAACCAATCAAGATGTCCGGAACCTAGCACTAACGGAAAATTTACGACAGACAAAACTTCAATTCTTTTGATGAGTTTGTTTTCCTCCAACAAACACAAATTCCTCTGGGAGGGCTGTTTACTGCTCAGCATTAACAGTGCCCTTCTCACTAACGTAGATTCCATCAAGAAACTTCCTTATGTCCTTGTTCTTGACATGGCATTTCTGTTATGATACAAAAATAGAAGGTTAAATTAATCAGCATTTACATATATATATAGTATCAAAATTAAAAAAGGGTTTGTGTAAAATAAGAGAAAACAGATGGGGGACCTGATTGATAAGAGCGGCAGACCGAGAGACAAGCTCAACATCATTGCCATCAAGGATAAGCTCATCCTTCACTTTCTCTGATCGAACAACAGTCACTCCATTCAGCATATCCACCTTTCTCACCTTCATTGTTTCATTTTAAAAAAAAAAAAAAATAACACAGATATTAGTAGTGAAATATATTTAAGGCTAGCAACATACTGGAAAGAAAGAAACAAAGAAATACAGGTATTTCCTAAATTCCAAGTATCAGCACGGGGTGAAATTACATGCAGGTTAAACAATTGTCTTATTGATTTCTACATAGGATGGCCATACTGGTAGCAGTCTAGCAGATATAAGCGCACCACAAAAATAGTGACAAACATTATGTAAATCTTTTGGGCAAAATGTGATATTCAAATTAAACCACAATTATGGTTCTCTTGTGCAATTTAACACCAGAGAAACTAAGAACACAAGCAATAGAAGTACTAGAGGAATAAAATGTATATAATCGACAAGCACAGAACCTATGTGAAACAATACAAAACCACAACTGGACCTACAGGTATACCATTTCTACCGGAAGCTTTTGCCCCTGACTTTTTAAGTTTTTCAATGAAAGTAGTGTGAACTACGAACTATAAAAAAACATCTAGAAAGGAGCAATTCAAGTGAGAAGAAGTGGTTCATTCCCAATAGTACACTTATTTTAAATCATACAAACCTAAACTGAAGCTAATGTTTGTGGTTCCTTTGTTTACTTCACAATTTGATTGATCAATGTAATTTCCATATAAAATCTACTGATCTCCGCTTGCTAATTGTTCTATAATGATGCTTAATATAATAGTGATAAAACAAGAATAACAAACAAGAGATATCATACCTTCTTCTCACCAAGGAAGTTTCTGATCTCGATCCCGGTGTTGCTATTATTGATAGCAGCGTTGATCGGAAAGTGAGCGTACACAAATCGCATCTTGTAGCGATACCCCTTGGTGACACCAGTTATCAGGTTCTGCACGTGCGAGATGGCAGTACGGATCGCCGCCATGGTGCGGCGCGTACCAAACCACGCATCCACCTTGAGCTTCTTACCGCCTTCGATCAGCTGGAAATCGAGGTTGAGGTGCTTGAAGCTGCGAGTCAGCTTGCCGCGTGGCCCCTCGACGGTCACGACCTTGGCGTCGACCTTGACGGAGATCCCCTCGGGAATGTCCATGGTTTCTGATGCCAAGATCGTCTTCATTATGGCCTTCCGGTGAGGGTACCGCCGACTATAGACTTTAGAGAGATGGTGAAGACGGAGGTGGCGGCGACACGGGCGAGAAGAGATACTTCTTTATATATATATTCCGTCTTTTGGGTTAGTTAGGGTTAGAGGTGCTACTTTTATCCGATTACCCGGATCCGATCCGGAACCGAACCGGATCCGACCCGGAACCGACCCAGATCCGGTTAATTTGGGTAGGGTATGGTTTAAAAAATATAACCGGTTAAATTATGAGTACGGTTACAAAATTAATAATTTAATATCCGATCCGGATCCGAACCGAAACCGATATTGTAATGGATAGGATATGAGTTTGAATTAGTTATCCGACCCATAACCGAATCCGACCCGATACCCATATAAATACCCGATAAAACATATATTAATAACTATGAAAATACAATTTTACATATAATCAAATTTTGCATATACCAGCAATCACATTTTGCATATTAACTTTTTAATAAAATTTATTGCTCTGAATATATCTTTCAATATCTGCCTTATATATCTTCTGCATAATCATAAAAATTTATTGCTCTGAATATATTTTTCAATATCTACCTTATATATCATCTGCATAATTATGAAAATTTATTGCTCTGAATATATCTTTCAATATTTGCCTTATATATCCTCTGCATAATCATGAAAATTTATTGCTCTCATTGATATGTCATTTGCAATAAATCTCATTGAAATCAAATATCTGCCATAAATTTAATTCTCTATTAAAAATTAGTATTAATATTCCATTCATGAATTTTTTGAATCATAGAAAAGGAAATCACCATCTCCAATATTTTACTTTCTCAAATTCTTGGGAGTTGTGACATATACCCCGCTCGGATCCGGAATCGCCCATATCCGGACCGGACCCGATAATCCACAAACAAGTTATGGGTATCTATCTATCCGGAACCGAAAGACTGGACTCGAAATATCTACGGGTAGATAGGTATCTGGATCCGGACCCGACCCGATTTGAAACAAATAAGTATATGGATTGAAATTTGGACCCGAACACTTTTAGAATACGGATCCAAATATAATAGTATTCGGACCCGACCCGACCCGATAGCACCTCTAGTTAGGGTTTACTAAGCAACCGTTTATGAGAGAAAATATCTAGATTGATTCAAAAATTAAAGTCTAATTTAATTAAAATTATGGAGAGACTGAGACGTACATAAAAGATATTATAAATATATTTTTAGAGGGATGTTTCTATGGACTAATGCTACAGTCGTTACTGTTTATTTGATGTTGATCAAACAGTTCATAGATTTTCACTCTTTTTTTTCAATAGGGTAAAAATGGTAACGAAGAAAAGAGGCACTAGCCCACTCCACTGGATGCGTCAAGTACACCCCCTCTTCTCACGATCCAACACTCCCTCTCCCTCTCCCTCTCGCTAGTCCACTCCCTCTCGCGATCCAGCCTTCGACGCACCCCTCTCCTCTGTCCGTCCAGCCCATCAACATTTCTTCTCCCTCCCATTTTCTCACTCTCCACCAGCTCCTCGCCTCTCTCGCTCCAGCCCCTCCTTCCACCACCCCCTACTCTCTATCGCTCCATCATTCTCTGCAGCGAGAATGAATCTCAACAGCAGGTGGTGATCAAAGTGAATAGAATCACTCGAAGACATAAGTGAAATTAGGGAAAATTGAGAATACGAAAGAATGGAGCTTGAAATAGAACAAGGTAAAATTGATTTTATTGATATTGTTTTCTCTTACATAATGGTTCCCAGATACAAGCCTCTTATATAGGCGCTGAATTTCTTAAAGAAAAGAATACAAAAGATTATGAGTTGTTTAGAACCCGTGATGCAACACTTATCATGTGCTGATGTGGTACTCTAGTGACCTGTTAACATGGCACTTTAGGTCAGTGATAATTTGGTGCTGCCTTATCTTCTCCAATCGGAGAAGGTGCCAATTTGAACGAAAAAGAAAGGTTTGATTGTTTAATTGAACTAAGTGCAATAGTACAAAGATCAAAATTAGACAGTTTGTGAACTAGTTTATTGGAATTAATAAACAGTTTGTGAACTATAATGCATTATTTAAGGCACTCAAATATTAGACATATTAAGTGTTATTAGGATGTATAAAATTATTGTGTAATATGCATCAAGAAAAAAAGAGATTACTTCGTTTTCTAGGATTCTTAGTTTTGCTTTTGATTTTGCTTTGAAGGGATTAATTGACTACATACAAGAAATTATCAAGAGGAAGGAAGATGACAATGGGCCCGAGCTGACGTGGAGAGATGTCATAAAATACATACAGTTTGAAAGGCTTTGATTTCGCGGTGTTAATTTTTCTCAGCTTAATTTGTCAAAGCTTGTAAGTATCCAATTTAGATATTGAGCAAAAGATATTTCTCAAATGAAGTGAAAATTTTAAGTTTGGAGATATAACTGCTCCTCTCCTCTCCTTGTTGGCAGGATCTATCTTCCGTCGAATTCTCATTTGCATGCCTTAACAAAACTGTCTTCTCATGAGCAAACATTCACAAAGCTAAATTTGGGGTATGGTCGCTATCACTCAACGATTACATGGATATCGCTACATTAGATAGTGTCACAAGATCTTTTGATATATATTTAACTGTAAATGATGTTTTCATAATATTGATAATATGATGCAGTGGCTATTGGTTCAAATTTTGAAGATGCAATTATGCGTGAGTAAGACCTTTGCACAAACTGACATTTCATTTTCTTGTATCATTTGTCATATTTTCATGTTCTGAATAGTATTATTAACTCTTTTTAATGGATTGCAGATGCGAGTTTATATGAGCGAACCTTTGTGAATCCACATTGGATAGAGCTAAACTATAGAGTGCTAATGTCCAAGGTTTTGTCTGTATTTTAAAATACCGGTGAACCTTTCTGAGCAGTAATGCACGTACCTACCATCTATTAATGGTTGTAGGAATCAGTGCTATTGCAATATCGTACTTGTTTTACAACAATTGAGATTTTGTATAACCTATCACGGACCACAATTGTAATTTTGCAATTCATGAGTTTAAATTAGGATAGCAAGATAATAAGACATAAAAATTATGCACATGGTAGTAGCAACAAGTTTATTCACCAAATAATTTAGTTCAATTTTGATCATACCCTAGCTTATTTATGGATGAAATACTGACCATATTTTGAAAGATCCACGAGATGTAGAAAACTATTCCTACTTAATATGATTTCATTCACCCAATCTTTGTAGGCTAATGAAGTCGACGTAATATCATTGAGAGAGTATGAAAGGGTTGTTACTATGACCTTTTCAAGCCAAGAAGAAGCTTACGAGTTTTACAATGATTATGCTAAAAATATGGGTTTAGCATAAGGAAGAGAATTATTGTGAATGATCCAAAGAATGGCACCATTACATTTCTTCGATTTTACTACAGTAAATTTGGTTTTCGAGAGAAGAAGTATTTGGATAAGCTGGATCAGACAAGAGCAGCCCCAGTGCTCTCTCGTTGTGGCTGCCTGTCAAGCTCTGTATCAAACTTGATCCGAAAATTGGTAGATGGTGGGTGGCAGACTATGTAGATGTTCACAACCACATTTTAGCGGCTAGTGATACTGCTCATTTTCTCTTATCTCACTGTTCTATTAATAAAGCTGAGAAGGCCGAGATAGTCACTTTTGGAAGCTCAGGTATCCGCAAATGTCAAATATTAGATTACACAGAACGGAGGAGTGGTGGTTACGAACACCGTGGTTTTCAGCAAAAGAATTTGTATAACTTTACCTCTAGGCATGAGCGGTTTTCGATGCTTACAAATGATACTGATTCAGTGATAAATTACTTCAAGGAGAGGAAGAGCAGATGCAGATTTCTTTTTCAAATATGACACAGAAGACGGTGATTTGACATGTCTATTTTGGGCCGATGCTTAGTTAGTGCTTGATTATTCTAGCTTTGGAGATGCAGTTGTCTTTGACAGCACATACCAGTTGAATCGGTATAAAATGATACTCGTTCCTTTTCTAGGAGTCAATATCATTGGAGCACAGTTATTTTTGCATGCGGCATTGTTTCTCGTGAGAATAAGAAAGCATACGAATGATTTCTTGAAGCATTAATGAAGGCCATGTATCAGGCACGACCTGAGGCTGTAATTACTGATGGTGACCTTGCTATGCGCGAGGCCATTAAATCGCTATTACCAGGCACCGCACACCGGATATGCACATGACATATGGGGAAACGTGAAAAAGTATATTCATAATTCAGAGGTCATGCAAATGTTCCACAAGCTGATGAGCAGAGCATACAGTCCTGAAAAATTTGAGAACAAGTGGCAGGAGTTTAATGATAAAGTGAGTAAAAAGGCAAAGAGTAGACAATGATTGCAGAAGATTTATGAGTCAAAAAAAATTTGGGCGGGGTGTTTTGTAAAGAAGAAGATGTTATTGGGAATGTCCACTAATCAGAGAAGCGAGAGCCTCAATTTCAAGATCTGTGGGTACTTGAATAGTAGGTTGTCTTTGTGTTCGACTGTACAACAACTTGAGCGGTGTCTTATGGACATACGCACAAAAGAGGCCGAGTTAGATTGCAAATCATCTTAGACAGAACCAATTTTAACAACTTCATTCTACAACATCGAGAAATATGCAGCAAGCAGCTACACACAAGAAGTTTTTGATATTGTTCATGAGGAAATTGAAAAGTTAAATGAATTGGTTGTTATTGAAAACACGAGAGCAACGCGTCTTCAACGTGCACCGTTGCTCCAAGAGGTAAACTGGAGAGTCGGGTAGTTGTGGAGTGCTTTGTTTCGTAGGGCAATATTGAGAAAATAACATGTACGTGCTATAAATTGGAATGTGAGAAAATACCATGCTGTCACGTGTTTGCTGTATTGATAGACTTGGACGTCTCGTTCATTTCGCAGTGTTGCATTGCTGAAAGGTGGACCAAACCTGCTAAGTCATTATTTTCTTCGGACAGGAAGGGTGGGGATTTTGAGATTTCTGAACAGGACCAAATGTGCCATGAGCTAACAAAGCTAAGCACACAAATAAGTTACCAAGCATCTAAGTCAAGCGCAGAATATGTGAAAACAAGAGAGTTGTTAAAAGAAGAGCAACGTCGCCTTAATGAAGTTGAGAAAGGAATCAAGAAGCCTAAGGTGGAAAAGGATGACGTCTCAAGTGAAAAGAAATCACCCCAGAAGATTGAGAACCCAAAACCTGTTGTGACGAAAGGCGCACCAAAAAGAATTAGTACGAGAGGATGAAGTCTTCACTTGAAGGAAAGAGGAAGAACAAATGTGGGCATTGCGTTATGCTAGGCCATAATTGACAAAGATGTCAACTTCTCCAAGCGGTACGTTAAAAACGACTATGTAGTGTTAAAATATATTTTATCAACCCACTATATTTGTATTAATCTTATAAGCTGTGTGCAGGTAAATGATGCTGCTAGCAATATGGAAAAAATCCGCGAATACACATAGTGGTCTGGAGCACTTGTCTTAAACAATAGGTAAATGTCTAAAAAACAGTTTGCATTTTTTGAAGTACATAGGTAAATATCTTCAATAATAGGTAAATATGGAAAAACTCCATGAATACACATAGTGGTCTGAAGCACTTGTATTTTTTTTCTCTTTATCCCAAGAAGAAAAATCCTAACTCATCCCATGTGGTTGAGTCTAAATTGACCATATTACCCTTGTATCAAGTAGTTAGTTTGTTGTAACTTTTACTTAATGATCAAGTCTGTGGCAACAGCTTGGATTGCTTTGTGTGTAATGATGTTTTAAATTTAATATAATCACATTGGTAGTTGTTGCCAATTTAAAAAAAAAAATTGTTGGTGCTCTGGGAAATTTTGGATGTTTAGGGGTTGTCTTGCATATTTTTTATTTTTTTTATTTTGTTCTTTTTACAGGGACTTTTTTGATTTTGTGCTGTAGATTTGCTTAAGTCCGATAAAAAAAGACGGCAATAGAGGCATCATGCCTGATCTATGAATTGCTTCTTTGAAAACTTTTTGTGAATAATAGTGTATCGTAATTATGAATTGGTACTCTGTGAATTGGTACCACATCTGTATCAGTACCTTAGGTTGGGCCTTTATAATTTCTGGTTTTATTCTTGGTTATGGTTTTGGTAAAAAGTTGACCCATTAGCAGTCCTATATCGTTGTATTTATTTTTTCTTTTATTATGAGAAATCCTAACTCAGTTTTTAAAACAATTATTTCTTTGAAAGCAGGTATCAGAAGCAATGGTGTTGAAGTGTTGTTGAAGTATGAGAAGAGAAGTAGGGTTAATATTGTTCATTGGTGTTCATGAAATGTGATTGATCTATGATTGTGTGTTGTGATTGTGATGGAGTTCTTTGATTGTGACCTGATATGTACCTTTTTAACATCTGAGGCATTTGTTAATTGTTAGGATGTTTTCGGTAATGGCCCCGTGTGGTGCTCTAGTTTGCTATGCCATGGATGGTTTGTATTAAAGTTGATTATTAGCAAGTGGATGTATAAATAAGTAGTTCACAGCCAAACTTTGTAAGTGTTATTTTTATTGACTTCTCTGGTGTTCCATAATCCACTGTTTGTTAATTGGGAGATTCAGTCAAATTTACTCTATTTGAAAATGAAACTATGTGCATGCTTGTCAAACTCCTTACTATAGAAGAAGATAATTACATTTTTGTCTATTGAGAATGAAACATTTTTAGAATTTTAAAATGTCACTAATGATACAGTGTAATGATTTAATCAAGTGTAGAGGTTTACACAAATGCATAACATAGAGAGATTTACACAAATGCATAGCGTAGAGATGTTTACACAATGTCACTAATAATACGGTAAAATTGCTAATTACAACATGCAACAATGAAGCATAGAGCAACCAGGTTTACACAAATGCATAGCGTATGAAATTCAAAGTTTCAAATAAGAAAATAGAATTTACTTCACAGTTCATAACCAAAAGTACAAACATTAAAAACATTAGAGAGAAAACAAAATTAGAAAATAGTCAAAAACTAACATCATCACCTAGCCAATGTCATTACAATTACATCATCCAAGTACATTACATGCTACTTAAAGAACAAGATTACATGAAAACGTAAAAAATATCATA
The DNA here is from genome assembly GCA_025461045.1 of Carex parvula. Classification (NCBI taxonomy): domain Eukaryota; kingdom Viridiplantae; phylum Streptophyta; class Magnoliopsida; order Poales; family Cyperaceae; genus Carex; species Carex parvula. Next base: position 2,161,156 of record JAJGRW010000063.1, read on the forward strand.
TATAAAACATACAAAATAACATAAGTAACAAAATTACATTACATCTCTATTATGCTACATTCGCATTTTTAAGTTAATAATTTGAGAAAATTAAAGAGAACATGAAAAGTACAAATTATCAGAGATCATATATTAGAGATTGTAACACACATATCAGAGATATGTTTCATTTAATAATTTAAAAATCTCAATACACATCAGATTGCCTCCTCCATCATTGCAAAGTACAAAATATGTCAAACATCAAATCGGTTCATTTATGGAAATACCATCATTGTTTTTCACATTTGGGAGAGATGAAAACTCTTTGTACGTGCACATCAGATTGCCTAAAAACTCACATCCAAGTTTTTAGTTCTCCAAGACACAACTGAATATTGATCTCATTTGTCTAAAAAGCTTTCTTCTTGAATAAAAAATGGAGCAAACTTATGTCACTCAAATTAGAGCAACACTATCTTGATCTCATCTCTATCTTGATTTCATCTCTTCTACTACATACTTCAAACAATTAAAAAAAAAGGTGTCAGACTTGTAATAAACCTAATGTAAGTCTAGCTTGTTTTTTGTTTAGTTCACTTTTTTTTTTTTTGACTTTGACTGTTGAACCATTAAGTTCTTTGGATCAGATTCTTTTTATATGTTTTCAATTCTATTTTTTGACTTTTTAAGTCAGATTTCTTTATCTTGACTTTTTAGATACCTTCTTGTGGACCACCATGAACTCCTCCTCTATCTATCTCTCTCCTCTATCTTCTTTCTCTCTCTTCAAAAAATTCAGGAGAGAGAAAGAAGAGAGAGGAGAGAGATAGAGAGAGGACAAAATTAAGCAATGTAGAGTGTTACATTAGCTCAATTTTGAAAAATAAAAGGCTAAATCTAGTTTAATTAAGGATCACTTAGCCATTTGCTAAAATCCAGTGTTACATTATATTGCTGAAATCCAGTGTTACATTATATTGCTAAAATTTTGTATGATTTCATCCAATTTAATTAAGGATCACTAGTCATTTGCAGTTAGCAATTCATAAATTTAGTAAGAAAACGAACCTATCTTAGTTCCATCATCAACAAAATCGAAAACATTGATATCCTTTATTATGATATCATCACCTACTGTCTTTGCAAACTGTTCATATGTTTCTGCTCCCTACAATTGTAACTTTATCCCCATCCTCCTTTAATCGCCACCCCTGAAAATTCAGAAATTTAAATAAGTAAAAACCTCAAATTCAAAAAAGCAAGTAGACAACTTATGATTGCTTTCCTTATGATTTTTTAACACTAATTTATTTTGTAACATCAAGTGTTGCCACACGACTTGATCATAGCATTTGAATTTATGGAAGTAGATCGGGCAGCTCAGTTCGTGCTTTTGCTCGACAGCTTAAAACCTGAACAAAGAAAAAAATGTTTCAGATTTAGGGTTTGGTTGTCTTTTCAAATTGCATCCAATACTGATCAATCGTTTGTTGATAGCAACACTCAGTAAAGTCTACCAATCGGATGTCCAAACATTTCGTATTGGTGAAAAGAATGTATCACTTACCCCATGGGATGTATATTGTATCATGGGTTTGAGAGATGAAGGCATTCACATTGACATGTTTAGGAGAGAAGCTCCAAATGAGGCTCTTTTCAATCAACTTGAAAATCTTGATACCCACAACATATCTTTTCGCGATCTTAAGTCCCGCATTTTAAATCTTGGCATGATGGATGAGAACTTTGTTAGAATATTTGTGCTCTTAATGATTGCTGGACTTCTAGCCCAACCAGTGGATGATCATATACCTTGGGAGTATGTTAATATAGTGGAAAACGTTGATCGAGTATCTAAGTACATTGGGCTGAGTTCACAGTATCGTTCTTGCATCGCAGTCTCGGACGAAATAAATCTACAAAGATGCGCATAGAGGGCAACTTCATATTACTCCAAGTAATTTTATTATTGCAACTTAATTTTATGCTACTATTATAAACTCCTAAGTTACTTGAGATATATAATTAGTGAGCTGCTTGAGAGCTGAAACTGCTGAAATATAACGAGTCAATGAACTGTTTGAGGGCTGTTATTATAATGAGCTGAAACTTAATTTTATGCTACTACTATGAACTATTATCTGGCTGCAATTAGTGAGTCAGTGAGTCTTTCTCACTATTTGTGTCACTTGTGTTTTAATACAGTTGTGGTAGTATGAGCATGTACAAGAAATAGCCAACAGCTATTTGGACCACCACCATCCTTTAATGTCCAAATGAACCCGTGAACAGATGAAATATAAGGAAGAATATGAGCGTCAACATGGACGGTTCTATGAAAATATAATTCAGCATTTTAGTGTATCACAAGTTGAAGGACAACTCAATTCATTTCCTGATGAGGTCCAGGTTACTCATCAATTATTTTTTAATATTAGCCTTCTCTACAAATTTTTCCGAAATTTTTATTTTTAACATTTTAAATAAATTAATTAATAAAATAACCATCGTTTCTGGTCAATTCTATATTTAACACGGCCGCAGAACACCGGAGCGGACCCATTTGGGGGAGGCCGCAGAATGCCGGAGCGGAACCGGGTCCGCAGAATACCGGAGCGGACCCTATTTTTTTTTTATCTGATTATGAAGTTGATTATGATTTTGTTTTGAAAATTTTTATCAAGTTTGTACTGGAAGTTGTGTGTACTTATGTTTGAAATTGTTGTTCGTCGTTTAATCTGAAATTGTTGTTCGTCGTTTGTTTGATCAAAAGAAACATTACAATAGAACAATGAGCCATATAATTAACCGAAAATACGTCTAATTAACCGAAAATAAATAACAGTTTTACAAGTACAAATACGTCTAATTAACCGAAAATAAACAACAGTTTTACAAGTACAATTAAAAAAGCAACATTAACTCTCAATCTCGTGCAGCTCGAGCAGCTCTGTTTGTCTTTCTTGCGTATCTCGGCCGGCTTGGTGTCCTCTTCTCCTATTATGTAGAACGTCCATCCACATCGGAATTCTGTCGTGCTGTCTTCTGCCAACAGAAATATTTTTTTTCTCTGGAACAAGGACCGGGCCATCGCGTGGAGGCCATTCCGACTGATTTCATACACATGTCATTGTGCGCTCCATGTGTTGATCAGTGTATGGATGTGATAGTATTGACTTACAAAGACGCCAGGGTCGATGCCTCGGAGACGACACACGGACAGAACATGAGAGCACGATATTCTCTCCAATTGAGGCTTCTGGCACGTGCAAGTTACCGTGTGATCATCCCCGATTATCACCGTGTATTTGTAATTGGCCTTGGTATACCGACCAGAATCGTCAGGTATGAAAGCGTGAACTCTCTCCTGTGTGGCGGTTACCTCGAACTCGTTGTTGTTTCCAAAGCCCCCCAGTGTCTTCATTTTATCGAACCTCTCGAACCGTTTGTTGATCAGCTAGGAAAAATTAAAAAATAATGAAGAAGTCAGATATTTTTTTTAACAAACTTCATTAAAATTTATGAAGAAATAACTACAAATAAAAGTACCTTATGCACACGACACGAGAATTGCTGACCTTGACTGACTTCCCATTCCGCTTTGGCCCTCCTTTGCGCAAACCATGTCATACATTTGTAAAATGTGTCTTCAATTATTGCTGCAACCGGTAGCCTACGAGAGGACTTGAAGACCTTATTAAGCGACTCGGACCCGTTTGTAGTCATGATGCCCCAACGGTAACCACCGTCCAGTGCTTGGAATATCTTCCATGGTTTGGGGCACTCGTTCTCATTTTGATCCAAATATTTACCTACACCGTCCAGCCAATTGAGGGCAATGTCACATGCCTGCCCCATTGCTTGCATTCGGATTACAAGTTTGACCCCAATGAGCGGTCCGACTAGATAAAGGCTGGTCAGTCTGGGATGGGGCCCGACGGGAGGGTCGGTCCCTCTGAACTGGGGCCCGACTACTGGACGGTTGGTCAATTTGGACAAGGAATGGACTAGAGCCAGATGAGTTACCCCGACTACGACCCTGGATTAACCTCTGAACTGGGTTCGAACGCCGGGCTCTGGTAACCTCCACATATAGGTCAATTATCTTGTATGCACCCCCAGAAAAACTCATGGTTTGGTTATACAATACCCGCCAGACTCCCTCATTCTGAATTGGAAATAGTTGGAACCAGGTTTGTGCCGAACTAGTTGGCATGCTAATTTTGGCATCAATTTTAAGGTCATACTGACCCTGATCCAACCCCAAATTCCCACATATACTTGATTTAAGTCCCAAATAATCCGTACCTGGCAATACCGGGATCACAGTAACGTGTCCAATACTGTAGTAAACTCCATTAGGACCTGTTAATACATCCCCACCAGTGTAGATGGATACCATAAGAGCCATTTTTCAATTCAATACAGAAGAAACCTACAATTAAAAATTAACTAAATTAATTAATTTAAATTAATTATTCTAATTAAATTATTGCTAAATTAATTATTCTAATTAAATTATTAATCTACTGAAATAAAAATAAAAAATTTAAAAGAAGAGAGAAAAAACTTACAGATCAGAGCTAACTCAGGAGAGAGAAGGTGTGAGAGTGTGGAATGAAATGTTGCTGTCATTTTCGGGATATAAAGACTAGGGTCCGCTCCGGTATTCTGCGGACCCGGGTCCGCTCCGGCATTCTGCGGCCCCATATGGGGGTCCGCTCCGGCATGCTGCGGCCTCCCCCAAATGGGTCCGCTCCGGTGTTCTGCGGCCGTGTTAAATATAGAATTGACCAGAGACGATGGTTATTTTATTAATTAATTTATTTAAAATGTTAAAAATAAAAATTTCGGCAAATTTTTGGCACATATTAGACATCTTTAATATGGATTTTTCTGCATAGGAACATTTACTGAGTTCTATTTTCTCAACCAAAGCTTATACTAATTATTATTCAGATGATTAATCCAAACTCTAAGATGGATCACAATGATGTTGGTGAAGGCTTCGAGGTAAAGGAAATTAGCAAGGAACTATGGACATCAGCCCTTTCCAACAAGGTACATCTGAGTAATATATTGGGACTCATGACTTGGTAACAGATTATAACAACCACATGTCTTAACAATATATCATGTAATTTATACAAGAAATGAAGGATGAATCTGTATGGAACCTACTGACCAAAACTCCGCAGAAAATGACAGAGAATAAAAGAGACAAGTAATTACGGTATATGGCAATAATGAAGGTCAAAGTGAGAAGCATAAATCAAACAAGGCAAAACAATGTAGGCTGAGAGAACAAGAGAGACATACATATGGATTCTCTCAAGCAAATAACGATATGAAGTCGACATTTGGTAGTCAAACAATTAACTCTTTTATGCATTTACTATAGTAATCTACTTCTATAAAATTGTAGCCATGTTTTTTTCTATAAATATTTTATAATTTTTTTTCAGATATATATGACATCGGGTTAACTAAGAATGAGATGACAGCAGTACAGTATGTGAGAAATGTAAACCCTAGTGCTCAAATTGTCAGAATGAACAGCGCAATTGGAGTTCTTACATTGACAAGCGACACATGGATTGTCTTATCCGGCCTACCAACGAGACAGGCCCTTTCAAATGGATTAATGATCAGGTATATTTTTAAGTCAGCCTTTCTTAATTCATGCATTCAATATCACGTTCTTTTGAATAGGTACTTAATTGTGGGATCAGCATTATGGACCCTACTCGGCACTGCCTCCTCCAAGTAATGGCAATGGATACATATAACACTTGTGTGTACGCCCGATCTGACATAAAAAACACCACTAATGAACGTGATTTAAGGAGGTGGGCACAATCGGGTAGTCAATTTCTGAATAGTGATTTGGTACGTACATGTAAATTATATGATTTTTTTTCATAATACCTACGTTGGAAGAAATATAACCCGTTTAATGATGATGTTAATTTATAGGTATTCTTCCCTATCAATTTTCAGAACATGCATTGGTACGTAGGTGTCCTTAATCTCAGATTAAAATAATTTCAAGTATTGAATTCTAAAGCTAAGCATTCGAGTCTCTATACCAAGATGACACTCAATTTGGTTAGTATTTCGGAGCTATATATATGTTTCATACAACATTGTGCATTGTTGCAATTACTAATTTACTTATAAAATTGTAGTGCAATGGCATCCAGTTTTTGATCTCTCTTGCACTCGATACCGACAAAGTCCTTCGGACCAAGCACTTACACCTAGATATTACCTATTGGCCTGTGAAATTGATTGAGGCTCCACAGCAACAAGATGACCACTCTTGTGGTCTATTTGCTTTAAAATTTATCGAATTATGGGAGGGCAGTGATATGTGTAACTCGTCTTTGGAGGTAGTTATGTCATTTATAAATTTAACTTCATTTTTTTGTTTCACTATACTAATTACATTGCATATACGAATACAGGTACATACTGAATTGTTTCGAAAACAATTGGTGTACCAACTAATTTTTTCGGAGAAAAATGAACTAAAAAATGTTCAAGACGATATTAGGAAAATGACCCAAACATGACGCTGCATCAATAGACCATTTGCCATCTATTATTATACTACTTTTTTGGGCTGCTGCTATTTGTTTATGTTAAAGTTTCAGTATTTGTGTATTTGGGTTGTTGCCAAGTTTTTGTTTACTGTAATCTTGAAGGATCAGATGGGTAATGAGTAAGGAGGCTTATCAAGTGACAGTGTACTTTTGACTAATAAGCAAGGGGCTTATCAAGTAAAGAATTCAATGGATTACCAGCATAAGCGTAGAGAACACAATATATGCCAAAGAATAGCGGGATTGGAATAGAACCATAACACCCCCAAATTTTGTTGTTCGTATCAAAATGTCACACAAAAAGAGGCATTAGAACCAAACTATTAAAATAGAGAAGTGAGCAAAAATCATGTGGTAATACAAACAAAAATGGCTCACCAAAGATTGAGAAAAAGCTCATGTAACAAGCTAAAATTTTAATAACTCGTCAGCTTCCAACTCTTGTGACAGCTAGAAATCCTGAATTCTCATTATTTTAACTTGAAGTTAGAAATTTCTAATTTATTCGAAAGAATATGATAATTTTATATGAGAACAGGGATCTTTACACAGATACTGCAGATCCATTTGCAATTCCAAATAGCCCATCCATCATGATGGCTATTTCCTAAAACACATAAGATGCATATATTTACAAGATATAACAACTAAAGATTATGTGATATTTGTTTAATTAATAAATATATAATCGATAATTTGGTATGTTTATCTTTAACTAATGTACTGTACCTGCCAGCCAACCCCACGGCTAAATATGGAAGGCGGTACGAATGTGGCACTGCAGAATCTTTGTACGGCAATAATAGTGCCAGTTGAATGAAAATAAATTAACATCAGTTATCATGTTACTTGTCTCAGATTTTTAATAGAAGTAAAACAGAAAACATAATTAGAAAAGGTGAATTACCTCGACAAGAGAAGCAAATGAAGCAGCTATCATAGCAAAAGCATCTCCAGCATAAATCAGAGATCTTCCCCATTGTAATGGGTATGGAATTCTGATCCTGCATGTAAAAAAAATTGAACATACTGTATTTTCTCAGATAAATGAATTAAAAATTATTTTCAAAAGCAAAATAAACAAAGATGTTACCAGGGTGAACCCCAAATAATTCTTGTACAAAATTATTAATACGTAGGTTAGGTGACCTACTCAAAATTAGTCGAGCCATAGTTTTAGTTAATCTCTCATTGGATCTGATTAGATAACCAGAAGTGTACTATATTATTTTAGGTTAGAGCCATCAGTAATTTATTCTCTCATGTTGCTAATAAGCAAGTCATGTTCAGAAATCTTTGGCTAATTGTGCAGGCCAGGGTCCATAAATACATAATTGATACATTTACTTGTACAAAAAAAAATTCTCACATTGCCTTGCAAATCTAAAACATATAACTAATGTAGATAGTCCTTCAAAAAGGTAACACATTGTTAATTTCACATTACACTATTCCAACTAAATGCCCAATCTGCTCTTGTTCAGTACCAACAGTGAGTTTGTGTGTGTGAGAGAGAGAGAGTACTGGATTTTAGGCCAATTTTGGAAGTAAAGGGGAATTGAGTATAATTTTCCATTTTATCAGTGCAAGAGCACACATGGTAGTTGGCATTATAAGGCAACATGTAGATTTATAAATTACCTCTAAAATAAAATAAAAAAATGAATAAATAGAAGTTACCACAGAGGCAACATCATAGCCCCGTCATCAGAGTGAGTAGGGGAGGGCAATGAATATTTGGTCCCTTTCAAGATGTTTTTCTCTCTTTCCCTATTAGCCTCCATTAGAGCCGCCTCTAACAATGCCTTTGCATCAGGGTCAAGCTCACTTATGAATTTCAATGATGAAGGCCATACCAATGGCTCCGCCACCGATGGGTTTAGAAGAGCTGCACAGGCACCAGTGACCTCTCATCAGAGCAACCTCATATGGAATTCTCCTATAAATAGAGTATAATTCAAAAATAATATGTCATAAGTATATAGTGAACTTCATTAACACACAGTAAAACTCCACAGTAAAATCCTTTTTATATTGTACATTTATGGAGAATTGCTATACACTGAAACTTCAAAATAAAAATTGCATTTATAAAATCAGCTTCGCATGATATACATGCATCTTAGCAACCGACAATAATCTGTCAATTTTGGTCTTCATCTAGATCCAGCATAAGATCTCTTAGAGCACAAGATTATTATACCAAAACCAAACCATCTAACACCTAACGCCTAGCAAAATTGAACACAAAGTACCAATTCAGACCAAAAGATAAACCAAATTCTTACCCAGTAGAATCTCTCTGAAGATGGTCAGCTCCCCAAGCAAGCAATTCATGAATGCAATCCAAATTACCACCTTGCGCTGCCAGATGAAGAGCCGTACTTCTAGGAAAACTAAAATCAGCACAAAATTGATGATGAACAGGCTATAGATCGCCGCCATAACCTCCGGTCAAGAAGAATTCTCAGCTCTCCAGTGTCAAGATCTCGTCGCTCCTTAGCAAAACGAGAGAGGGGTACAAAAACTTTGGCTACCTCTGAAAATGAGAGAGAGGGAGCGTCTGATGAGTATCGTGAGAGAGGATGCGTCGCGCGTCGCGAGAGATAGGGTTAGGTCTCGCGTTTTTTCTTTTTTTGAAATGGGGAGAAGGAGATCGCGGGAGTGTCAAATTACATTTTTAACCTTCCGACAAAAAAATAGAGTGAAAGTAACAAATTAATATGAACCGTTTGATCAACAAGAAATGAACAGTGCCGACTGAAGTTTTAGTCCACAGAAGAATTTGCCATATTTTTAACATAATTATATGTGCAATGTTTATTTATTTGTTGATTTATAACAGTGTTCTAAATAGCGCGCTAAAGCGTTTTCGGACAAAAAAAGCTCTAACGCTATGGCCATATAGCGCTGCTATAGTGCGCTATTTCGCGCTATAACGGCGTTATATGGCCATAGCGCCGTTTTTTCAGCTGTTCCGCTATGACGCGATAAACGCTATTTAAACCTTTGATTTATAATGAATAAATTAACGAAAATGTAATAGATTATAAAATATATTTGATTAATTTGGACAAGTTCAAGCATTTAAATCGTCAAAGGTGACTGTGATGTTACAAATAATATTTTTTTTAAAAATAGACAGATTATTGTTACAGTAAGTTTGAAAAATTATGTTAACTTTGACTTTAAATGGTCATAATTTAATGCAGACTGCAGGCATCATAGATGTTTTTGAACAATTTTGAAGTCATTTCAAGTGAGCGAATCATTAACCTTAACAGTTATACCCCAAATATAATTTAAAAATTGGAGCAATTAGGTCAAAATATATCAACTTTTTTGCAAACAAGTTTAACAATGAAAATTATCAAAATGTATGCATATTATATGTTTTCTATTAATTCTGAACAAATTTCAAGCAATTAATCACCAAAATACTATTTTTATGCTCCAAATAATATGAAACTCACACAACTTAGAACAATTTCGAAAGGTTATATTAATTTTTACAACAAAAAAAAATTGTATGCTGCATTTAATTACCACAAATTGCATGGATAACTTTTGTTTTGGATTAATTATTGAGTCACTTCAAGTGATTAAAGCACCAAAACTAACAGTTCTACCACACATATTATCTAATACTTACACAAGAAATAATTATTATAGCAATTTTGAAAGAATATATTAAGTTTTATATATGAATTTACATCATGTTACGAGCATAATAGATGTTTTCGTTAAATTATGGACACATTTTAAGCGATTAAACAACCAAATTGATTGTTATGCTCCCAATAATATCTAAAAGCTGCACAATTATTGTTGGAGCAATTTCAAAATGTTATATCAATTTTTACACCAAAAATAGTTTAAGCAAATTGCATGCATAACCGCTCTTTCGATTAATTTTGAAGTCACTTCAAGTAATTTGGTCACCAAAATTGACAGTTATACCTAAAAAGATTATCAAATACATAAACAAATAATCAAATAATTATTAGAGTAATTTCAGCATAATATATCAATTTTATTTGCATTAACCACAAAGTAGATATTTTTCGTTTAAATTTAGACACATTTCAAACAATTTCATCACTAAAAATTGATTTTTATGCTCCAAATAATATGGATTGGGTTTTGTCCAAACGGCTTTGGACAAAGCCTCATCCAAAGCCAAGCTTAAACGTCCGATTTGTATTGAGATTTGTACAAACATATTTAAAACTTAATAAATTTAAATGACTCCTTGAATTTAAATGTCTGTACGAATTTTGATGCAGATCGGACGGTTTAGGTACGGCTTTGGAAGAGACTTTGTCCAAAACCGTTTGAACAAAATCCCCTACCCTATCTAAAAACTTTTTTTTTTATGGTCTGCGGTAAAGAAGCCGCAAACAATAATTTTCATAAAAAAAAAGTTTAATTACACGGACCTAATTATCCTCTAGAAGTGATATATACAGAAAATTAAGGCTCGATGGAACATAAAGACTTAGAAAAGTGTTAAACAATAGTTAAACTCCTCGCTAAACATGCCTCAACCACTGTGCTACCTCCATTGCAGCCTCCACAATCAAGCGTTGTATCAATTTTCGCTCGCCCGAGAAGTACCTTCTGTTTCTCTCTTTCCAAATGGTCCAGACCCCTGCCGCCCAGGCCGTAATCCATTGTTTCTTTGGGCCCTATCTAAAAACTTACGTACATACATTTTTCTTCGAGCAATTTGAAAAGATGGTATCAATTTTTACACCAAAAATAGCTGTAGAAAAGATCTCTCAACTACTTAATTATAGCAAGTAATGATTTCTTTAGTTTTGCCGGATAAAAAAAAAAAAAAAAAAACTGTGAAGGGCCTATATACTCTCTGTTATCCTTTATTTCGATCTTGTTCAACATGATTAATTTTTGGGCCATGCCACTTATTATATATTTGGATAATTGTGCTACTGCTACACATATTAATTCCTAATTTAATTTACTGCATAGTATGCTTTGAAGCATAATCTTTAGGCCCAAAAGCAAACTTGGGCTTCGAATTAGATTTAAAGTCCTATGATAGATAGTATGTTTTGGGAGTAGTGATAAAATTATATCGTCTAGATCAAGAAACAAAACTAATTTTATTTATTTATTTAAGAATCTAAGACAAATAAATGCATTACATGAATTCTCGTAATCTCATTTAATTTAATTTATTTGGGCAAAGGGGCTATACTCTGTGCATTGTTGAAAACATTTTGAGGATCAATTTTTGTCTTTGCTCTGACCAACCTATCATAATTCCATAGAAAATATGCATCACCCCATGTCCTTGCATGTTTTACCTTATCAACTACTGTACCGTTTCTAACGCCTGTCCAGTTGTTGGTTCCTAGATCCAGGTCAAGATAATTGACATACGCTGCTCTTGGGTTTTTAGACACGAATGAGCCCATATATGCATAGAAATCTCTTAGCCAAGCAATGTATCTACTCTCCATGCTCTCTTCTTCCTTGGTCCAATAGATCAAATACTGTATGCTGAACAAATTTCCAGCTCTATGTGGAAATGGCAACTCTCTACCACCTATGCGTGCCATGGCCCCACCGTATGGATCGAATTGAACTCTTGCGCCCGGCTCCTTGGTTAATCTCATCATGGTCACATTTAGACTTTCCTTTGAAATAGGGGATTGTACATAGTCCGACTTGGCTTTGAAAAAGCTTTTCGTGTTATTACTACGGTTTCTCAGGTCTGATACCGAGTTGAGCCCGGCTGCCTTTACTACCGACTCAATCCAACTCATCTCTTGTAGGTCAGATTGACCGATCCGTAACTCAGGATACGTGTCACCGAGGATCGAGAAAGCACTTTCTTTGGGCCCCAAATACAAGCCTGTGAAGAAAACTGACCCGTTCCCGTTCTCTGAGCCCGAGATAGTAGTTGATACATAAAACTCATCAGGTAGATTTGGCGCAACATATTGCCACTTATGGACTAAACCGGCAAGCGGTTCAATCGGGCCGGATTGTGAGATAGTAAACCAGGTGACCCGATTTGGTACCGGTATGAGTTGTAGTTTCCATGCATAGACAACACCCCAACTTCCCCCGCCTCCTCCCCTGACAGCCCAAAAGACATCTTCATCCATCAGACTACGATTTAAAGCCCTTCCATCGGGGCCAATCAAAACAAGATCTAGTACATTGTCAGCAGCCAACCCGTACTTTCTCGATAGGAGACCAAAACCACCACCTGATATGTGACCTCCAGATCCAACGGTGGAACATGACCCGGCAGTAAACCCTAATGTCCCGTTCGACTTGACTGCCACGCTATAATAAATTTCACCCAGGGTTGCACCTGACTCGACCCAAGCAGTGGCCGAACCAGGATCAACTTGAACCCGGTTCAAGTTGGTCAAGTCGATTAACCCAAATGAGGTGCGGTGCGATACGGTATAGGACAAACCCTCATAGCTATGGCCACCGCTACGGACACGAATGGTTAAAGAACTTTGTCTAAGGCAGAGAACTGCATATTGTAACTGTTGTCTAGAGAGAGGATAGATTATGACGGCAGGTTTCGGGGTTGAAGGGAGAGAAAACCGGAGGTTCTGAATGGAGGAAGAGAGACACTGTGTGAATGGAGAGGAAAGTGAATTGGAGGGGAAAGAGAAGTTTGCTATGCCTCTGTAGAGAAGGCAATAAGAGAGCATGGCTTTGGAGGTATTGTATGAAGTATTTGTTTGTGGTTGTGGTTGTGCTTGGATTGTGGTGGAGAGAAGGAAGAGGAAGAAGAAGATAAGAACTGGCATGGTTGAATGCATGTTAATTTTGTGCAACAATGGAAGTAGACGCAAAAATAAGCTAGAGAGAGCACGAGAGATTTAAAAATGCATGAGATTGGAGAGAAGGAGGGAATAGAGATGGATCCTCTCAATGAAACAAATTAAATTCATTTTGGAAATATATAATAAATGCAAGCGTATCTAATTTTTAAATAGATCGAGGATGACTGGAGGATCCACTAATTAACCGTTCGATTCAGTCTATCCACTAATATATATGTTTTATTTTCTTTCTATAATCTTTAAAAAAAAAAATAACAATAGTTAATCTATAATATTACAAAGGGTAGGGATTTATTGAAAATATATTAATTTGATAATTTTGGCAACTTTTTTCAGATTAAATGAAATATATAAAAAAATCGGCGTTTAAAATATGATTCCTTGACAAATTTACTGACGATTTCTTCACAATTTTGACAATATCTCAAATTTCATGCAAGTTGAGTATCAAATTATATTTCATTTGGTACTTAATCAAACCAAAGGTTTTTAAATATATATTATATTATTGCAAAATTTTAATTTATTCGGTGAACGGTAATTAAAACTCGTACCAATTATTTTAATTTTGTATGTGCATGATATATGATTATATACAATATAGCATGGATCATTTTTAAATAAAATACTGTGTTAATTATAATGCTAATAAATATTGCAAAATGAAATTTAAATACACGAATAAAATAATATTTTTTTGGACGGAAAATACCAAATATATAAATATAAACAAATAAAGTTAAAAGGAGAGAGAATATTCTTAAATATATTAAAGATAAATAAGTTTCGATAGCATTTAGTGCTGACAAACTGTATAGCACGAAAAGGATAAAAACAAACGAAGTTAAATGAACACAAAATACTGTTAATTTAAATATATAAAAAAAAATGAAGTTTCGAGAAAATTTAATGCTGACAAAATGGATAGCATTAATTCTCCCGTTTTATTTTAAATGTCGGCGGGTTTCTTTCCTCTCTCTATCTTAATTAATTTTTTCTAACTTGTTTATATTTTCATTGATTTTTCGTGGGTGTCATTAGGTGTTCAATTAGCTAATTTCAGAATTGAGTCCGAATTTAATTTGGAGAATGTAGAGCTCAGCGAGCACGACCTTGTACCAGATTCACTACATCTGTTCGGCCGAAATTCTTTTAGTTGACTGTCCAAAAAAAATCAAATTAAATGAATATCATCCGTTTGGAGTTTTTTTCAATAATACCACCTTCGCTAACTCAGTTCACGCACCAAAATGGCAGGTGCGCGGATTGGGTTGCCGCACCAACCTTTTCACGGTATAAGAGGTTGGCGCTGCCCATTTTGTTGCGCAAACGGAACTCCGCACACCGAGCACAGTAAAAAAGGTAAATTTTTTTTTTTTTTTTTAATTTATAAATTAGGTAGTTGGGTATAGGTGTCCAAAATAGGTCCAAATAGAGTATAATTGTATTAAATAATTAGAATGGTGTCCAAAATATATCCAAATAGAGTAGAATTGTATTAAATAATTAGAATGGTGTCCAAATAGAGTAGAATTGTATTAAATAATTAGAATGGTGTCCAAAATTGATAATAATTTAAATTAGCTATATTATGTTATATTTTAGGCCAAATTATTTTAGAAAATTACCAAATTATACCAACTTTGACTAGGAATGCACCAAATTTACTCTGTGTTGTTTGGATTAACCCAAAATTGAATCGTTTTTTTTACCGATGGTGCCAAAAAGTTAGTAAATTATTAAAGTACCCTATTTGAGGTACTTAAGACCAAAATTGACTAGAAATGCACCAAATTGTAGTATGGCGTCATCCAGCGGGACCAAGCAAAACAGTCTGCCTCATGATGATGTGGATTTAGATTTAGAGTTGGCCCGGACCGTCTTTCCGCATATGACAACTGAGTATATTAGTCCCGTTTGCTGGTTCCTATACAAGGACCACAAGATCAGAAACTCATATGTAAGTTTACATCTCTATACCACATGCAAATAATATACATTTTCATTTTCATTTGAATAAAATAATAAATTATATTTGTGTTTATTTTGAAATTAAATACAGACTCATACTCTGACATCGACGAGGAACAACCAGATGAATATCCTCTACGACGAGCGATTTGCACCCGCGTTGCAGAGGCTGGGTTTGTGGCATGTGTCACAGCTCAGTGACTTAAATGCAGATGTTGCTCTTATATTTGCATTGGTCGAGAGGTGGCGGCCGGAGACCCACACCTTCCACTTGCCCGTCGGAGAGATTACAGTCTCTCCAGGACGTGAGTTGTCTCTGGGGTCTTCCCATTACTGGAGAGGCAGTGATTGGTGTGGAGTATGGAGACTTCGAGCAGCTTGTCACCGACCTGCTGGGCACCGGGTTGATGAAGCGGAGGACGACCAAGAAGGGGTACATCTACTCGAAGAATGACATCAGTTTACCACACTTGCGAGAGCGGTTCAGGTAACTTTTATTTTATAAAATTAATTATTTGATGGTACTTTTCGCAATTTTGACTAAATTAGTTCGAATTTACAGTGGAGTCCTAGACACGGATGCTGATGCCGAGATGGTAGATCGGTGGACCTTACATTATGGAGATGTTTGCTTGCTGGTTGTTCCCAGATTCATCGGAGAGCACTGTCCCTGATTGTTTGCTTGAGTGGCTGAGGGACTTGGCCCAGACGAAACAGGTGAACTGGGGTGCAGCAGTATTGGCATATCTATATCGGGGTTTGTGCACTGCATGCCAGGTATAAATTACTTTTTGCTTGTATCTGAATAATTAAATGGTTACACAAAAAAAACTAGAAAATTAACTGTCACTTGTACCTAAATAGACAAACAAGCACAATTTCTATGGTCCAGCTGGTCTCTTGATGCATTGGTCGTGGACGAGGTTCCCGTTCGGCCGTCTACAGCCACGAGAGAAAGGTTGGGCTCCAGATTGGGGGTAGCCCAACGGGATTACATCTCCGGCTTACGCGCAGAGATTCTGCTCGAGGAAGACATACATCCAGACCCCGCACGGCAGACCTATGTGAGTTGATTTCTTTCGGAGTCAGTTTGAGCAGATGACTCCTAACAGACACGTTTGTTGGCTGCCGTACGATGACCGTATCGAGGTTAAGGACGATGTTGCTGTCCCTCACTCCTTCTTGTATGACCTGCCTCATATATGCCTTGCGCAGCGTCAGTTCTGGTTTGCTTAGGTACCCCTTACATTATTATTGTATTCCAGTTTTGTATCACTTTTATTTATTACGTACGTAGGATTATTTATTTTTATGTACTTGCAGGTACCACTTGTGTTCTACCAGTTTGTCGAGCATTATTACCCTGGACGGGTTATGCGTCAGCCCTTTCCCGTCCCGGATCCCATCTCCAAAGACAAGTGGTACGAGCTTCACAAAGAACTGGTCACTACCAGCGGTAAGAATTGGCGGACCATGCACGCCGATTATGTGACTTGGCTTTAGGCGATGGGTGACAGGATCCCTGATGAGCTCCAGTCGTATGCTTTCGATACATACGATCAGACCTATCGCACTTGGTATCATGAGTATTGTGCCTTTACTGGTGTACTTGCATGGTCAGATCACGGAGATGAACACCAAGCCGCTCCACGTACGACGTGACACGGTTAGTGACGAGTATGGCTTCATTCCCTGCACTGGCCCGGCTGCACAGATTGTAAGTCTTTAGTTTTTTTTGTTTAAGAAAATTATGAAAATTCATTTGCAATTCGAACTAATTTTTTTTAATTTTAATTCGCAGGTACTCATGAACATCAAGCAAGTGCTTATGAGCGCAAGATACGCCGTCACAAAGGTTGGAAGGCTATCGGGAAGAAGTGGTTCTGTATGTCTGCACCGCTGGTCGTCGTCGCCGGGTACCAGGATCAACTCGAGAGGGTTCTCAGGCTTTCAGATCTGCCCTGCTCTGAAGATTTGAAAGACTACAACGATGACGATTCTGCGGAGCCTATGAGCACGACAGAGCCAGATTTCTCAGACCTACACTCTGCGGCGACTGCTGAGGCTGCATTTGAGGCTGCTGGTGTTGCAGCTGTACGTATATTTTGGTAATTATTTTTATAATCATCTTCATTGTGAAACCTAATTATCTATTTGTTTCAGGGAGATCTACCCCGCGGAGATGAGGACCAGGAGGACCCACTCGTAGAGTTTTCGTTTCACTTGGGCTCTCAGTACGGTCCTTACACGCAGAAGTACGACTCTCCTGCATTTTACACACATGAGGACCCACTCCTACAGTCCAGTGCAGCAGTTATTCAGCAGGATATCTCATATAGACCCGTGTACTCTGCAGAGGATACATGTGAGGTTATTTTCGGACCTGCTGCAGATGAGGGACCACACGAGGAGACACTTTTTGGAGAGATACATGAGGAGCCCCCACCACAGCCAACACGAGAGTACACACCGCTGGTCGAGAGGGAGCGTACGAAAGAGGGGCAAGGTAAGAGAGTTAGGAGAGAGAAGAAGCCGTGGACACCCTCGAGCAGATAGGATAGAGTTACTTGTCTGTTGTTTGATGCTTACGTGGTGTAGTTTATGTTATTTGGATATTATTTCGGTATTAGTTCTTGTTATTTGGATGTTATTTCGATATTATTTCGATATTAGTTCTTATGTTGTTTAGTTCTTCCGCAGTCAATTTAACACACTAGTTCTTACGTTATTTGCCTGCCTGCTGCCTTGCGTCTAATGAAATAAACACCGTTAAAAATAAAACAAGATTTTCAGACATCCGTTGCAAAAATAAAATAAACCCTAAAACTAGTTAGCGCACCGAGCCCGCTAACCCAGTTCGCGCACCAAACTTGTAGGTGCGCCAACTCAGTCCGCGCACCGTCCAGTTTGGTGTGCGAACTGGATTAGTGAGAGTGGTATTCATTTAATTTGAATTTTAGGGTGTCAACAGTAAAAATTTCGGTCTGTTCGGCACTGCAAACTTTTACGATAGTAGAATTTGTTGGATATGATTTTCACCAGTCTGTGTACTGTGTCTTCTCCATTTCGCTCCTTCCTCGCTCTCTCCGTATGACCATATCCATCTCGCTCCAGCTTCTTGGCTCTAGTCTACTGAGACACCTTTCCTAACCATCAGCGCTCTCAGCTTTGTTCCTTTTATCGCATTTTCCCTCTCGGAAACCCTAATCACCTCGCAATGCTGCTGAGGGCTGGGACATGTTTACCTCTTTCCAATTGGAGAATATGGCTTCAGAACAGATTTTTCAACAACTGGTACTTGCTTATGATCTCTTTTACTAGCTCTTTTCCATTTTGGTTTTGGAAAGTTCTATTCTTTAAATTTTGTTTTCTTTAAATATCATTTTCTTTAAATTTTGTGTAGGCCAAGAGAATTGATTGATTTGGTGTAGGTCAAGAGAAATTGACTGATTTGGTGTACAGAGAAGTCTTAGATTGATTGGATTGTTTATTCCTGAAACAATGTAACGTTGCAATTTTCCTACTCATCTTATTTAAGTTGAAATAAACAACCTATTTTGTTGATTAACAACTAAGGTTAAAGGTTTATTATTTTCCCTTCTTTTGGATTTTGTTTTCTCGTGGCCATTTAACTTGTAGCTTATTTAATTGATGCCATCATTGTGTTTCGCGCAGAAGGTATACCAATTTAGAAATGCTTTGCCTGAATTGAAGTGATATTTGTATCCTAACATTTTGCGAACAATTGCTTGAGATAATGAGGTTCATGGCAAGATCGCAATATCCCTTGCTGAAATCAAAATAAGAATAGCTGCTGCTCCTATTGCAAAAATTCCGAGTCAAATGCCTGATTTAATGTGGGATTATGTTGCAATTTTTCTAATTATAGTTAAATGAATGGTTCCGAGATGAAAGTATTTAATTTAAATTTTAAATTGATTTTATTTTTTTAATATGATTGTATTTTTATATTTGATATTGTGTTTTTGTCATTTAGGTTTATGTGAAGTGTGAATTTGAAGATAGCAAAAAGAGAATACAAGTGTAGGCTTCAGTCAAGTCAAAAAATGTGGTTTAATATGTTGTTTGATGGATTTGTCTCCCTTAATTTTCATTTCATTTTAATGATATTTCATTATATTTTTGTGTTTCGGTTGTTGGCATATCTTTTCTTTTCTCCTTTTGTTTTACTTATGATTATTAATTTTCCGATTTTACTTTTAAACTTTCCCAACACTAATCTTTGAGTTAGGGAATAAGCGCAATAAAGGTAAATGCTTGAAAATGCATGAAGCCAGCACTTCAGCCTAACAAATTTTGGTATGTGCCTCACATTTTAACTTATGAAACTTTCTTTCTATAATTGCCAGAATTTGATTAGAAATAGTATGCAATTACTGCTGCCCTTCATTGCTGGATTTCAATATTTTGATCGATCTTTCTTTTGTTTATATAACAAAACTATATGCCCTTTTGGATTAGTTTGAGATCTACTACAACTTTTGTGGCATTAACAAGACCAGAACGTATCTGTTGGTAAAATGGGAAAGTAATACCAGCCAGGATTAATTCTTTTCATAGAGCAATACAAAGATTACATCACTGTTTTCACAGGTCACATTATCTTCCTTTTATTGATTCAAGGATTATGGTACCAATTGATGAAAATAACTGAGAAATCATACCTATCAGCCCAAGCATAAACGCCAGCCAGGACTGTACATTTCTATGACAGAGAATGTATAATTGGTATCACTTCTTAAGAATCTTGAAATAAATTTTGTTACATGAATCCCCCCACTATTTCAGTTGTCTCCCTACCCAGGAGCTGTTTATTTTGGTAAAGGGGGGATACTCTGTTCATTGTTGAAAACATTTTCAGGATCAATTTTTGTCTTTGCTCTGA
The DNA here is from genome assembly GCA_025461045.1 of Carex parvula. NCBI lineage: Eukaryota > Viridiplantae > Streptophyta > Magnoliopsida > Poales > Cyperaceae > Carex > Carex parvula. The sequence continues at coordinate 2,181,459 of JAJGRW010000063.1, forward strand.
CCAACCTATCATAATTCCATAGGAAATATGCATTACCCCATAGCCTTGCATGGTTTATGTCATCAACTGTACCATTTGTACCGGCTGTCCAGTTATTGGTTCCTAAATCTAGGTCTAGATAGTTCACATATGCTGCTCTAGGGTTTTTCGACACAAATGAACCCATATATGCATAGAAGTCTCTTAACCAAGCTATATATCTATCCGCCATGCCCTCTTCGGCTTTTGTCCAACCAACATGATACTGTATGCTGAACAAATTTCCAGCTCTGTGAGGAAATGGTAAGTCTCTACCTCCTATGCGTGCCATGGCCCCACCATATGGGTCACATATAATATAGGCACTCGGCTCTTTGGTTAAAATCTTTATGGCTCCAATCAGACCCTCTTTTGAAATAGGGATTTGTACATAGTCCGACTTTGCCTTGAAAAAGCTTTTTGAGCTTGTACTCCGGTTTCTTAGATCTAATACCGATTTCAGCCCTGCTGCCCGTACTGCTGACCCAATCCAACTCATCTCTTCTAGGTCAGATTCACTGATTGGTAATTCGGGATAACTTTTACTCAGGATTGAGAAAGCACTTCCCTTTGGACCTAAATAAAATCCTGTGAAGGAAACCGACCCGTTCCCATCCTCTGAGCCTGAGATAACAGTTGATAAATAGAACTCATCCGGTAGACTGGGCCCAACATACTGCCACTTGAGAACTAAATCAGCCATTGGTTCGATTGGGCCGGATTGTGAGATACTAAACATGGTGACCTGATTTGGTACTGATACGAGTTGTAGTTTCCATGCATAGACAACGCCCCAACTTCCCCCGCCTCCACCTCGTACTGCCCAAAAAACATCTTCATCCATCAGACTGCGATTCAATACCCTTCCATTTGGATCAATGAAAATTACATCAAGTACATTGTCTGCCGCAAGGCCGTACTTTCTTGATAGGAGACCAAACCCACCACCCGATATGTGACCTCCAGATCCCATGGTTGCACATGATCCAGCAGTAAAACCCAGCGTCCCGTTTGACTTAACTGCGATGTTATAATAAATTTCACCCACTGTTGCACCGGCCTCAACCCAGGCAGTGGCTGAAGAAGGATCAACCTGAGCCCGGTTCAAGTTGGTCAAGTCGATTATTCCAAAGGGGGTATGAAACGATGTGGTGTAGGATAAGCCCTCATAGCTATGGCCGCCACTACGAACACGTATGGTTAAAGGGGGTATGAAACGATGTGGTGTAGGATAAGCCCTCATAGCTATGGCCGCCACTACGAACACGTATGGTTAAAGAACTTTGTCTAAGGCAGAGAATTGCATTTTGCAATTGGTATTCAGAGAGGGGGAAGATTATGAGGGCAGGTTTTGGGTTTGAAGGGAGAGAATAACGGAGATTTTGAATGGAGAAGGTAAGTTGTTGGATGAATTGAGAAGATGAATTGGATCGATAAGTGAAGTTCTTTATGCCTTTGGAGAGAAGACAAGAAGATAGCAGGGTGTTTGGATGCGCTCGAATGGTGGTGGGGAGAAGGGAGAGGAGGAAGAGAAGAGCTACAGCAATTGAGTGCATATTTTGTGGAGGGAGGGGGCTATGTGTGTCAAGCTCTTAGATTTGATAATTTTATTTGGATTATTCAACGCAGGTATATCTTGGCCAAGAAAGCATAATATTCAAAAGAGATGGCGCTGACCCCGTAGAAAATTCAAAGAATTATTCATACATACAAAAATAGATGGCACATCACGCCATCAGCTTTTTTAGTGGGCTGTTTGAAGGTCCATGATCACGTGGGCTACCCTGGGATTTGAAAAGAGTTAGACACGTCACTGGTCGATCTCTTCCTTTTTTCGGTCCGAAATCTCTCAAGATCCTTTATTACAATTTCAAGCAGCCTTTTCCTTTTAGGTAGGGTGGACCCGGGGGCTTGAACTTAATCAAATGCAATACATATGAGGTAAAAGATGGAATAATCTTCCTGAAAGAATCGTAACTTTCATTTCATTTCATTTCATTTCATTTCAAGCAGCCTCTTGATTAACAAAAATGACGTTAGTAATACTCTCATATATTTCATTACACAACAAACTCCAAAATTCAACATCACAGATCACATATATATATCAGCCTACTTTTTCACCAAAATTCGTGCATATTTAAATTCAAATTATTAAAAACGTGCTTAATTTAATATGATTCCTCTAAACATCTCTACTTCACTAGCTTCCTCGCTAGCTTCTCTGTTATAATGTAAACTTATGGTCTCACCTATCACTTATCTGGGAGTTCTCCTTCATTGGAAAACTTTTAAGTATCTCAGACTGGACACCTTTAGTTGATAAAATTGAGAAAAAAACTCTAAACTTGAAAAGGATCCTTATTATATATCTCTAGGTGGTAGGCTTACTTTACTTCTCTATTCTTTCTGCTATTCCCCTCTATTGGTTGTCTATTTACAATCTTATTTCTTGGAAATATGTATGTCTCAGTAAAGACCAGGGTGGTTTAGATGTAATGGACCTTTCTCGAATTGATACTGCTCTTCTAGCTAAATGGTGGTTTAGATTTAAAGATTCTACAATTGAGGTAAATGGAAGGATATCCTTACTGGCAAGTATGGATCCTCAGGGTTAGACATTCTATAACTTTCCATTTATGGGATGAAATCCTTGCCTATAAAAATATTTTTGATTTAGGAATTAATAGACTTGTTAATGGTAGTAAGGATACAGCCTTCTGTCTGGATATATAGCATGGAGAATGCAGCTTATATTGCCTCTATCCCAATTTGTTTAAAATAGCTTTTGACCCTACTAATATCCGTCTCTGATTCTTTTTCTTCTTCTTCCCAATTACTTCTAAGTTTTAATAGACAACTCACTCGTATCTTGCTTACTGAGTGGAATCATATGCAACTCTCTATCTCTTTTCAACCTATTTTAGATACACCTTATCTTATTTCTTAGAGATGGACCACTACAGGCACCGTTATAGTTCACTCCTTGTATTCGTGGTTAGAGTATGGGGTTTTAAAAATGTCCTATTTACCGCCATCTGGAAAGCCAGAATACCTTTAAAAATTAAAGTCTTTTTATGGCTGCTAAGGCATGATAGAATTCTAACCAAATCAAATTTAATCAAAAGAGGTTGGCAAGGTGATCATGCCTGCCCTTTTTGTGGCTCTTTTGAAACATTTAATCACTTATTTGTCACATGTCCATTTATCACTGCTATCTGGTCTTGGATAGCACAACACGATGGCTTTAATTATAATTGTGAGACTGTAGATGATTTATGGTTTTTGGATTCCTGTATTCCCTTAAAAGATAATCTCTTAGTTGAATTGATTAGAGCTGCCACTCTTTGGGTAATTTGGTTAGCCAGAAACAAACTTTGCTTTAATAATGTACATGTCCCTACCCTTGCCAGTATTGATTCTTCTATTATTTCTCTTACCTCTTATTGGTGTAAAATTAGAAATGATGAAACTTATTTTGAACTAACTTTAATTTTGCCTTACTGTCAGATTCAGATACCCCAAAAGAGGCAAGCTTCCTGGTTCAGAGGAGGATCCAGGACTTGGGTTAGAGGGGTTGGATCTCTCAGATTATCTGAGAGACAGGGCTGAGATTGATGCTATAGATGCTGGATTCATGTCCTCTGACTCTTCTGCTCCTAGTTCTTCCTCCTTTGCCAGTCACACCACGGCTGCTTGTTCTACATGCTCCAGTGGTTGATTTGACTTAGTTGTTACTCTGTTAGCTTGTGGTTAAGATGTGTTTTGTAATATGCTTGTTCAAACCACTTAGCTCTATCTTAGCTTTATCTTAGTTTTGTGTTTTGGTTTTACTTTAGTTGTTAAGCTCTTTTGTATGATGGAATTGTATTTCATTGGATATTGTATGAACTGCTTATTGTTTCGATATGAAACAGGTGGGGCTTATCCACTTTTGTCAACAAAAAAAATAAATTTAATATGATAATATTAACATAATATGACTAATTTAGGCATAAGTTAGTTACATCCACTGAAAATTAAATAACAAAAGCATTCATCTTTTGAGTGGGAAAAAAGATGTTCATACCAATTCTAAGTCACTCCAGCAAAAAAAAAAACTCAAGAATTGAAGACGCTATAATCTGAACTTCACAAAATTTAATCCCCATCAACACTTCTGTGCTTTCCCCTAAACAAAACGTAGAATACATATCAAACAACGAAAGTTTTTTTAATTCTAATAGCAGGAAATTGACAAGAACCTAACTAACATAAAAGTCAGGGTACTGTACAAATATTTGAGATAATTTCTGGCTTTCTTCTCATTTCAAGGAGATTCCTAGCTTATACGACTATGTTGCATTTAGTTACTGTTAAGGTTGATAGTACGACCAAATCAGTTTCACTATAGACCCATGGAGCTATAGAAATTGAATGCAGAAAAAAGCAAATTGAATTGCGTACCTTGGATTTGTTGGACTTCTTGGTTTGACTCTCTGTGGGTTTTTTGTTGCTGCAGTCATTTCAATTTGGACTTTTTACTTTGGTTTGTGTATTTTTTCTCTGTTCTTCTTTTAGGTGCTTTTTGTGCTGCAACCATTTTCAATTTGGACTTTACTTTGGTTTGTGTATTTTGTCTTTGTTCTTCTTTTGGGTTAAATACACAAACAATCTTCAAAAAAGTTCTACTAAATGGGATGGGTATCTATCATACCAACTTGCAAAGGTTGCAATTTCAGAACTCAATACTGCCACTAATCTGTACAAAGCAGTAAATGTATATATCAGTAAATTACTAATCTGTAAGAAGGAGAAGAGACAACAGTTATTCACTGCACACCTTGTGAAATGTAAAAATAGAGTTCCACTGCACTTGAAAAGATTAGGAACAAACCGAGCCACACATTAACTAAGCCATCATTTGGCATCCGAAATGTTTGCAAGTTCATTATTCCAAAGTAATCTCCCAATTTGGTTTTCTATACTATAAAAGTTGGAGTGTGCTGCCTTGCTTCAAACACAATTCCAAATATAAAAATGGCCTGAAGCTAAAATATGGACATAAGAAAAAAAAATCATAGCTTCTAGATCTCAAGGCCCTCTAGAACTTGTTTCTTTCTGAAACTCCGATCTTCTCCTCCGGCAATGCAAATTCGGGGTTTTAGAGCAAAAAATGGTAAACAAATTTAATTAAAAATGATTTAAAAAAAAACGTACGCTGGTGCCATTCCTTGTCGAGATTGATGATTTTATCTACAATGCTCTATAGCCCCTTTTTTCCAACATCTTCGTCCCATGCACACAACCTTTGAGCCCCACTAAAAACTGCAAAAAAAAATAATTTGTTAGATAAAAAATTTATAAACTAATAAGTTAGTAAAAAAATGTGTTGGTTTAGGTGCATTACCGCGCGAGCTCATTTGCAACTGTTGGAGGTGTAACCCTCTGAGTTTTTCTGGATCTTCTAAGGTACCGTAATCGCCCTGTAAATACACTGATGCTATGTAGACCCGCAAGTATCAAGACTCATATCTTAATAGGGGATGTCCCGGGGTCTGTGTAAAATCATCTGGCATCTGCCACATATCGGCGTCTCCCGAAGCCACTGCCCTAGCGCCATAATGCTCACTCCAGTCTCTGTCAGGATATAAACCGTGGCTAGTACTGTAAGGAACACGTTAGTTGCAATAGAAAACTATATAGGGATAATATATAATAGAATATGACTTACTTGTGCAGCCTTATAGCGGTAAGTACCGTATCATTTCTTGGCGTATGCCGAGCATCTTAATTGATCGGGCTCTCCCCACACTAGAGGCTCATTCGGGTTGGGCCAGCCCACCAGTAGCTATGACCACGACCAATGTTGCAGCAAAAGTACCAGCCCATACATTTGTTTCGTCTCCTTCTGCATTTTCAAGAATATTAGCCGTTAGTCACTGCCTCCTCCAAGTGGATTCTGGGAGATGGATCGACGGCTACCCTGTGGCATCATGACTGGGGCTCGGGTACTTTGCGTCATGAGCTCCCCACCCTGTTTTCTTACGTGCTCGAACCTGACATCACAGTCAAGAATGCGGTTAGGGCGACGAGCATTTCAGCCTTATTCAGAAGCAACCTGTCCTTGGAGGCCCGCCAAGAGCTGGCCACTCTTCAACATACTCTGACACTCATTGTCCTCACTCCACATGCTACTGATGTTATCGCCTGGAAGTGGACTGCCACAGGAGAGTACACGGTTAAGTCGGCATACACCTACCTGAAATCAACGCCGAAAGTTGTCAGACAGGTTTCCCGCATCTGGCGGGTCAGCGCCCCACCTAGAATCAAGGTTTTCTCATGGCTTGCAATTCAAAATAAGATTCTCACACACGACAACTTACAGAAAAGGGGGTGGAATCTGGTCAGTAGATGTTTTTTATGCAAGGCTCACGCGGAGACGGTCCGACACTTGTTTACAGAATGCCCGTACACACACACACTGTATGCCAGACTACAAACACACATACGCTCGGAGAAATGGCCGGCGAAGGCTACAATTCATGTAACCAGCAAGGAGATAGCGGGCACATTAACTGGGAGGCAACAGACAATGATTCTCATCATGCAATTTGTTTTGTGGAGAGAACGATGTGCCCGATGCTTTAGCGACACAAATAAGGATCTGGATCGTTTAATGGAGGAAATCATGGTGCAGATGAAGTACTATACCAGCTCGCTTGACCGCCGCCATCCGCGGCAGTTGCCGGCATCAGAGGCTGGGACTGCCAATCACCCCCACAACAACACCGATACTGGCACGGGGTTGGGGAGACAAACACAGGCTACTGCAAACCGCACATATATTGGGACGCACATTCACATGCAACAGCAAGGTTTGAGGATAAATGCTGACACGGAACAGGGCCGCGTACCGACTGGTACAGTAACCGGTACAACGGGGCCAGCAGGGCCGGGACAGGAGGGTCGAACTGGTATAGGCTAAACGATTAAGCAGGACCGCCGCTCTGGCGGCACACTGGGGGTCTTACTTTTCATTTCCGTTTTCAAATTTAGTTTCATCATTTAAAATTTCATCAGCTCAGCTGTTTGAGCTGTACAATCGCTATTTACATTGTTATAAACCTCTTGTAACTTTACCATTTAATGGAAGCAAATATGGGCATTGACCCATATTTTTTCTCAAAAAAGAATATTAGCCGTTAGGTATTTAGATTGGTTGAGAAAATAATTAAATAAGAAAAGATATAGGGACTTACCTTACAACCATGACATTGAGAAAAGAATTGAGAACCGGCCATTAAATGACCGGTTGAGAAAAAAAAAAAAAAGAACCAACCATTAAATAGCTGGTTTGGACATTTTTAAAAATACCTAGCTAACATGAATATATTTATTAATTTATAATTTAACTTTAGATATTAATAAAAATGTCGGCATATCAGGGAAAATTAAGATGGAATAATCTTCCAAGAAAAGCAATTGTGTTTGAATAGTTTAATTAATAATTATGCTGCCAGATGTTTGGAGTTGGAACACATTAATGATGGTCCTACGGATCTTGTGAGATATCGATGGCGCACGTGAGCTGCTTGATTAAATGCGAAATCTTGATTATTAAATCTCTCTCGAGACTTTACTATAAGGTTTCAATTAAATGGCCTAGGTGTATCTCATGACTCATGTGATCACTTACGAGTCAGTTATGCATCATATTATAAAATAAGCAAAATGCACGAGCCAGATAAAAGGTGCTTGATGAAATATTTAGTCAGGTATAAAAGCCAAATCGGATAGCAAACAGTGCATCCATTATTGGTGAATCTCTTTCAAGTTTCAACTAAAATTATTATACTTTTCATTTAGTGGTTGATTAAACGTTTTTCATTGACATTATAATTCAGCTTTTCATTGACATCATTCTTCTTTTTTTAGTGTATTGTTATCCCTTACTTTTGCTGTATGTTTGAGGCCTTACAAAGCTTTTTGTTAACGTAACAGCTGAGATGGAGCGACAACACAATTGATTAAAAAAAAATGTTCTAAGACTGTGGCTACTCAAAGACTAAGAGTTCGAGTCCTGCTCATAATTTCACAGCATCTGCGAAGATTTTCAAAAAAAAAATGTAACAGCCGATCCAAACAAAATCAACCATGTGCGTCGTGCATTTGTTGGAGCAAATGAACAAAAAGTGGCATGTTGAGTCGAATTCTGTTAAGAACAACACGACACGTGAGGGGTACAAGTGGCATAACATAGTTCAATTGAAAAAAATTCATATTGTCCTTCAGAATTTTTAATTTTCACATAAATTAATAATATTAACTCTCTCATAAAATAAAATTACATGACATCTATTCATTTAGCTCTCCCTATCTCAATTTTCTAATTCTGTCTCTAGAGCATGTCACGGTGCATGTCTATCACATGATGTGACTTGCATGTTACATGATAGACTGTTTGCGTGATGTACTTTTCTTTGACAAAACATGTCACAACAAGTCACAACAAGTCACACAAATCGGTCTCAACACGTCACGTAACACATCATATACCAACATGTGTCGAATTACGAAACGAACGTAATTATGTAGTTCATGTGTGTGTATGTGTATGTATATATACATGGAGGTTGACTAATATCAAAACGTTTGTTCCTAGGCCATGGAACAAATGCTTTGGTTTTTACATTTTCAGAGTTCAAACAGTCGATCCAAATCGTTCAATATTCAATCCATATTAAAATGTGCTTGGAGACCAAATTCTACATTTTTTTGAATTTTTTTTACTATTTATTAAGTCAGTTTTAAAATCGCTGTTTTCAATTATCCAGAAATTTTTTATTATTTATTAAAATCAGCGATTTTAAAACTAACTTAATAAATAGTAAAAAAATTCCAAAAAAATATAAAATTTGGTCTCCAAGCACATTTTAATATAGTGATCACATCTAACGATTTGGATCGACCGTTTGGACTTTAAAAATTGAAAAACCAATTGGTTGCACCACGGCTCAGGAACAAACGTTTTGATATTAGCCAAGCTCTATATATATGCATGCGATTATAAACCTAGGGTGTTCTTAAGCTCACCAAGCTTCTTTGTGACATTAACTCAAAAACCTACATGGTTGACTTCAAACGACGAATCCAAGCCGTTAAAATCGATCTACTTCATGAGTGATGCATTTACAAGTCAAATTTATAAATTTTCGAATTAATTTAGTATAAAGTTAAGCGGTCAAAAAATGATGAAAAATGAACGCATTAAAATTAACTTATAAACTATCTTTTTTTTACCACTTGACTATATACTAAATGAGTTTGAAATTTTATAAATTTCACATGTAAACGCATCACTCATGAAGTAGATTGATTTTAATGGTTTGAATTTGTTGTTTAAAACCAATTCGATAGGTTTTTGAGTTAAGCTCACAAAAGAGCTTGATGAGCATAAGAACACCTTAGTTCTACTCATATATATATATAGAGGTTGGCTAATATCAAAACGTTTGTTCCTAGACCATGGAACAAACGCTTCGTTTTTTACATTTTCAAAGTCCAAATGGTCAATCCAAACAGTTCAACATTCAATCTATAATAAAATGTGCTTGGAGACCAAATTTTACATTTTTTTGAATTTTTTTTACTATTTATTAAGCCAGTTTTAAAGTCGCTATTTTTAATGATCTAGAAATTTTCACTCTTTATTAAAATCAACGATTTTAAAACTGCCTTAAAAATAGTAAAAAAAAAATTCAAAAAAATGTAAAATTTGGTGTCCAAGCACATTTTAATATAGAGATCACATCTAAAGGTTTGGATCGACTGTTTGGACCTTGGAAGTCGGAAAACTAATTGGTTGCACCACGGCTCTGGAACAAACATTTTGATATTAGCCAACCTATATATATATATATATAGAGAGAGAGAGAGAGAGAGAGAGATGGGCTATTGTGCTTTGCAAAGTAAAACACCCTCTTTACTTCAGACCATATTTTTATTTTAAAAATTCAAACAACCGATCTGAACCGTTCAACATGTTCTAAATATTGAAATGTGCTTGGAGACTGAATTTTACATTTTTTTGGAATTTTTTACTATTTATTAAGCCACTTTGAAAATCGCTGATCCACTGTGAACAGTAAAAAACAGTAAAAATTTCTGGACCACTGAATCAGCGATTTTCAAAGTGGCTTAATAAATAGTAAAAAAATCCAAAAAATGTAATTAGTCTCCAAGCACATTTCAATATTTAGAACATGTTGAACGGTTCGGATCGATTGTTTGAATTTTCAAAACTCTAAATATGACCCGAAGTAAAGAGGGTGTTTTACTTTGCAAAGCACAATAGCACATCTCTATATATATATGCTCATGCGATTAAAAAAATTATTTCATTAACAGTTCGAAATTCGGACACAACTATTTTTTTTAAATGAAATAAGTTTCTCAACAATTTTCTTCATTTAACAATATTTTACATATTTTCCAATATTCTCAATACACAAATTACAATCCGGCAAAAAAAAAAATGTTAAACGTAATTATCGCATCATGGATCGACACGCCATAACATTGATGCATCGTCCTTTTTCTTTTTTACGCGTCACATCATATACCTGCGTCATGTAAAGAAACTTAGAAGCATCTATATCTCAGCAACTCAAATGAGTTTTTAAATAACTGTTAATCTCTTTTTAAAAATTAAGGTATCTAAAATTTTTAATTTTCACAATCTTAAAATTAATTTTAGAGTTTCTATTAAACCACGTCAGTACAAATTAAAAAACAAAAATAATTTAAGCCAATCATTAATCAGCATGGAGTTTATAAACAGTTTCTTAATAAGAAACTTTACTGCATAGTTTCTAAATAAGAAACTCTCCCACATATCTGAAACTAGATGAGAAACTATCACGTCAGATTAGAAACTCTAATAGTACCAGATAGGGCTGGGCAAAATTGCTCGAACTCGTAAGTCGCTCATTTACGGCTCGCTTTAACTCGCTCATTTACAACTCGAGTTAGTTCCAACTCGAGTTGGCTGACTCGTTTAATAAATGAGCTGAGTTTGAGCTGACTCCAACTCGCTCATTTATAACTCGAGTTACATAAAGTTACATAGTCTTTGAACACAATAAATCTCAGAATAACCAAACCCAAATCTGAAATCCCTCTAAGTCAGAATAACCTAATCCCGCCCAAACTATTAACCCTAAAGGCCTAACCGCCTAAACATCACTACTCACTCCTCTTTCTCTTTCTCTCTTGTTCTCACGCTAATTGCGTAAGTTCCTAACCCTAACCCTGTTCCCGGGAGGCCGCGACCCATCCGCGAGCTCCGTTCCCGCGAGGCCGCGACGCCGCGACCCATCCAGCGAGCCCTGTTCCTCGAGGCCAAACCATTGAGCCTAGCACCGTAAACTTCTGAATAGGTAAGGATCTGGTTCAATTTGATAACTTCTCGAATTTTCATTGGTTAATTTGCTATTTTCATTCTAGATCTACCTTTTGAATATAATTTTTACTATTCCTTAAGAGGCTATTACCGAATTTGTATTTTCCTTGAATGGAAGCACAATCGAACCTTCTCACTCAAAAGTATGAATTACAGAAAGTCAACAAGACAGAGAGAGACAAACCAGCTGAACGAAAGAGGGTTGTTCAATTTCGTTTTACTGAGTTGCTTCCATACAAGATATTATCTTTCTTTTGTAAAGCTATAGGAATTAGGAAGACAAGCCGGTACAATTGAGTGGTTAAGTCAAAATAGATTATTTATAATATCACGGTTGTTGTTTTAAGAGGAATTTCTCACAATTGTTTCTTCATTTGGTTTACTATCTGAATTTGTATGAAAAGTTGGTGTAATTTTTGGTACTAGTTCTAATCTAACTGTGTTGTATCTAATGTATGAAAAGTTAGTGTAATTTTTGGTACTAGTTCTAATTTAACTGTGTTGTATCTAATGTATGAAAAGTTGCTGTAATTTTTGGTACAAGTACGTTAATTTATCTGATGTAACTTCTGTTGTATTGATTTAACTGGTTAAACGAGTTTATAAACGAGTTGTGAGTCAACTCGAGTTGATAATGAGCTGAGTTCAAGTTGGAGGTAACTCGCTCAAACTCGGCTCATTTACAACTCTAGTACCAGAGATGTAGATGCTCTAAATATGTTAGAACATTAGTTAGAGATAATGAATTTTAAACCAGACTATTCAATAGGGAACGTGTTCGGATGTCATTTTTTCTCACCAGATTTATGAGATTTCAGACTAAATTAAAAAATTAGTCCGTAAGGTTCGGATGTCATTTTTTTTGTAGTATGAGATTGATTTTTTTTTTTTTTCCATCGATCTTTATTCTCATCTCTATCATTTGTGAAAACAAAATATTATATTAAACCAAGTTTTTTTTTCCATAGTCTCTTGCTTCATCTCTCTCCTCAAGTTTTTCAAATAAGAAATATTGAATGCAATAGTACTCACCGTACATTGAATAAATTGTATTTATTTATACTTATACTTACATCTGTCTCTCATAAAATTATCATGGTCTCAAATTACTTAATTTAATTTTCTAATTATATAATATGCTTACAGTTATCGAAAATCATAATAATTTTTGTCATTATTTTAAATCATTTATATAATTTACACTACTAACTAGGGAGAATTTTAATTTATTATACTTATACGTTTCTATTTTTTATTTTTTAAAATTTTATTATATGTTAATTATCATATTATAGAATTGATAACAAATTATTAATATATTTTTATCACAAAATTAATATTGATAACAAGTCTTTTAAAAAGACTAACGTTTTCATAAATATTTTTCGCAAATTATAAAATTTTCACAATTATTCTCACGATATAATTTAACATTCATTTAAGCACATTCTTATAATTATTATGGTAAATATCCAGAAGCATGGGTTCCCATATTTTAATTTGTAGGTTTTTGTACCCCACACAATCATGTGACAAGCAAACAAGACCTAGAGAATTGTGGCTGTGCTATATGTAAAGATAGTTGTGTGATGAAATGCTTTAAAATTAAATTTAAGACTCCACGTGTTTCTTATAAAGACTAATTATAATTATAATATGTATAGAGATTTCTAAAAGTTGTCTTTTATTAATATTAAGATCTCTGAAGAATAACATTAAGAAAGGTACGGATCTCTTTAATCTCGTGCGAAAGTAGATCGGACGGTCCGGATCTAAACTCAAAATTTGAGTTAATAGGTATTCCGTGCAACCTTGGACCGACAGAAACTTCTTGAGCAAGGAACAAAACTCTTACATTAAAAGATGATCAGAGATTCCGCCTGCTCGTGGCTGTTCGCTTTTGTTGAAAAACTATCTACACCAGGTCTTATTACTTTCTACCAGTTAGTTGTAAATTTGAAAAACTATCTAGACCAGGTCTTATTATTTTAAATGTGTGGGGTCCGTGTGTCTTTGGTCTGTGTGCTACGGCGGGGGTCTGGGAAGCGTATTCTCTGCGGAACTGTACGGAGCTTTTAATCTGATTCGTTCGTTTTGACTTGGCACGAATCTCAAAGCCCAATAATGCTGTCCCTCTGTTAGCCCGAATCTCAAAGCGTCTGAGAGTTAATCTGGTCCGTTCGTTTTGTTCCGCAGGTGCGGAAGTTTACACTTTTCCGCAGAGAATACGGGTCCGGGGTCTGCGTGTAGTTTACATCTTTCTTCTTTCACACTTCGCACAGAAGATAAGAAATCACATCGGCCGTTCAGAATCTATGCAACGGTCTTGGTTCTCCTAACAGCGTCGTGTTCAGACGAGCAACCTATCCTCTCCATTACCGTAAAAGATTCCCTTCACTTTACGGTTTGAGATTTACTCTCATCCGCTTTGAGCTTCGGGCTAGCGCAGGAGGATGTGCATTCCGAGCAACCCACCGCCGTTTCCGCGGAATTTGGTCCTCATCAGTAGAATCCAAAGCTTGGACCCGCACCGACCTCACACTCTTTCCACGTGGCAGCGTCTCGTTGGATCTTCAATTGCTTTCGCTCGTCCTTCACTGTTGTTAAGTTTGTCAAATTACCAAAATGTACAGGAGATTTTTTTTTTAAGGAAAAGCACGTAAGCAGGTTACCTTTTGCTGATGACAAAAAAACGGGCGTCCACACATTTAATACAAGTGGAGAAAAAAGAAAAAAGTGAGGAAATAGTATGACCGAGGGCAAAGTTGTCTATTTTTGTGGCCATATCTTGTAATTCTGTTCCATTCGTAGCCCACTTTCTGAGTAGGTATATACAGCGAAATCTCCAGGTCCACAAGTAACTCTGTGTTAACACTGCTTCTCTCCCCTCTCTAAAGTCACAAAGAGGAAAAACAAAGCAAAAGCAAAAGAAAAACAAGAAACGTAGCTGAAAAGAAGTCAGATAAACTCTCTTTCTCTTTCTCTTTCTCTTTCGCTAAAACCCAAACCCTAGATCGAGACCTGAGCGCCGAATTTCGTCGATATATTTGTTCAAACAGAAATTCCTTAGCTTCTAAGTTATCTGTGCCTGAGAGGTGAAAATGACGGTCATACCCCTAGAATCCCTCCCGCTAGGGTTCCGATTCCGACCGACGGATGAGGAGCTCGTGAACCACTACCTCAAGAGGAAGATTACTGGAGCGATCCGGTCTGAACGGGAGGTTATACCAGAAATCGATGTATGCAAGTGCGAGCCATGGGATCTGCCAGGTAGCAACTCATTACTATTTGTTGTTTCGTAGATTTTTTATTTTGTTTATCTTGAATCCCCAACTCTTAGTTATAGATTGCTGTTTTTGGCCTTACTGGTAATGATCACCGCACTTGATACCTGATTTCAGCGTGGCAGGTTACTCCTTTGGAATAAGGCTTCATTTCAAACTTTTATTTCTCTTGATTTTGGCTAAAACTAAGCAGCGGCGGTAATTAGAGGTGGCAATTCTTTAGCTTACCTGACCTGAAACAGCCGCAGGTTGGGTGTGGGTTAATGTGACTTGAACAGCAAGCAGGTTGGACCTGGCCCGACCTGTATAATTTTTATTTTGGGTTTTTTTACCGTTTAATGAAATTTGTCAGAAATGATTGGATTCTAAGGGATCACACCTGTTTCTAAGTTTTGCTGTACTCTACTCTCTATGATAAAGAGTACCAAGTATTATTTTGATAAACCAAAACTCTGGAAAATCTTCACTAGTTACTACTTACAAGGAAACTGGTTTTGCTTATTTGGTTATTTTGCTGGTGTTTAGCTTATAATAAAAAAAATAGACATTACAGAAAGAGTCTACATGTTGTGTGTCACCTGCTTTGTTCTGACCTTCAGCTTCAGCTTTTTTTACCATCTAATCAACACCTTCAGCTTTTTTTACCATCTTAAAGTATTTTTAAAGGGCACCTGCTTTGTTCTGACCTCAGAATTTAATCCATTCCACAGACAAGGCTTTGATAAGGTCAGAGGACCCAGAATGGTTCTTCTTTGCTCCAAAGGACAGAAAATACCCAAATGGTAGCCGTTCGAATCGAGCCACCGAGAAAGGCTACTGGAAGGCAACTGGGAAGGACAGAGTTATCCGTTCCAAGGGCCCCGCTCGTCAGGCTACTATGGTGGGTATGAAGAAAACTCTGGTTTTCCACAAGGGGCGGGCACCTCGTGGTGAGCGCACTCACTGGATTATGCATGAGTATCGCACTACTGAGCCTGAGTATGATTCTGGCGAACAGGTTTGGATTTGCTTATCTTTGTTTATTAAAATTTATGCTTATTTTTAATATAAGATTTGCAGTAGTCCTCCCTGTCTGAATTTAAAAAAGGTGCTTGTTCTACCTGGAATGTAAACAGTTTTCTCTGTATCGTAAGTTTGATATTCACATATTATAGTGTACTTATTGTTGGGCCTTTGGATGAACTAATGGTAGGACACTATTTCGTGCTTTGGTTGGGACATGAATGTGTTTTTCTGCACTTCTCTGCACATTTGGGGCCTTCCCCCGAGCTTTTAATTTTTGTCAGAGTAAACGTAATATTTTTATATTTACCAATACAGGGTGGTTATGTTCTCTACAAGCTATTTAGAAAGGCAGATGACAGAGCCCCTGGACAAACTGAGGAGCATGAACTCTCAAATGTTGATGAGGTTGACAGGAGCGGCTTCTCGCCGGCCCCATCCCGTTCATCTCCTGGTGAGACACAGCAAGATGGTGAAATCTCGGATGAAATTACTGCACCTCTAGGCCGCAAATCTGTTTTGCAAGAGAGCCGATTAAATTTGCCAAATTCTGTTGCCAGCAAGCCCGTCGGTATCCAGAGATGGCTGGAGGACAGAACAGATTGCAAACCAGAGAAGCAAGATGAGAATAATTCCAATTCTGCCATTGGTCTACTACCTCAAAAAACGGTAGGAGAAGTTCTTTTTTTTTCTGGACGTACTGTTCTATGTGGTTGCAATGTTCATGCAACTGGTACAATGTTACTAATATTAGAAAAGGTTTAATAGAGTACTAATTTGTGAACTTTTGCTTGTAACAGTACATGGGCCCCCCACCTGACGCCCTTCTAGATCAGATCTCTAATCCGCAGTATAAGAAGAGTGAGTATCTATTTGGTCCTGCAAATCAAGAGAATGATCACTTGGTTGTGCACTCGGGCAATGACAATAATCAGCCAGATGAGGTGTTTGATATTATCGACTCCTTTTTTGCGGATCCAGATGGGTACTCACCTGGTGAGTCAACATGGCAGGACAATTCGGCTGATGTTGCCGTATCTGACTATTTGGAAAGTGCCAATCAGGTAATTAGACATTTTTCTGCTGGGCGCATAGTGCCTTAAAGCCACTGTAGTATATTGCAAGGGTTGGCCTGTATGTTAGTGCTGGTACATTCCTTCCTATTTTGTTCTATCCTTTCTCTGATTCTTCATAATTGATTGTAGGGGGTTGTCAATCAGGATGAAGCTATGTGGCCAGATGGGATCAACATAGAGGAGCTGCTGGATGTGCCTGATTTCGGTACTGATGATGTCATGAATGGATCTCAATATGAAAATGCTGCTCTTCTCCCATACGACAGCACTGACCAGGATGTGTATTCTGTTGATTCCGGAGCAGATTCCCTGCAGGTCAGTACTGCTACAGCCAATTAATCAATAATTTGTTTTATTTTGTGTTTAATTCTGACTTCATTTATTTACTTATTTATTCAGCTATACCCGTTGTTACTTTTGGATATTAAACGTAAAATGTAAAAGGCAGAAGTTTGTAATAATTTCTGACAAATAATTATAACTTATATTTCCAGACAAATGATTTCACAGCCCATTAGAGGATTAAGGAATAATGTTATACCATTGTATACCAGAAAAAACTGGTCAATATCTGGGATGAAAATTCGATATATTTATAACTTGTGAGAATCAGGATGGAAAGAAGTGCAAGTTGCTTTAGGTCTATAGATTTCTTATCTACTTCTTTTTTTAAGTTTTATCTGACATTACGTAGCCTATCTTTCAGGATCTGTTCAACCCGCTGGAGGAGTCAAGCACTCAGAAGAACAACTTGATGACAAGCAACAATACCAGTGGCCTCGAGGGCACCGGTATCAACATTAGGCCCCGCCAACCCGAGCCTCTATTCACCCACAATGTTGCATCCAGAAGGTTCCAATTTGGGAACCAACAAAATACAAACTTCGTCTCCTCAAGTTACCAAATTAACCAGATATCGTCCAGCAATGATACTATTGAAGGCACAGGGATAATCACAAGGACTAGAGATGGGCCCTACCAGAGACAATCTGTACAAGCAAGCGGTATTTCAAATCATGGAATTGCACCGAGAAGGCTGTGCCTGCAGACCAGGTTGGATATCGGAACCATGTCTTGTGCCCCTCGTGGATCAGTAAAACAAGATGAAACTGAGGTTTGTCATCCTTTTGTAAATGTTATACTGCTTGGGATTTGTTTCTTTTTCTTCAGCACTCTTACCGTGGGTCGAGTTTATATTTACTCTTTGTATTGTGTGGTGACAGCAGCTGAGTGAGCAAGTGGATGATGAGAACTCTGATGAATTTAGTGCTGAATGTGGAGCTGCCTCTTCAGATGCCTCCAGTGTATGCAAGCTTGAGGAGCTCTCTGTAAATGGTAATAGAAATTATCTGCCAATATATTGTTCTATTTATTTGTAGTATATAGAATTATTGCAAATCTAGGGTTGTTCCAGTTGTTTAATGGGTGATAGAGGTATGATTTTGATTTTCCAATTCTTGGGTTATAAATTGTTAATCTATTTCGTAACTAATCTCGATCTCTTGTATGTGCAGATGATAGTGATGCACTTGAAGATAAAGACACAGCAAGGCTTCGCAAGAAGATAAGAGGTCCAGAGGAGACTGAATCTGTGGAAATAAAATCCATTGCATCCCGTAAAAGAGCCCCGAGAAAGTTGTCAGTTTCATATCTATTCTGGTTTGTTATGTCAGCTGTCCTCATCCTCTGCATTGGAATGTGGTCACTTTGTTGTAGTATTGTTAAGAGGAAGAATGTAGGTGTACAATCTTACTGTCTAATCTAACTCCATGAAGTCGTAGGTGGCAGGTCATAGGCCCAAACTTTGTGCCATGGATATTGGGGGTGTGAAGTTGGGATTTAATAGCATTTCCGGTACTATACTGGTTCCTGGAGTTTTTGTAAATTATAATCTCGCGCATGCTTAGTATGTAGTGTTTTAGCTTGACTGTGTGTAGCAGGCGAAATGTGTACTTTAGATTTAGAGGGTTTGTCTTTCTTGTAAGATGTATATTTATTTTACCTAAATGTACTAGTTTGGTTTATTGAAAAATTGCAGATGTGAATCCCATAGTATGTTATGAAGCGGCCTAACAGGACATTTACACAGGCTTAGTTATTTTTGTTTTTTAAACTCCAGTCTCAGGCTTAGTTATTTTAACCTTTTCTCTTCGTGGATGAGTAATGCAAATCTCCCGTTAATGTCAGAAATAGAATTTTCAAATGGTGAGGAAGCACGAAAGCAAAAGCAAAAGGTATGGCGACAGTAATGGCAATCCGCTAAGTAATGATCTAGCAATTGCAGAAAGAGAGGGTACCGCTAATGATCTAAACACTCCAGGTCCAGGGTGGGTTTTCAAGTCGATCGTGCTAATTTTGAGTCTTGCCTATGAATATTGAATAATGCAAATGCCGCATAGGTAGCTATATATCTAGACTTGACTTGAGATATTATTCCATTCAAATGTATGTCAAATGGTCTGCCAACTATGATGAGGTTGAGGTTTTCATATAAACGCTCTGATAACATGCTCTCATATACAAGTTGAAAAATCAAGTATAATTATATAAAACAAATTTTCATATACAAGTATCTGTACGGGGGAAAAACATGTGTAGAAGAAAGTATGGGAAGTGAAAAAGAATCCGCAGTTACCACGATTTTTATTTTAAGTTATAACAGAAACCTCATGAATTCCTTTATGTCGTATTTTACATAAATATGAGTTGACCAGAGAATATAACAATATATAAAAAAAAATCAAATCTGGCGGAAGCCAATTCTTTCATGATTTCCTTTTTTTTTATTTTTTTATAAAAAAGACGTCGACCATTTCAGAATTTATGTCACGCAAGCTATTATCAAACTGAACATAGAAGACAAAATTATGTTAATCCCAACATATTATCAAACTGAATGCAGTACCTTTCCATTTATACATAAATGAACATAGAAGACAATTATTATTGTAATCTATTAATTAGTTATTCAGGACAAAAAGGTGAAAAATAGTACTTTTCTTAATATATCACGATCGACGTTTGAACTTTGGAATTTAGAAGAAAGGAAGTCTCGTCAAATCTCCTTTTCTTTTTTCCTTGGTCGGTTGATAACACCGGATAACATCATCTAAATTGTTAAAAGTTTAGTATCAAACCATTTCCTTTGCTTACGCTACAGATTACAGTCGTAGCTTAATATGAGCAAAACAAGAGTAAAATAATTATTAAAAAAGATGGTTGCCAACTTAGCAGTTTTTTGTTAATTTCAGAACAATATCATCACAAATCTCTATTGTTCATTTAACATAAGGCTGTTTGACAACACAATTTGAATTGTATTTTATTTTATGCTCACGTTAAATGACACTATTATTGAATGTCCTTTTTTTTTTGTTTTTTTTTTGTTTTTAAATTTGGTAGAGATGACCAAGATTATTGATACAACATACTTGAATCTCTCTATTATTGAATGTGGTTACACGTTTTTGAAAAACTTGACTTTACACCAAATAATTGATCTTGAAAAGCAACTATCAAATTTGACATTTAAGACCCCATCAGCATCCAACGGATACACTGTTCGGCCAGCCAAGTTCTCATACTAATTCAATGGAAGTTCCACTCAAACAAGTTCTCACGGTAATTCAATGGAAGTTCCACTCAATGGGATTTAATTTCAAACAGGTGGAACTTTCATAGAAATTTTACAATTCATTCAGACTTCATTTTTTTTTCCACGCTCAAAAGGCCGATATTTTTATTAATACCCCAAAAAAAAAAAACAAATTATCAAATCTGCCCCCACCCCAAACTTATTTTTAAATCTATCCCAACTGCCCGTCGGCTGGGCGGTCCATTCTTCATAGCTGACCGCCCAGCTGCTGAGCGGTCCGCTATTGTTTTTTTTTTTATAAGGGTTTTATGTTTTAATTTGTTTGAATGTTTTATATTAAATTGTTGTAATGATTTGTTTGAATGTTTCATATTAAATTGTATGATATATATTTATTATTTGTTGACGATTATATTTTTATAATTGACGATTATTTTTATATGTTATGTAATTGTCTAGCTTTAATATAATTGATTAGTTTTATATTAAGTTTGTTAATGTTTAAATGTTTCTAAATGGTAATCGAAATGATAAGTCTAAACAACAAAAGTAGGTAATCTAAATGGTAAGTCTAAAAATGAAACATAACAATCCAAACACGAAATATAATAATCCAAACTAAAATACTAGAAACCTATCAAACTAAAAAAAATATAAAAACCCTAACGGCGATGACCGAGGGCGAGGTCTAACCTATCAGGTGCATGGCGCTCCCTCTGCGACGGCGGACGCCTCTGGTGAACCTCATCCACCTGCATGTCATCGTGTACAGCCTTGCGCGTCCATGGGTCCTCCCCCAGGTGTAATGCATGCTCTCCATGGATCCCCGCCTGTGTACGCAACACCCACGGATCGGCCTCCCAAGTAGAAGGATACGTGGCCGGAGGCGGTGTGCCAAATATAGCAGAGGCAAAACCATCTGCAGTGTGCGTCCCACTCCCACTGGCCTCGCCGTCGTGCTGTCTGGGCTCCCATCCGCCCTCATGTGCAGTGAGGTCATCCAATGAGAAGTCAACTATGCCGGCAGCTTCATCCTGCATGTAAATAATGTTACTTTTGCTACATAGAAATAACGAATAAATTAATTAAACAATGAAGTTTTGCTACCTCAGTGAGCTGCACTGGAACTCCATACTCGTTGTAGTACGCATTGCACGCGTTGTTGTTCAACACCCATTGGTGGATCGCCCAGCCCGAGTCATCATCTGCAGAAATAAAGATAAATTAATAAGAATGATCTTTTAGAGAGACACTTAATAATGATAATTTGTATGACATATTATTACCTGCAGGAGGTGGCGGCATCTCATCAGCGTATATAGGGGCTCTAGGCTGCTCCGGATCTGGTGGTGAGGCCTTTATTTCGTGCCAATTGATGTCCTCCCCAGTATTGTGCAACATACCAACGAGGCGCCAGTCCCAGCCAGAGTCCTCCACGATCGGTGCACTATGTTGGAGCATTTGACATCCTATCGCTCTCCAACTTTTTCTCGCCATGCACACCAAGCTGTGTGCCACTCCTCTAATAGCGGTCAAAATCTTCACACAATGTACTTTCATTATTATTATTAGAATATGAATAAATAACTATAATTTTTTAAGCATGTCAGTTTCATTTAAACATACCGAACGAGCATGGATCGGGCCGAAAGGCAAGTAAGTCCTAGATCCGTCACCCGTGAGTCTTCGTCGAAGAGCATCACCATAGTCCCCTTGTAGATAAATCGTCGGCATGCCCCATCTCTGGTACCAGACTAAATATAGCAATCTCCAGGGCCCGACCGGCGTAGGGGCATCAATAGCTGGAGGCGGGGTCCATAAGTGATACCCCGGTGATGCAGCACGCTGGTAATGCTCCCAGAAACGCGTGCTCCAGTCGACATTGGGCTTGTTGTGTTTAGTGCTGCAATATAAATTAATTAGTAACGTGTATGTCTGAACAAGTAATAAAATAGATAAACAATAAGGCAGTGGGTAGTTACCTGTGCAGCTGGGTGGTCTGCTGCTCGCCCAACTCTGGAAAATCCGGGACATATGCATCCAAGCCAAACTGACGGGGCACTCGATCGGGATAGTGGTACTCAACTATCCAGAAACATACACACGGCCCCCGATAAAAATAGAGATCTCTCTGCTCTAATGTCAGCCGGCACAGAAGGTTCTGCTCGTAGAACACACGATAGGGGTACCAGGTGATGCTCGCCTCGTGAAGCATCTGGAGCTGACCCCGGACATACGAAATCCCCACGGTCCTCCCCCTGCCCGTGTCCTCGTACGTATGGGGAGTACCCCATATGGCACCGTACCCCGGACGTCTCTTGGGGTCATCTCCCGTCTATAGCCCCGCCTGAGCTGGAGGAACAGGCCGACATACCGATATATGCGACCAGGACCACTGCTGTAGTAGAAGAAGCGGTTCGGCAATCTGCTTGTTCGTCGCCTAAATTTTGGACATGCGATGCACTTCTGGTAAATATGGAACCCTAATATTTGTAATAAAAAAATTAAAATATTTGTACAAACTTACCAGACAAGCATGACACAAGCCCTGGTATAAGTGGGCGAGCACGGCTCCACCCCAGTTCCACCTAGACGGCCGATCAATGTGCCTCAGCAGAGAAATGAACATAATCGGAACTGCGTCACCGCTGGAATCGACAAACATGACGCTGCCACATAAATCCATGACAAACGCCCTCACGTACCTGCAATATAAATTAGAGACATAAATAACTACATTTTTTGTTGAATCCATAACATATTTTAATTTGCAACAGTTTGTGAGTACCTCAGAACGGTCCGCTCGTCACGTGTATTGGGGGTGATCCTACGCCGGTGGAAGTAACTGCGGAGCGCCGCAAGACTAATGCAGTATTTGGAATACCTGTACTCCTCCTCCTCCTCCTCCTCTCCTTTCTTCTTCTTCTTCTTCTTCTTCTTCTTCTTCTTCTTCTTCTTCTTCTTCTTCTTCTTCTTCTTCTTCTTCTGCAAGTCCGTCGGAACGGCCCCCAGCAGCTCCGGTATCATGTCCATCAGGTCCAGATGGTCTGAGACACCGCCGATGGGGTCGCCATCTATCCGTAAACCCCATAAAGCGCTAACGTCACCTAGTGTGACTGTCATCTCTCCAACCGAAAGGTGAAATGTATGCGTCTCCGGTCGCCATCTCTCCACCAGACCGCAAACGAGAGCCTGGTCAATATCACAGTGAGGCATGGTGGCCAACTGATACAACCCGAGATGCATGATGCACTGCTCCATCAACGGGTGACGGACGTATGGTATCTCGGGGGTGCGATGCCTCACTGTCAACATCGTCATGTCCTGCATTTTACAATGATTTCAATATAAACGTCTAATTATCTGTAATATTAAATAATGCTATTTAAATTAGGAATACAAATCTAACGTACCTCCATAGATGCAAGTGAGACACGGTGCCTGACATATGGGGTCCACAGAAGAGGACTAAATGTGTCCGGATGGTGAGGGGGATAATCTCCAAAGGGAGCATCTGCACCGGACGTCTCTGCACCGGATGCCTCTGCACTGGATGCCGCTGCACCTGATGCCTCTGCACTGGATGCCGCTGCACCTGATGCCTCTGCACCGGAATCCTCTGCACCGTGATCATGAGAACTCTCCCCCGTCTCCAGAGGGGCATCCCATGCACGTCCCCGTCTAATTCTGACCATACTACATTTCAATAAACAGAAAATTCTATCTTATAAATCCTGATTTATAAACCCTAACTTATAAACTCCAAGTTTGTCAATCCTTAACCCTAATTTAACAATTCAACCCTAAACCCTAATTTAACAATTCAACCATAAACTCTAATTTAACTGTTCAATCCTAATTTAACAATTCAACCCAAATTTAACAATTCAACCCAAATTTAACAAATTCAACCCTAAATCCAAATTTAACAATTCAACCCAAATTTAACAATTCAACCCTAAACCCTAATTTAACAAATTCAACCCTAAATCCAAATTTAACAATTCAACCCAAATTTAACAATTCAACCCTAAACCCTAATTTAACAATTCAACCCTAAACCCTAATTTAACAAATTCAACCCTAATTTAACAATTCAACCCTAAACCCTAATTATCCAATTCAACCCTAATTTAAACAATTCAACCCTAATTTAACAATTCAATCCTAAACTTGGAAACCCTAATTTTGAACAATTCAATCGTATCGAAAAAATCAACAACCCGCACAAGATAATTAACAATTCAATTCTACCAATCGTTCCAATGCCAATACGAGATACAAAATATAAATTAAAAAAATTATTTAGAGACTTACTCGAAAATAATCGGATTGTCGCCGAGATGGTGGAAAATTAGGGTTCGGGTGAGAGAGAGAGAGGAAGAGAGAGAGAGAGGAAGAGGGAGAGGAAGATAGAGAGAGAATGGCATATTTGAAGAGAGAGAGGAAGAGAGGGAGAGAGAGAGGAAGAGAGAGAGAGGAAGAGAGGGACAGAGAGAGTACAAGAGAGAGAGAGGAAGAGAGGGACAGAGAGAGTACAAGAGAGAGAGAGAGAGAGTAAGAGAGGGACCACTGGTGGAGGTTTTCGGGCGGCGGGGCGGCGGGGAGGCAGAGAAGAAAAGAGAGAGAAGAGAGCGGTCTGGGGGGGTCGGACCGCTTATAAAAAAAAAAAGTAATAGCGGACCGCCCAACAGCTGGGCGGTCAGCTATGAAGAGTGGACCGCCCAGCAGACGGGCAGTTGGGGTAGTTTAAAAATAAGTTTGGAGTGGGGGCAGATTTGATAATTTGTTTTTTTTTTTTTGGTATTAATAAAAATATCTGCTCAAAAGGCTGCTCCCTCTTCTATGAAATTAATAAAAGAACATTAATTATAGATCTTTTGTAATACATTACTATATAACATTTTATAAAATTTTATAAATAAAAATTCAATAAAGCTAATATATTATATTTCAACAGTTTTTAACAAACGCGTAAAAGTATTGATTCCTATATAACAACGTAGAGATTTAGTGAATTAAAGTAAATTTTAATCTCAAGTTATATCTAATATTTCTTACAATCACAACGTCATGAAGAGAATGAAGATGTAACATTTAGATTATATAATCTAAAGTTTAAAATAATAATAAAATGATCAAAATTAAAAAGGCCGAACTTGTGTGCACTGCCGGCTGCAGAACCGACACACCCGAAAGTAATTAAAGAAATAATTTTGAGAAAAAAAGTATTAATTGAATTTGATATTACGTGTACAACTGCGTCCCACAACAGTAATCTACGGAACATTTCAGGCTCGAGGAAATTTCCTGTTTTACTCTGTCTGGACTCTGGACCTCTCTCTCCGTCTCAGTTAGGGGTGGCAAAAAAGCTCGTATGTCGTGGCTCGATCGTGACTCGTATCTGATTCGCTCGCTAACAGCTCGTTCGTTACTGGACCGAGCTGTTAACGAGCCAGCTCGCCACTAGCTCGGTCCAGAATTAACGAGTTCAAGCTAGGACCTAGCTTGCTCGTTAGCTCGGCTAGCATCATTTTGTGAATTTGTATGATTTTGTGTGCATTTTATACTATCTAGCTTGGTCCAGCTCGATCCAAAAAGTTCGTAAAATTTATTTTCTTCTTAAAACAAAATCCAACCAAACCCAGCGAGCCAGCTCGTCAGCTCGCGAGTTAGCTTGGGCTGGCTCGTCACGATTTCAAGCTGGACTTTTAGCTCTGGTGCCAAAGGTCCAGCTCGCTCGGTAAGAGCTCGGTCCAGAATTAACAAGCTGAGCTAGGGTCTAGCTCGGCCCGAGCCAGCTCGTTGACAGCCCTACTCAGTCGAGTCTGCATGCTCTGCATTAACGTACCATTTGAGTTAGCTCTCGACCGTCTGATCAGAATTCAGATCAATTCAACCCACACTTATAATACCCAGGACCCTTTAATATTTGTGCGGATTCTAATTGAACGGTCCAGATCTAAACTCAAACGGTGTGTTAGTGCAGAGGATATGAATCTCTCAGTCTCGGAACCACGGGCACGCGGAAAATTTCCTCTATTTAAAAATATTTTATCAGATATTTTTGTAGGGAAAATTTTTACAAAATGACTTATATTGAAAAAAGGTCTGCCAAAATACCCTCTCTTTAAATTCATTGTCAAAATAACCATGTGAGACCTACTAACGTAAAAGTTTTCATTCCCTTAGTTTTACACCCACCCCAAATTTGAATGGGATATGGGCAAATATCCAATTTTAAAAGTTTTGATAGGT
Organism: Carex parvula; assembly: GCA_025461045.1. Classification (NCBI taxonomy): domain Eukaryota; kingdom Viridiplantae; phylum Streptophyta; class Magnoliopsida; order Poales; family Cyperaceae; genus Carex; species Carex parvula. The sequence continues at coordinate 2,208,135 of JAJGRW010000063.1, forward strand.
ATATAACCGATTCCCCCTTCTTTTTATGTCTCTTTGCTTTCCCAAAAGTGATCAAAGCCCAAAATAAAAATATACGATTGTGTACGAGTCCTCTTGTTCCCTGATGTACAATACACTGGTTCAATGATTTTTTTCTTGTAAAAAGTGGCAGCATAAATCATCATTTTTAAGTAAATACATTGATGTTCTATAGTCATCATTTTAAAATTAATTTGGGTCTATGATTCTTTATTGTCATAAAAAGTTATTTCTTATTATATTACTTTATAGATTGAAGCATATGAATTTTATTTTATAACATATATGTGCAAATTATAAATCACTTATTATACATACGAAAATAGTTGAAAACATATTATGAAAACTTCACTTTTACTTTTTAATGGAAGTTTTAACAAAACGATGTATCTATTAATTATATGCATGACACTACAATTTTATAACATAAATTTTGCAAGAGAGATCGGAGAATAATAATAAATATAGTTTGATCCATTTCTATTATAAAGTTTTCGATCTATCCTTAGCTATGAAATAAGACAAATATATTGAGATAAAACACATGTTTCTGATTTCATAACAGAGCTAGAGCTACTTCCAGAGTTTAATGTGAAGCATATGTGATTGCAGACTAACAAAATTCTAATTGAGTTTCAAACTTTCAATAATATTTTGAGCTCTCAACATTTTCTACTTCAAGTTGAATCGTAATAACTGTAGATGTCAAATCTCCTAAAAAACTACAAGCATCTAAAATTGACAAAACATTAGAAAGTTCTCAACACAAAAAAACTCAAAATAACCTCGGAAGAGGGGAGGAGGCAGAGAAGAATGCTCTTAGTGTAGAAATGATTCAAAAGAGGAAGGCATAAAAAAGTTTGGGGAGGCAAAGAAACAGAGAAAAGAGTGGAGTACACTGAGGGGAAGGAGGATTTTTAACTTTGTAGATTTCACATAATTATTTTGTCAAAAGAATTTGACGAGAGGGTATTTTGACAAAAAAAATTTCGCAGTAGATCCCTTTTTGCAGGCTCTTCTCTTTTTCGTCTCCCTGCCTCTCTTCTCTTCTCATAGACTTGTACTTTCTCAGAGATTGCGCCAATTATTTATTGGGTTTATTAAGAAAAATTCAGCACGAAGCGATCAATGAAATTCCTAATTCCAAAAGAACACGCGTATAAAGACCAAAAAGCCCCTCCTCTCTCCCGAGTCCCGACCCAAGCGCTGGTCTCTCTTCGACTCTTCGACTCTTCCTCTCCTCTCTACTCTACAATCTTTCTTTCTAGAATCTCCGATGAAATCCACCAAGGCGAGCGCCATCACTTCTACTCTCTCTCCTCACGCCCAACCTTTCTTCAGTCGCCGCTTTTGTAACTCTGCTGTTGGGGACAGCTCATTCGTTTCCTCTCCAGTCGACACTTACTACAGCTCTCCATTTCAACCTCAAGGTTTGCAGTATAGGATGTGTAAATTACTTCTTCTCTACTCTTGATTTCTATCCAGTTAATATGAGAAACATACAAGTGTAATGCTTGATACCTGTGCCGGCCATGAACCATTTATAACACGTATTATAAGCAAACATTTTTACACAAAATTATAATGGAAACCACAAATTGGAAACCAATTGAAAAAAAAAAGTGGTCAATTTTGGTGCTTTGCTGGAATGCAGCTGTGTACTCTTATATTTCCTGATACCCTACCTCTATCACTCCCGACTGAAATGGTACACTTTACAGTTTACATCGACTATATAGATGTCCTACTTTGTAGGAGAAAAGTGGTGCCAATATCCAAATTAGGTATTTGCAATTATGCCCCTGAAATATACACTTTTGCGGACAATTTAGCTTATTAAGTTAATTTATTATTAACTTTTATTCAATCAATAAACCGTATGTAACCTTTTCACAAACTAATGTGACAGTGTCCCATGCCATTCTCGAAAATGACTACGAGAGTCCATATATCCCATATCATTTTTCTGGCGAGCGGGCCCCAACTCCAGTCTCTACAAGCCCTTCTCCATCCTATCAATCTCCTAATGCAAAACTTGCCCTATCTCCCTGTTTAACATTAAAGAAACTAGAATTTGCATGTGACCCCACTTCCAAACTCTCTTCAGATGACCCTAGTTTGATCGATTCGCCTTGTTATAAAGGGCGTAACTGGTCTCAAACCACACCGCATCACATAGGGGAAACATCAGCACCACTTCTTGTTACTGTTGAGAAGTTACGAGAGGAGCATAATTTGTCAATTGTAGCAACTCCAATTACACGCTTGGTGGTTTCTGATGAAAAAGAGAAGGGACTTTCTGTGCCTGTACAGGCGGGGCCCCTTGATTCTGGACTTGATATTGGTTCTTACGAAGGCAATTCAATAAAGAAAAAACTTGATCCTGGTATGCAGGCAGTTACAGTTCAAAATGCATCTTCTGTAAATAAAAATGTGAATAAAAATAATAAGAGAAAGTGCCAGAAAGCCCTTGCACTATCCACATTCGCACTTTTCAGTATTTTGTTAAAATCATTCACTATCATAAAGGAATTATCATTTACATAAAAGAAGGAATTATCAATAACGGAGAACAAAATTAACCTTAATCAAAATAATGTATTATCCATAATTTTTAAAGAAATGTGTGCTAGTACTTTTTCATGTAAAGTTCTCTACTTCAAATTGTTATATTACTAAATATCTGCATGTAAGTCTCTTTTTTGTTTCGCAAGGATCAATATTCTCATACTCATAGTTAATCATACTGCTCAAGTATTATACTGACTATGTTAAAGGTGAACTACTCAGAAGTAATTAATTATTTTCAATTTTTTTTTTCGAACAAATTAGGCATGTTTGGCTAATTTTCCAGAAAAAGGGCTCTTATGCATTTTTAAATACTGGTAGGGGAATTTGTAATTATTGACATGTTAAGGTATTTCGAATGGTGCACCAGCCCCATGCTGTGCAATATTAAATCCATTTAGCCTTTTTTTTTTGTCCTTGTGGTTCATGTTTCCTTGGACTTTCCTAAAGACAGATGGTTTCTTGGAAGAATAAAACAGTTTCCAGTAAATTATATCTAGGCTAAATTTGCGTCTCAAACTTTTTACCCTTCTCTTTTACATTTATTTAATATTAAATTTGTCAGGTTCAAGCAGAGAAGAGATGCTACTTCAGAAAATAGTTGATCTCTCTGATATGCTTTTACAGATCCCTTCAAATGCTGCTGACCTGGCTCAGGGGAATTACATGAAGGTAAAGATGATAATTGAAGATCTCGGAAAGCTTATGGAAAAATCTGAAAAGGTGTGTTAAATAGCTCTTATTAATAGTACAGTATAACTGTCAAATATAGTCCCTCAAATTCCCATACCGCGTCACCGCATAAACCTCGTGTACCCCTTGATATGGTTGATTCATACGGAGATAAATAAATGATTGAGTGCATGTGTACCTTTTGCGGGGGAATTGCAGCACTCGAGGAAGTCCATATATAAAATGTTTTAATCCAGGTATAAAAATTGTGGCCTGATATTGTATCAGTTGCTTATGAAATGCACCTACTACAAGTTTTCTTGCATCAATTAAATTGGCTAAGTGGGAAATAAATTCTCCACAGGGGTATCTTAGCAAACATACTAGAGCCTACAGGTTGGATAAGGAGAAAGCTCAGGTATATCCTTATACATGTATCATCTCCCATTATCTTGTTATCATAAGTTCTTCTTTGAACATTGCCTAGCTCACAAATATTTCGGCCCTTGAGAATTTCCAGAAGAGGTATTTTGAAGATAATGAAGAAAATATAGAATCTACTGTATACAAAAACATGTGGATAAATGCTGAACTAGAAAAGTGTGAACTGAAGTACAAACTCCTACATGCTCGCATGGTGGTTGATGCAGGGACCAACAAGTGAGAAAACAATGCCAAAAAATATTGAACAGATTTATGGATACTCCTCTCTTTTTTTTTTTTTGTTTTAAAAAGAAAGTTGCAATGTATTTTTTTTTTTTGAGAGAAGTTGCAATGTATTGTTGTACGTGTGATGTACATATAGATTAAGAGGTACTTGTAGATACGCTTTTAAAGCAAAATCTGACAACAATATGGGACAGTGAAGAAGTTTTTTGTTGGTTTTTAATTGCTTTCTTTTGCTTATGAAGGCTGTAAACCAGTTTTTATAGCACTACAGTTGTCATGAATGCTATTAAAACAGTTTCATATTTGATTAGTCTAGTGGTTTATGCATGTACACTAGCTAGCTGGTTTCCTTTCCTTATAGGACATGCCAATATAATTGCCAAAGTTGTACTACACAGTCAAACTAAGTAAATTAAAGGAAGTGTGCACACTAGCCCTAAAACGAATCAATCAGTAATAGCTTAAATTAAAACAAAAAAACAGAAACTTAATTAAAAGTAACCTCAGTCACAAATTAAATGTAGTCAAGCTGGATAAGAATTAAATGACTAAAATTAATATATTCCATAAATGTATATAAATGAAAACTAACTCAAAGTGAAATAATTTGCATATGCTTATCATTCTTTAAATTGCAAACATTAATTACCTCTTACACTTCGAAATTTGATCAGAATAAAAAACAATTAAAATTTAAAAAGTTTGAAGCGATTCTATATATAAAGTCGATTTGGAATTGAATTTACATGAGCTAAATGTGCATGCGATCTTGTAAAAAATATTTTATTATGAATTTCCAAATAAGCTCAACTTGCATTCAATTTACTTGAAATTAATGCCACGCAACCTTCAATTTAGTATTTTAGTAGAAAAGTGACCAAAAGAGAACAAAACGAACAAGGAAGAGTAGATCTAGGAGAAGGTGAAAATTACCTTGTCAGAAAGAGAGAGTGCCTTGAATTAATCAATCCTCCCCATATATGATGCATGGAATTAACGAAGAAACATGGGCTATTATATATATATATATATATATATATATATATATTGTGTTTTATTAATTAACCTCCGCGCGCTCCATTAATTGTTTCTTGTAAAATACCTCGATCAGCTTTAATTTGAACCCCTACCTTCATGCCTTGCTTTAGGTCATGCAATGGATCGATGCAAATTCCTTTTCCGTTTGCGAGGGTTCTTCAATCAAAGAATAAATTATAACATGATTCAAATTAATATTGGGTAAGATGTCGTGTATGTTAGAAGAATTAATTAATGTTGTGCATGGCACGACAATGGATACAAGAAATTAAGTTAATTTACATTGATTTTAACATGGAAAATTTTATACCGTAGAACTACTATATATATATATACTAGCTAGTACATTACGTACTGCCACTAGCAAGTTTTCTATTACTACTAGCTAGCTAGTACTTTTACCAGTATTGTTAATAATGATACTTATGGTACGTGGTAATTAGTATGGCAGCAATTAATTGTCATTACCAATGAGGATCGATGATGGTGATGATGTTCGTCATTATATTAATTAATTGTTGCTCATCTTTGTCATTGTCATTATATATATATCTTCATTAGTGATGTCACATCACTATTATTATTTATTTTTCTTTTGTACATCTTGGATCACTATATATGTAGTATCGTGCATGAAAATGGCCTTTTCTTTTTTTCTTTTTTTTTGCATTGATCTAGTCGTAAGATTCAACTGTGCTATGCACCGACATGGTATAATATAAAATTGGTTTCAATTATATGCTAGCCGTCTTCATAGTCCATGGTATAATATATTAATATAAAATTGAAATGACTCACAGTGCTACTTTATTTGGAATATTTTATATATATACAGATCCGTTTGAACAGCTTGTTTCACATTAATTTAAATGAAAAAAATTCCGTGTCTTTTGATAAGCAAGTAAAGCACAACTCCACAATTAGGTGTTGAGATATTCTCAGTATTGTGTTTATTATGATCAATATTTTTCAAAAAGAGGTAATTTGAACTCAAACAACTCTAAATTCAAGTCAATCTGGAGCTGCATGATCCGAAACTCAATTAGACCCAAAATCCAACATGATTCAAATTTGAACAATTCGAAACTGAAGAATGATCGATCCAAATAACTGACAAACCTAAACCGGACTGGATCCCGAATTGAGACTACTTGAAACGAAAAATGATTTGAAGCCATACAATTTGGAACTGGACCTGACCTGATCTGAAATTAAATGACCTAGCCTGAATTAGACTTCAAATGATCTGAAACTTGAAGACCCAAAATCCGATCCTACCCGTCTTAAGTTCAGCGTAATGACTGTGCTGTAAATTAAACCATTGAACGGGTAATCTATAGCCAGGCAAAGCAACAAATTAAGGTAGATTTTAAGTTTTCAACCAATCAATGATTGAAAAGGTAGTAGAGATAATTGAGTTGTATAGTTTTTGTGGTAATTTAAGCTTCAGTAGCTTGAAAAAGAAGTAATTAATGAAATTAGAATTTATGCAGATGTTTCTCCTAGCTAGTATGGATTTTTAGTGTTCCTTGATTATTTTGATACTACTCGATGCTAAAAGGGGATGCATCTGATTAATTACTGTAGAAGTGGATCTAATTAAATTACTGATTTAGATAAAGATAATTGAAGTGCAACCATATGGAAATATTGTTCCACGATAGATGCACATCAATTTATGACGCATGCATGGAAATTAATATATAGCAAAACTAGCTAGTATGCATGTTTTCGCTTACTTACTTGAAGCTAGGGAACAAATGATAGGCAAAAGAAAATGAAACAAATTAAGTAAAAGAAAAAAGAGCAGTCTATCTGTAGATTTAAAATTGTATCCAATACTTCGCCATTAATTAGAAGCTTTCCAAGCGTCTTTTAGTTAAATTATCGCTATTATATATTATGATATGCAATCAATTTTGATTAAATCATTCCCCTTAATAATTAATGAAAAGAAAAAGAGAGTACAAAGAATGGCTCCGAATTAAAACAAGAAAAAGAGAAACAAATTAAACAACATTGCTAATCCTCTAATAAAACAAGTAAAAACCAAAAATAGAAAAGTAGATTTAATTAAATTAGGGAAACAAACCAAATTTGTTTTTTGCTGCTTTTGAAGCTTTCTCAACTAGATTGATCTGGGTCCCCAGTACTGGTTATCTGCGCCTCTACCAGTACCATGATCCTCTCTGTCAGAATCTATATTCACCCCAAATAGCCTAACTCTCCTCGCCTCCCTTACCGGTGCTTGCGGTGCCGAGAAATCCAAAAACACATGCGGGGCACTATGCATTGCTCCACCATCAGGCGCTAATAGCCGCGATCGATGCAGCACTGGCGGAGGTGGTTGGTTATGGTGATAGTCAATCAAGAAGTTACCTCTTCTAACATCCCGTAAAAACAATACGCTGTCACCTGGAGTGAGATTATTATCTCTGACGAAGCGGCTCCATCCCTTGGTCATGACGTAGCTCTGGCTACTTCCCCAGTAGCAGTACCTGAACTGCCATTGCCTACCCGTGCGTAATTCGGTGAATAGAAGATTGGTACCTCTTTCAAGCGAGCCGTGACCCAGGAGAGGAAAACACCGCTCAGCTTGTTGCTTCGGAATTACAAGGCGGTTGAGTTTTCCAACGTCACTAGGGGTTAATGCTTTGTCAAACATCCGCTCGATTTCTGTCTCCCTCTCCACATGATTAGCATGAGAAGCAGCAGTACCGGAATTAGTAGAAGATGGAGGGATTTGAGTTGTGAACTGCTGGTGTGATTCTGATGGATCATTTGGTTCCATCAAATTTTTGTTTACTTTACTGCTTGGGAGGGTTTTGCCTTTTGAATTGATCGACAGGAACTTATTTTCTATATATGTTCCATCATGTAGGTCAGATTTTAGATAGTAGAGGAAGAATATGACATTATTTATTTTTTGAGGGGGGGGGTCCAAGAATATATATCAAGCCTAGCTAGCTTACATAAGAATAAGAAGAGTATGGATGAAGATAATGGTGATAGAAATTAATAATGTAAGAAGATATGAATATGATTTGATGGTAGAGCTAGCTAGATGATGAGAAGGGGGGTGGGGTGGGGTGGGGGTACGATACAATTAAGCTTCTGCCTAGCTAGGAGAGGTAGAAGGGATAGTGGGTCCCACAAGCTAACTGGCTGGAAGCTTCTTGTGTGGAAGTGGAATTATTGTATGATATATACACTTCATTGCATGTAGCGACCCATGCGATAAGAGAAAAGGCGAGCTCCTTTTCTTCAGTCTTCGCCGCTTTAACCTTTTGTTTGCATGCTTTTGCTCCTTCTCGATCGAGATGCAATGCCTTTAATCGTTTGACGGGTCAGATTAGGTCTCAAATTAATTAAACCCCTTATTAGTTGTCAATCTAATTAACTCCATCGTATATAATTCTGATCAATAAAAAGGCAGCTGCAGCCTGCAAGTTCTCTCTTTAATTAGCAAGAGCTGCAGCCTGCAAGTTCTCTCTTTAACTCCATCGTATATATAGTCTTCTACTTTAGTTTTTGTTTTTGTTTTCCTCCACGTGAAGTAGACTCGCTACACGAAGTGTTATAGTATATTAGTCGCATACAACTTTTTATGGATCTCTTGTATTGGTCCGTACAATAGTAATTAAATTGGTTCTATTTCTTTTTCGTTTTGCTAGAATTGTTAATTAATTGTTGCTATTTTAATTACTAGTGGTGATAAGACCACGAAGTTGAAAGCCTGTTTATTGGTCCATGGCCTTTAATTATATTGCCACACAACGACAAGTTAAGTGCGATGCGGTTTTACTTTACATACAAATCTGGAATAATTAAATTAATGGATAATTTCAGATATCGATTTTCTAGTCCCCTGAATTTAGAAGCTTTAAATTTGGTCACATAATTTAATGTTTATAGAGGAGGGTTAAAATGCATCATTAGTTTTGTGTTTCAATCATGTTCCACGTCTTTTTCTCTGTTTTAAAAGTTCAAACAATCGATTCAAACCGCTCAACATGATCTTCATATTAAAATGTGCTTAAAGACCAAATTATATTTTTTGAAAATTTCTTACTATTTTTTTTTAGATAGTTACAAAATCACTATATTGAATGGTCCAAAATGTTCTGAAAACAGTGATTTTGTACTTATCTAAAAAATAGTAAAAAAGGTTACAAAAAATATAAAATTTGGTCTCCAAGTACATTTTAATACAAAGATGATGGTAAGTGGTTCGGATCGACTGTTCAGACTTTGAAAACAAAAATAAGAATGTGGAGTATGATTGGATCACAAAACCAATAATGCATTTTAACCCTACTTATGTTTATATGGGTGAAGTGGCGAAAGATCACAATTACATTTGGCGTTAGATAAAAACACAACATGAAACATTTACATCCTATATATACTACAACCGATGTTAAAAACTCATGTTGAATAAATAACAATTGAGGTGCTAATTATCATTCAAAATATGTCCCCTATCTGCTAGAGTGTTTATATATTTATTTATTTATTTTAAACTTGACAAAAGTCACTTTTTAATTATACATAATTTATCCTTTTTCAAGCGAAAAAGATTATTTTTTGATAGACGAAATCTTAACAATTTTTTTTTTTCAAAAATAAAATAACATAATTATTGAAGTTTGATCAACTTGGAAAGAGGTGGGAATAGCACACAGTGTTCAATATATCCTAATGCCAACCCAGATGAATATCCAGAAGGCTATTAAATATTTAGCAAAAAAGCTGGAAAAAGGCACACTAGTGGTGTCTTCTTTTTATTTTCCTTTTTTTTTTAGAAGTAAAAAGCAAAATGTCTAGAATGTCATAAAAATAACATAAAATACAAAGTTTGAATATGCATGAGGATTTTCATGACTGACACTTAGAGGTGAAAACGGGTGGATAATATCCAATATGTATTCAAAAAATTAGATTCGGATATATTTGTGAATATGGATATAGTTTTACGTTTTAAGTATCAGTATTTGAATAGTGTGTGTGTGTGTATATATATATATATATATATATATATATATATAGGACAGTGCTACGGTGCTACGCATATATAAGGGCCCTCCGTGCTACGGCTCACTTTTTGAGTTTTCAAAATCCTAACGGTCGATCCGAACCGTTCAACTTGATCTTCATATCAATATGTACTTGCAAATCAAATTTTACATTTTTTAGAATTTTTTTACTATTATTAAGCCACTTTGAAAAAACACTAATTTGTACACAATAGTAAACTTTTCTGGACCATTGGATCAGCGATTTTCAAAGTGGCTTAATAAATAGTAAAAAAATTCTAAAAAATGTAAAATTTGGTTTGCAAGTACATATTGATATGGAGATCATGTTGAACGGTTCGGATCGACCGTTAGGATTTTGAAAACTCAAAAAGTGAGCCGTAGCACGGAGGGGCCCTTATATATGCGTAGCATATTAGCCAGATTCATATATATATATATATATATATATATATATATATATATCTTGTGAACATGGTTTATACATTCAAAAAATTTAATTGAAATTAAATAGTTCTTTTTCCTAAAACGTACGGAAATAAAATTGATAGATGTCACACCATAGGGAGAAGATATATATATGAGGAGGGTTCCAATGCCTCCATTTTTTCATGCCTCCATCATGCCTCAATTTTTAAAACTTTAATAACTCAAAATTTAAAACTTAAAAGTCAAAATAAAACCGTTGGATATGATCTACATCATTATATCTATACACGTGTAAAAAATTATGACATTTCAATTTTGTTTTCGTTGTCATCAAGAGCTTGTAAAAAACGTACTAATGTGGATAATTTCTAGACGTTGATTTTTCAACTTATTGATTCACATAAAAACAAAATCAAAATGTGATAATTTTTTATGAGCACATAGATAAAATGATATAGATCATATCCAACGGTTTTATTTTGACTTTTAAGTTTTAAATTTTGAGTTATTAAAGTTTTAAAAATGGAGGCATGATGGAGGCATAAAATTGGAGGCATTGGAACCCTCCTCTATATATTATCTATATATATATAGGATATTTCTCAGCCTTGTGATTTTTGATGCATTTCTTAATAAGTAAAAACCGGGTCTCCAAAAATCATGATAAGGTAGCACGACGACACAAATTTGAACAAGACGTCGGTTGATTTTGGTACTTACATATATTTCCGTGTTTAATTATACTGATTTCAGTACAGAAATAATTATAATTAAGTGCCTTAATTAGCTGGATAATGTACTGCTTTCGTACTCGACAGATAATTAATTAGTTTGATATGCATGCATGCATGTATTCTTTTTTTTCTTCTTTTTTCATTATGGTTTTTGAATTCATGATAAGATTCTTAATGAAGAAGTACAATAAATGCATGTCATGTATATTTTAGGCATGTCCGCTATGTACCAAACAAATTTTATATATATACTTGACACCCATACAAACAGCTTAATTCATACACAATATATAAGTGCATCTTAAGTTGACTAAAATTAAACCACGTCTTAATTTCATTTCTTTAATTTAGTACATCAATTGTCAACTTGTTTTCAAGTCAAAAATGTTGTGCACGGGCTTCCATACTATCTTCTTTTGTCTAATTGGCAGTCTAGCTTCTACTCTAGTATATATAACTATAATTAAGTAGATCAAACCTAATTAACGCGGCATGTTTTGATATGGATAGCTGCATGCATGTCACATGATTTTTAATATATAATAATAATCTTTTTTTTCTTTTCTTTTGATAACCGCTAAGATTCCAATAATGGTGCATTGTTAAAGATATAAACAGAAACTATCGACATGAGTGGTTAAGTAATTTAAGGGGAACGTGACGCATGGTGCATAGAGGTGCTACTTTTATCCGATTACCCGGATTCAAATCGGAACCGATCCGAATCCGATTAATTTGGATAGGATATGGTTTAAAAAAATATAACTGGTTAAATTATGAGTACGTACGGCTACAAAATTAATAATTTAATATCCGATCCGGAACCAATACTGTAATGGATAGAATATGGATTTGATTTAATTATCCGACTCATAACAGAATCCGACCCGATACCCATATAAATACTTGATAAAATGATAATACGATTTAGTTATAATTATTTAATATAAACGCATATTGCTAACTATGAGAAGACAAGCATTTGTAGTATTTTTTAATTTCTTGAATGAAATTTATTGCTCTTTTTGCAGATTATTAAAATCAAATTTCACGTTCACCTTTTGCCTATAAATTTTCAAAGCTAATTAATTCCTCTCTTGATCTCTTTGTCTACTATGTATCTACCTTTCTGCACGGATTATTGAAATTTATTGCTCTCTTCGCTGATTGAAACAAATTGGTATTACTATTCTATTCTTGAATTTTTGGAACCATATAATGAAATCACCATTTCCAATATTTTACTTTCTAAAATTATCTCACTTCGATATTTCGGAGCAGATTTTAATTTATATTATAATGATATATTATGTGAGATGCTTGAGAAATTATAATTATATTTAAACGTAAAGGGTTTTTCAAATGCTTGTGAGTTGCGACATATACCCGCTCCGGATCCCGATCCGAACCGGATCCGATAATCTATAAATAAGTTATGGGTATATATCTACCTGGAACCGAAGGACTGGACCCGAAATATCTACGGGTAGATATATCTGGATCCAGAACCGACCTGATTTAAAACAAATAAGTATATAGATCGAAATTCGAACCCGAACACTTTTAGAGTATAGGGTCCAAATACAATAGTATCTAGACCCTATCTGACCCGATAGCACCTCTAATGGTGCATTAAGTAGCGTAACATAGTAATTAATGAGTTGAATTAAAATATACTTTTTCGTCAGAGTACAAAGCATCTGCTTTCCAGGAGTGTTGAAGAAATTTTTATCAAATTCGGCAAGACATATATGTATATAGATAAAAAAAAAAAAAAATTCGGTACAATTAATGTTCGGTCTGAACAATTCGATCTGTGTTGAAATTTGCGTGGCTAGTTTAGATTTGACAAGTTATTTGTTATTTTTATATTCCGCACGAATCTCCAGATCAAAAGATCCACACCGGACATCTCTCTCCGTTGCCTCTCGGATATTCCGCTCCCTTGTCTCAAATATATATGCATGTAATATATAGTACAATTACATGTGCAATAATTAAAGTTGTTAACATATATAATTATGCATTACATTTTAGACATTTATATATGTTTACATTTTAACTATTTTCTATTCTGTTTAATTGAGGAGATTTACTAGTACCATTTTCGTGATTATAATATCTAAAGTTTTTTGATGACTTTAAAGAAGTCTACTAAAGGAAATTTGAGAAACATAATCATATTGTGTTTGTAGGTTTCATATTATCATAAATTTTGTGACAAATAGATCATTGCTAATCTATATAAGTCGATACAAATATGCATGTTTGTTAAAAGATTGGGGTACCATACAATAAATATATATATATATATATTATGCAACGTCAGCACTCATAAAGTGTGTGACGCCATCTCATGGGGTTTAACAAAATTAATTGCAACTGCATGCATCTTTGATTCCTTGACCCATTTTTCAAGGTTAATAAATCATAATTATTGCACATAGCAATTGGGATAAGAAATACCACTTAGCAGGCACTACCTGCCAACTCAATTTTTTCACAAGTCCATTTGGTGAGTAAGAGTTCCATACTTCCATTCTATAACAATATACATACATGAAAATTTTAAGTACAATTTTCATAGAAATCTCAATTCCAATGCAAAAAGGTTCATTGAGGCCTTTTTTTTTTTTTTTGGCTACAAACTTTCATGAATATGCAAGTTCATACAGATGATTTTATAAATTCCGTGCTCATACAAAATATATATTTCCATACAAATAAAAAATTGCCAAACCAGACCGATACGTGTGTGTGTTTTTTAAATACAAATCCATTTCTTCAATTAATGAACGCTTATAATTAAGTTCATCGATCGATATTCCTTAGAGATTTATTTGCAAATGAAATTAAACAATAAGAATTAAAATCATGTGAAAGAGATTAGATAAGCAATTTCTCAAGGCATAATTGTGTACATGCAGCTAAAGGACTAAAATTGTATAGGTCCCACTTATTCCAAGCAATATTAATTTTACTAAATAATATTATTTTTGCCAGTGCATGCATTATTAATAGAACTAGAATCGGTTTGTATTTCACAGCGAATTCGATAGTTATCGCCAAAGTATTATAACTGATAAAGTTTCTCAGTAGTGGTTCCAGTACGGCCTCATTTTCTCATAAATAGAAGATTAGTTTCCATATATATCATCAACATTTCTAATTAATATTTATTCGGAAGTTTATATTGTTTTTTAATATTTATATATCATCAAAACATGGCTCTAAATGTATATAGAGAGTTAAACATGGTAATAATCTCATCTTTGAAGTGTATCTCACTAAAAAAGTGAACTTTAATTAGTTCATTTGTATTTGAGAATTTCAAATAAATAGAAGAAAAAAAAAAAAATGGGCTTATACCATTTGATATGCACTTAGGAATGGGCCTAATCCAGGCCCATCAACTCGTCCCCCCCTGGTTTTTGAAAAGAGGGAAGCAACCCAGTAGTCATATTTGCTTAGTCTGAACAAGAAAGTTAATATATACTACCCCACAATATATCCTCATATCTTCTAGGATTCTAGCTGTACATATATTGATATACTGCTCAATATAGACTGATTAGCTAGATTGGAAAAATAAAAAAATGTGAATAAGCTTAATTTGTTGTGTGATTAATGAATAAATAAGCTATAATAGAATAGACCCGGTACCACATACACTACTGTTGCAAGAGTAGTAATGAGTTAGTGATCCTTATCCTTGACCTTGAGTGGTCGGTCCCCTGAGGAGAGGTATGGTATGGTATGGTATGGATCAATTAATTAATACACTTAAAAGGGTTAGTTTGGTTTGTTTTTTGGTGGTAAGCTATGAAGTTGAATTATGCGAATTGATCTGACTTTGGTTGTTCTAGATATATTCCATCTTTATTCCTTCTAACTCGATCTTAAGTCGAATACATTAATATATTTAACTCTAAACATCAGTGCTATGGTAATACTGAGGTTTTGACTAGCACATCCATGCACCATCAATATATAATATATATAATACCAGAAAAGCATAATAAAATCTTCAAGTCCCAGTTAGTGCACTTCATTTTTTTTCTTTTTTATTAAAGGATCCTGCATGGTACACTCGAACATCTTTTGATTACTTTTCGTGAGAATTGAATCTGCGTCTCTCAGGAGAACAAATTTACGATCCTCCTTTCCTTCCCAACAAATAATGTATATATGCATTGTGGAAGCTAAGTGACTATCTAGACTCAGCCCCGGCCCTGACCCAGGGTAGCCAGTTCAATGGCCCCGGGCCCCAAAATCCAACAGGACCCCCCAAAAAAGAGAAATTTATATGTTAAAAATGACAAACAAAAGTCAACAATTTAATAGAGCCTAAAATAAAATTCCATTTCTTCTCTGTGAAACGACAAATGAAGCAAGAAAAAAATTAATAAATCTAATTCCACCGACCGTTGTTTCTCCTCTGTAAATCAACAAATGAGGGAAGAAAGAAATTAAGAAACCTAGCTCTTTTCACGAGTCACGATCTCGTTCTGCGATAGCGAGTGCGAGGCGGAGGCGAAAGCGGCGTTTGGTTAGGGCAAGGCCGACGCATCGACGCATCAACAGGGCCTCTGAATTGGACTGCCAGCGGCTTAGCACTACATCTGCCTCATTACCTAATTAGTTCTATCCTTCTATTACTTATGTTTTATTTTTAATTTAAAACAATGTTTCTTAGAAAACATACATCGGGTAGCGAAAAAAGAAACAGAAAAAGAGAGAGAAGAAAATTAAACCACAAAATGAGTTTTTGGAAAACCAAGTTGAAAGTGAGATGCACGAAGAAACAAAAAATGTATCTGAAAATCAAAATGAGGTAAATCAAGATGAGGTAAATCAAGAAATAACAAATATGTATGAAAATGAAAATGAGATAAATGAAGAAATAACAAATGTGCTTAAAAATGAGACTAGTGAAAATAATGACATGTGTCTGAGTGCTTAGATTATTCGTTATCTATAAATATATATGATTCTATAGTGTGGGATGGTTTAGATTCAAAACTGAGAGATTTGTTTGTTGAGATTGTTCCTATTAGAGATTCTAATATTAATTTTTCTAAAAATACATATAATAGGGGATTCTCCACATATTATTTTAATAAAAAATTATACATAAAGGGTTCAAATTTTTCTCCCGCCCCGGACCCCAAAATCTTCAGGACCGGCCCTGTCTAGACTATATTTGTATACCGTACAGTATTAGATTAACTTACTGATATAGGAGGGCTTTTTTGTCTTCATGCATGTACATGTCAACTTGTCTTAATTTGTTTACTTATCATAAACTTCCAATTACCTTCAGGATATGCATGGCTGATTGTTAAATTACTATGTGCGCCGGGGCAGAACCAAAAAATTGAGATAGAGGGACTGAATAAATAAGTGTTATGTAATTTCATTTTATGTATAAATTAAAAAATTTAAAGGACAAAACTGAAAAATTTCAATTTATCCCCCTTTCCTTTATCTACTTAATTTCACCCATTGATCGATGTGTACTGTATTTCAGCGAGAAGAAGCTAGCATTAGTAAAGTTTACAATTGAAGTAACATTAACTCATTAATTACCTAATTAATATTCATATTGTTTCTAAAAAGTACACATGCATAACTGCGATGTAAGACCATCTTTAATTTCTTGTTACATTTAACTCTCCCCAATGCGCATCTTAACTTCTATGTTACGTTGAAGGCTGAACAAATTAAATGGGAAAGATTATACATACTGAAAACAAAATTTGAGGTAGGGTATTTAAATATCAAACTTTTTTGGGTATATCTGGAAGATGAAATTTTTGCATGGAAAAAGTGGAAAGCCGCATGCTATATATATAGGAGAACAGTAAGTACTTCACTGAGATTGGTTGCTTTCTTCAAACAAAAAAGAATGCAGCAAAATACATCTCAGTTTTGTAATAATATATCACTACTGAAGATTGATCTGCCAGTGCACTGTTAGTGGGAACATGATGCAAATAATATATTTCTTTAGTCAATAAAGAGTTAAATAATATGCATGTACTGTAATGAGGGATATTTAAAAAGGAAAATTCATCTTCAGACAGTATTCCGTTATGCACTTTTGCTTGGAGCTAGGTTAGATATATAAGGGTAGAAAGGGGCAATGTGTACAAAAACAAAGGAAGGGGTTTAGAACTTTAGATTAGAAATAGGCTGCTAATTAAAGGTTTCATTAAAGAAAAGCCGGTGGTACTTTTATTTTTTTTAGTAGCCAATTCAAAACCAGCCTTTATGCCACTGTTTTAGATAATATCCTTCGTATAAGAAGAAGTCATAGATTCAAAAGTCGAATAGAAAATTTCTTTATGATATTTTGAATTGGATGGCTAAGAGAATCAGTTTTTGGTCTAGTGACAAAGACAATGCTTTCCGTGTGGAAGGTCGCAGGTTCGAAATCCAGAAGAACAATCCTTTGTGGATATTAAATAGTTGGGTGACTTGATTTCCAACTTTTACTAAAAAAAATTGGATGGCTAAACTCCCATCTTTATCTAAAATATTAATCAATATTCGGTGTCAACATAATTAACTATAACTAAATATTAATCTAATAGAATGTAAAATATTTTGTATAATAAATAGTTAATCTTAATTAGTATGAGATATATGAAGTGTCCAGTGTCAGCATTTATATATTTGTGTAAGAATATAACAAAATCCAAATCTCAATGGCTGTCGCACTACAGCAGAAACGGGCATCAGCGACCAAATTTTTGGTCGCTGATAGTATTTTCGCCGGTCGCTGATACTCATTCCGGTCACTGAAAGTCAAATTTGGTCGCTGATACTCCGGTCGCTGTAAGCATTGTCGCTGATACTCTTCTGATGACGTCACCGGTCGCTGATAATACGTCACCCGGTCGCTGATACTTTTCTGCGACCAAATTTTTTTGGTCGCTGTCGTTTTTTTCTGACGTCAGCAAAAACTCTCTGCTACCAAATATATCGGTCACTGATACTTAAAACCGGTCGCTGATACTCTTTTGTCAGGTTTTTTTGTATTTTGTTATATTATTTAAATTTGCACCATTTAATAATTGGTACGACACGTACCAACGTACAACATAAACATACACACAAATTTAAATATAAATGTCAATATATACAATAAATAAATACAAAACATTGATACATATACATAATAGTAATTAAAATCCAATTAACATCGATACATACACTGTAACTAAACATGCCATTTACAATCCAATTAACCTAACAAATCCAGGTACTAGTGCAAGAACAAAGTATAATCAAAATGATCAGAACAAGTACCCAGCATGACACACACCAAGTAGTCAAATACAAATACAAATTTTCTTCAACTAGTTTCTCTTGAAACCCCTCAATTTCCTTCCTGGGACAAGTCTCCATTGCCTAAAAGATAAAATAATTGAATATGACATCCTTTTGTCATGACATAAAGAAAAACAAATCAGAGTATTCAGATTTCTGAATTCTTGAAAAAATTTATCTTACCCATTTATAAAACAAAGGTGGATCCTTCTGGTACAATGGATGCTCAATTGGCTTCCCATGCTCCACCAAAAGAGCATCTGAAACAATATAAAAGGAATTAAGCATTAAAGCTACTAATATCGTTTTGACTTTTATTGTTGCTATTAGAATATTGATAAAAGGATAATTAAACAGAAAACATACATGATGTTTGCAATATTTCTACTGGACAACCTCAAACAATCTTTGTAAACATTAATATTTATTGTTAACAACTAGTGTATTTTTAAACACAACTATGGCTTTTCTTGGATCAGTTACCATGTTTGAATATGTGTTTGGTTCAGGATATATGACAAATTAGAGCCTATTACTTAATAGCATTCCATATTTAAGATAGGAAACAACAGGCTGTTCGTGACTGCCAGGGTTAATTGGTAAATAACCTCAAATATATTTCTATAAATCTAATTCAGAAAAAGGCTTGAGTTAAAACTGAAAATGAATTTTACAACTCGGGCTTTACCTTAAGTTTGTTTAATTCATCCTTTGGAATAAGCACTCAGCAAACAGACGGCCTGCCAGAAGTACATTTTGTATGTTTTCTCTGACAATTCCATTGTACTTGCCCAACTTAGGTACCAATTGAGCTTAAAACAACAACAAAAATTTGAATGTTAAATTCAGAAAAAGGCTCTCGAGTTAAACTGAAAATGAATTTTACAATTTGAGCTTGCAAGAGTAGCATGATTATATGCTTGCAAGAGCTTACAATTTGAATGTTAAATTCAGATATTTATATGCTAACTTACCACGTCTCGGCTTGCAAGAGTAGCATACATTACTATAAAACCTGCAATAGTGAAAGGTACAGTGCTATTAAGATAAGACAGTAAAGTAGTGCATAAGGCTCAGATCTCCTCAAGCAAACCATAAAAAGAAAAATTTCTGAAAGTAACTAACAAAACGCACTAAGAAACAGAATCGGTATAAGCACAAGGCTCAGATCCCTGTCATTTCAAGGTCTGGTATAAGCACAGAATCGGTACCAGTGGCACTACTAGGCTGGTACCGACTGGTACCCTCGTCGCATTTCACAGACCAGGTTACCAGCAAGGCAAACAAGGCAACCAGAATAGCACAACAGAAAGGAACAAGGCACAAGGCCAAATCCCACCATTTTTTTGGTAAGGGGTACTATTGTACCAGAATCAACAAAGAACCCGAATCGGTCTCACTTAGCAGCTGACACAGCATTGTTCCAAGTGAATTTGCGCCAATTGCCTTTCAATTCCTACGAATCATTGCCCAAAATCAACAAATCACAAGCCATAACTCAAACAACACAAAAAGAGGGAAGAAAAACACAGTAATGCTAAACAACTTAATTACTACTGTAACTATTTAAATTAAAAACACGGCAATGCTATAGACCTTTGATTAGGCAACTTCCCTTTATAGACAAGATTAGGCGCCTTCTCACCACTTTCAGACACAATATGCCCAGCCGCAAAGCCATTAGTGACAACTTTGAGCTCAGCCAGGGTGAACTCAGTGAAAGAGGGGGCATCGCCAAAGGTAGAGGAGGTGGATACGGCGGGGGCGGACGGCGCCGCTGCCTGGAGCAGAGAGAAAGGCGCACGTGGCTGAGTCGGGCGAGGGTGGTTGTTGAAACTCAGCTTCTCCATCGGGTGGGTTGACGGGCACCTTGCCTTGACTGAGGGAGTGGCTCGGCATTGTGCTGAGCGGCGGAGGAAAGGAGCAAAACTGAAAACCTAGACTCGGGAGGGTTTTCGATCTGCGCCAAAATCACGATTCGATTCGGGAGGGTTTTGATTCTGACGCGGGAGGGTTTTCGATCTGGCGCCCAAATTTTTTTACTAATACTTTCAGCGACCGGTGCTATTTCGGTCGCTGAAAATTCGCTGAACGGTCGCTGAAAATATTGGTCTCAGAAGCGAATGATTTTATTTTATTTTTTTGGAAAAAAAATACTTTCAGCGACCGGGGATGTCGCCGGTCGCTGTTACCGGTCGCAGATACTTTATTTTGCTGTAGTGTCGATCGATCTTTTTTGCGATGAGAATTTGAAAGATAAATTAAAGTCAATCTATCTTTCTTAGTTTTTCCTTTCTTCTTGTATCCATTGATAAAAAGAAATTAAATGTGCCGGAAAATCACTTGAAAAAACTTGTATTAAAATTATTTAACTGCTGGTACAAGCTGCATGTGGTACGGAAGATCTAAAGCCACACATGCAGGTACAAAGGCATTTGCAATATAAGATCAGATGAGTACCCTCAATTAGGATAAAATACTTAATTGTAAACAATGGATGTAAATTTCAGGTAATAATTGATCATATTAATTCTAGAAGTCTTATGAAGAATTAAGTCCAATTTATTACAGCGAGAGAGTCAAATTATATATGATGTAACAAGTCAACTGGGAATATATATAATGTTATCAACAAAACCATTTCCGAGCAACAATCCTAATTAACAACTCGAGAAATAAGATCATTATTAATGCATTAATAATTTGCTGGTTGTATAGTAATGGTAGTTTTGTTTATTAGCTTACAATAATTTGAGTTCGTATAAATTAATATAATGACTAGTGGGATGAAGCCATGAAGGACAAGATCGATATCTTTTTCATCTGTTAATTTAATTTTTGTAGTGACATCTTTGCAAAAAGTCTCAAAAAACAATTAAACTAAAACCCGCACGATCAACCAATTAACTTGAATATATTGTTAATGAATAGTTGTGTATACTTAATTAAACTATCACCGTCCCTCCATTTAATAAAAAGCAATCTCAGCTTGCATGATTATGTAACTTATTCAGGATGCATGCCAGTTTGATTCCATTCAGATAACTTGTGGGTCCCACTCTTCCTCCTTGGGATCCCAAGCGTTTCCATCCTCTTTCACCATAACATGCCATACAATTTTCCTCAAAAAAGAAAAAAAAAAAAAAAAACTGCCATACAATAGGAATATGATCTCCTGTTGGAAAAAAAAATAATGGAGCAAAATGAAATTGAGTTAAAAAAGTGATAATAGTCCAATACATTTGGAATAAAATAAAATCAAATGTAGGGATTGTGAAATAACATATGAAATAGAGCAGAAATTTTGTTTTCAGTTCTTTGCACACAAAACACATTTCTTATTGGATGGACCGCTTTTTTTATTAATACCTCCAAAAAAACAAATTAGCAAATCTGCCCTCCCCTCCAAATTTTTATTAAAACTACTCGGACCGTCCCACAGTGGGGCGGTCCACTATTAATTAATTAATAATTCTCTGATTACTTTTTATTGGTGTGACTCGATAGGATTTGTGTTATGTTGGTAATAGAATTAAAACTCCTTTTAATTCTATAAATCATAAGCGGCATCTGGCAGAATGCATTATGATTACCCAATTGACACAGATGATCTTGTACAATACAATATCACGATCCAGTAAACAATTTACTCGTGTTAATTCTTTTGCCTCATAGTATCATATCAGTTTCAAGGTAGGTATGTGTCATCCTTACAAACTTAATCTTTTCTCGATCTTAAGTAGATTATCAAATATGATTAACTCTTTAATCATATCGCGCGCTGATAACCCTACTTCATCAAGAGGCCTAGTGATACCATGAATCGTATTATATACGAGGGACAATAGTAGTCTTGGTAAACATCTCCCCTCCGCACAAGTCATGTATACTGAAATGTCATATATATAGCTACTTTTTACGGATAGCGTTGAACAACACTCACGAATACACACTTCTCATGTAAGAAAGACGAATACCTCATACATTAGAACTTAACACTGAATGAAACATTAATGACACGAATACAATTCATTTAATGTTTCATTTAGGATCTGTTTAATACCATGTTCTCTAACATGTATCTATGTGATTAAAACGACAACTCTTTGTCTATGGTTTGTAAAACTTAACCATCATTTAATCCACATACTAACCTTTGATTGGTCAATTAGTGTTCCTGCTAATTACCATAATTAGAGACTATTAAGAGTATTTATCATCTATATTATGGAGTTATACAATTTCAAGTCCTTAACTCGAAATGATTCATAAATGCGATAAATCTCAAGGAACAAAATGATATATTTTTATTAATCATCCATTACATGAACAAAATATATAGAATAAAATTATCCTATGATTGACTTCTAAATTATTACACTAACAGTGAATCGAACCTAAGTCGTCTTGCTAAGCAACCAAGCCAACTACCACCAAACCATACAGCCTTTGTTGTTAAAAAAAACAACTCATTTATATATATGAGAATTTCAATTTGTACCAGTCCATTCAATCACGGATTGAGGACAGTTGTCTTTTTTTTGTTTGACTTGACTAAAGTAGAATACAGTTACATATACTATTGTACTTATATTATAAAGTGATAGAATACAAATTAAAAGGAAATCACAAATTAAGAAGATTGGCAGATGGTGCCCAGTTTTGTATTAATTAAAATAAGTTATTACAATTTCTTAAAAAGGTCATGGATTTATAGAATACAAATTAAAAAGGTCACGGATTGAATACTTATATTCTCTTTTGATGTACTTATATTCTTTAAATATTGGATCACGGCCAAATATCGTTCATTCAATCACAGCAAAAAATTGTTCAAGCAACCGTTTAAAGAGATATCAAAGAAAGGTCAGCAAAAAATTGTTCAAGCAACCGTTTAAAGAGATATCAAAGAAAGGTATACGCGAAACCTTGTTCAAGAAAGTCATCAAAGCTTGTATAAATTGAGAATTCAAGTAATTATCAATCATTCATTGGGAAAAGAAATCATGTTAGTATTTTACTATTTTTCTTCTTTGCTATTGATTTTGTTAATTATTAATTTCTCATTAGTTAATACTTATAGAGATATGGTGGGTAGAGGCAAAGATACGAGTAAACAAGACATTGGCTGGGAACATTTCGTATCACTCGATGATAAAATGAAAAAAGTAAAATGTAAATGGTGCGGTAAAATACTTTTGGGTGAAATTTTCAGAGGTAAACAACATTTGGCCGGTGTAAGAGGTAACGTAATGGCATGTACTGCAGTTTCGTCAGATATTAGAAGGAAATTTAACCTATATATACAGGAGAAAAATGTAGAAAAACAAAAGGTGAGGGCACGAGAAGAATTAATAGTAGATGAAATGACAAGAGTTATTGAAAGTAGTACGGATGAGGATGACTCGGATCTGGAACTTCAGAGGGCGATGAGAGAAAGTCGTCGAGAGTTTGAAATGAATGAACAATCACGGTGTAAGGGTGATGGGTCCTCTAGACAAGAGTCGAGATGGGGCGCTCTGCTTCCATGCGTGCACCAGAAGTTAGTGGACGCAATAAAAGGCTGAGCCATATAGGAATTGGGCCGTCTCATAAGCAACCAACAGTTGATAGTTTTTTGTACTCGAAACAAACTAGTACACAACCAAAAATAACTAAAGCTGTGTTGAAAGGCATAAAAGAGTCCAAAAAATTTATAGGTCAAGCCTGGACGAAATGGTTTGTGCATGATCACATCCCAGCTCATGCCGTAAATAGTATTACTTTAAAGTGGCAATTAATGCCACTCAAGAGCGGGAATTGGTATCGAACCACCAACTGCAAAAGAAATTTACAATAAGTATCTACCGATGGAGATCGATGAGATCAAAACTGTGATAAAATCCTTTCACCGTCACTGGGACAGAACTGGTTGTACCATCATGTGTGATGGATGGACAACACAGAATCAAAGAAACATTATTAATTTTTTGGTTTGTTGTACCCAAGGAACGATATTTTTAAAATCCGTGGATGCTACGACAAAATTCTAAGATGCGCATTATATATGCAGATTGATGTCAGAGGTCATTGAAGAAGTTGGTGCAACTCGCGTTGTCCAAGTGGTGTCTGATAATGGCACGAATTTTAAAGCCACAGGGAGACTTATAATGGATCAATACAACCACATATTTTGGACACCATGTGCCACCCACTATATTGATCTCATGCTTGAAGATATCGGCAAGGATGATGAAATAGGTGCGATAGTAAAAAAGGCACAAGATTGTACTAATTTTATATATAATTATCAGTGGGCACTTAACTTGATGCACGAGGCTACTCATAATCGGGAGTTCTCCGGCCTGGTATCACACGCTTTGCAACTCAATTTATTACGTTGCAGAGCATATATAGTTTTAAAGATGCACTTTTGTAGATGTGTCTCAAGCCGAGTTGGGCTAAAAGAGTTAGATTACTGAGAACAAAAAAAGACAAAGATGGTGTTGAATATGTACGCGATATGTTGCTTGATCAAGAATATTGGATTTCTGTTAGTGAGACAATTCAACTATTTGAGCCATTAATTAAAGTGCTACGAATGGTTGATAGTGATGACAAAGCAGAAATGGGGTTTTTATATGAAGTAATTGATCGAGAAAAAGAGCAGATTAAAAGAAATTTGAGAGCCAGAGGAGCCAGAGGGCACAAAAAATGGTGGAAGATATAGATAATAGATGGGAAAAGACCTTTCATCGAGATATACATGCGGCAGGTACCATATTTATTTAAACAACAATATATATTAAAGTTTTAATGTTATTTTTTTATTAAATGAAGTAACTGATGTTATTACTTTTATAGGATACTTCCTGATACCTCGCATATTTAGTCTATTTTAGGCCTGTTTTAGTACCAGATTCGTGCCCTAATTCACCAGAATCATGTGCATTTCATCGATATATCTTTAGAATTTGGTACTGCTGAGTGTTTGCTTGTTTTCTGCAGGTTTGGAGCAAAACACACGAAGAAACGGCGATTTGGGATGATCTGGTACGGCCCTTACCAGGTTTGGTACGGGTCTCACCGGACTTAGCCGATTTCAGCTCATCACGCCTGGTACGGCCAGCCCGTACCACTTTGGTACGGGCCGTACCTAAAGGCGGCCTGACAGATTCAAATCTTGGCAGAGGCTATTTAAGGCGGGGAGCTCTCCAATTTCACAAGCTTTTCAATTCCAGAAACATTTGAGAGCACAGTAAGAGAGAGAAAGAGAGCTGAGGAGCTAGGAGCAAGAAAGAAGGAAGAGGAAAGAGGCGAAACTCGACGGATCAAGCCTCCTCCACTCGATCCCTTCGATCCATGGCTTTCTTTACCTCTTTTATTGTATTATTAGATCAGATCATGTGCTGTGAGTAGTTACTTTAGTTTCTAGGGTTTTGAGATGGATTCTTGATTTGCTTTGACTTTCTTTGACTTGTATCTTGTATGAACTCTTTTGATTGATTGATTGTGATTTCTTTGCTATCTCTTGCTTTGCTTGCTGTGATTGTGTATGGTGAACCTCTAGGTCTAGATCAAACCTATCAAGGTCATGTGATCATCTCAATCTCTCAACCAAATCAATTGCTTAGGGTAGACTTGTTCGAATTGAAGCCGAGAGGTTGAATTCCCCTCTAATTGACAGATCAGAGGGTACCTTAGGTCTCCAATCAACCAGCTAGGGTAGATCTGTACCAACATATGAAAATTGAGATGTAGAAATCCCTAAAAGGCAATCAATTGCATTCCAACCTAGATCTTGATCCAATACACGAGAGTTGAGGCTTAGGAACCTTAGGCGTGGTCAATTGAACCTTTCTAAAGAGTTTAGCACAAGGTACCAGTAAGAAATGCATCAACTCGAACTGGTAAGCTCTGTTCTGGCAAGCCAGTACGGGTCTTACCAGAGTGGTGCGGCCTTGCCTTACCAAGTAGAGTACGGCCTAGCCGTACCAACTTGGTACGGGCCGTACCACTAGAGGCAGATCACAGATGAAGTCTGAAACCCTGGAAACGCCTTTTATCCATAATCAAAACACAGTTTACATTTCTTCTAGCACTTTATTACATCTGTTTGCATTGTTCGATTTGTTTGAATTGATCTTTTAGGAACTTAAATACCAAACCCAATTTTTCTCACTTCTAGTTTTTAATTGAGTTCGGTGGATTCTAACCTAACAATTGCCCGTCCCTGTGGATCGATACCCGATTATATTACTCGATAGGGGTTGTGCACTTGCAACCCTTACTCGTGAAGTGTAAGCGCAGTTTTAAAAGGTACGCCCTCAAGCGTACCGAAACTTGCGTTGCGTTTTCGCGCGAACACTTCCTCAATCCAGTATTCTAGTTTTCCGAAATTATCCAAGATGACATTGAAATTATGAGTGGTTTAAATAATATTATTAAAAGATTACAACCTAATATGTTATTACAGATAAAGGTGAAAAGAGAGGTAAAAATTTACATTGTAATTGTTGTACATTATTCTAAATTTTAATTGTTGTACATTTGTACATTATTCAAAATTTTATATTTGTAATTTATTTATTATGGATTGAATAAATTCGTAGGCATATAGGTTTTGCCAAAGATTGAGATCATTTTCTACTGGTAAGATAGTAACTGCAGCACAACATTGTTCTCTGGCTGAGTGGTGGAACATTTACGGAAGAGTAGAATGTCCAACTTTGGCACCTATTGCCATTTGTATTTTGAGCCAAACAATTTATTCCTCACATTGTGAGAGAAATTGGACCACATTTGATATAATACACACACAAAGAAGAAATAAATTGGAAATGGATCGACTAATGCATCTTGTATTTTGCCATTACAACATGCGTCTTCGTGAAAGACAATTGAGAAGAACACAAGATGACGAGTCCAATCAGATAATTGATCTACGATAATATTAAGTAAAAGCAACCCAACCATAATCATTAGTAGTAGTGACCCCCTTCAATCTTGGATCAGGTGATAAATTTATTTTATGAGACTAAAATTTATAAAATAAATAAGCAATTAAATTTTAATCATTGTTTTAATATTAGAGAGAATGAAGACACTGTCCTTGATGATAGAGATAACTCGTGGCTAAATGAGGAGATCGCCAATGATGAACATAAATGTCACACCCCGGACACAGGGGGTCGCGCAGTTCCCGCCGTGAGTATACGGTTGCCCGTATATTCACAAGGCGTGTACGATACACTATACCCAATCAACACATTTCAAAACACACGCATTTCATATAACTCAATTTAAAACGAATCTGGTTCGGTAACAAGGTTATACAACAGAATAACCGTATACAGTTACAAATACATAATCAAAATGGCCAACTATAACTTGGCATAACCTAAAACTTGGCTGCTACTCACGAGTCGATCTCGAGTCCCGCTTCACTCGCGTTTACCTGCACACATATTAATTTAAAGGGAAAAATTCCCCGAGGGGTGGGGGTGAGAAAACCTGTCATCTGTTATCTCAGTGCGGAATTTAAAGGGCTACTGGATTTGTAAGAAATCCATCACCAGAACTAAATACACTAGCAATAGGTTATCAATTAATTTATTCATCAGTTGTAATAAATGCACATGTATCGGGAACGGATTTAAACGGATTTCAATTCATATCACAACAGAATGATCAACGAATTTCCAGAATGATTTGGTTTCACATATTTACTTTATCAGTCTGGTTAGGAGGTATAGACGTCAACTATCTATCACCTCAGGCTTAACAATTCTATTTTCTGGTTTCAAGTCATACAATCTCACAATTTCATCACTTCAATTTCACACTAGCATATTCCGCGAATATGCGACAGAATATCACTTTTCTCAAAAAGAAATCTTTCAATGAACACTGAACCACTGAACCACAGTTCTACCTAAAATTACACTGCACTTCCCTTACCCAACCGGTACTGGGTTCACTAGGGCCATTCTCCAGATGCGCATAAGGGTCCTGGATGAAAGTCTGGTAGCTAGCCAGACTTTCCACTATGATACTCACTTCATTCATTCAGTCCAAGTCATTACTGTGGTTCCACTAATTTATCCAAAACGATAGATCAACAACCGATAAACCGTACCAACATGAGAATCGACAGTTATACAATTCAGTTACACTAATATCGTAATTAATGCAATGCGGCAACAATGCTCTCAATCAGAGATTCAACATGCAATGCACAGTTCATTCAAATCCAACGATCATTATAACTATAATAGTATGCATCGTTATTTAGTTCTACGAAATAAATCCCAAAACAAATCCCGTGAACCCCCGCACCTGGTTATGTAGGGCACGTGATCTCGAGGCTCGGTAAGCTCGTCTATTCCACTACGCGTGTTCGTGCGAATCTATACATAAGTCAATTGATTAAATTCCGGCACTTTTACAATCTAAACCCCGAACTTTACGTATATACCATTATTCTAGGGTTTATGTCACGTATAGTCTCAATTCGGGTTTGGTACCAATTAATCAAGTCACAAGTGCACCAATGTACCCCAAGGTACAATTCGAGTCGGATTTAGGTCAATTCGAGAGAACGGTACCAAACTCAAATCGATTTCGGTGAAATCCATAATCGGAAATTTGGTTACAAATTGGAACACGAAATCAACAAATAAACACTTTAGAAACAACAAAGACATAGTACAATCAATTTGGTGCAATTCTACGGGTTTTCACCGAAACCCTAGAAATATGAAAACTCGAATCGAGAGAGAAATAGAGAGGGGATTTACCAACGAAGGGAAGCAAGGAGCGAGAAACAAGTTCCTCTCTCGATATCTCAATTTTCGGGCGATTCCGTCACCGGGGACTCTCTCTCTCACTCTCTCGTTCTCTCTCTGTGTGGCGGAAACGAAAGGAAAGAGGAAGGGAGAAGGGTGCAGGAAAGAGAAAAGAGAAAAGAGAGAAAAGGCTTATATGACAACTGGGCCCCACTGATTTAATTGAAATTTTGCAAAAACAACCCTCAGTAGGCGAGTGCGGATGGGTCCATCCGCACTGCGGGTGGTCACTGTAATCTCAGAAATTCATTAAGTATTCAGTGCGGGTGGGTCCACCCGCACCGTCTCTCAGTGCGGACGCACTAGGCTCGGGAAAAATCGACTGAAAACTGAAATAATCGGCTAAGTACCCAGTGCGGGTGGATGGAACCGCACTGCGGGTGGGTTCATCCGCACTGGGCTCTGTTTTCACCATTTTTCACCGTTTCCCGCGACGAAACGTAAAATAATCGTATAATTATTGTTCTCTATTCACAACATACATTTCATATACACGTATATCCATTTTATTCGATTTAACCACGTAATAATTTAAATACAATCTGAATTCTGAAAATTCACGGTGTTACAATAAAGGCAACAACAATGATCATGAAAGCAATGGTTCAAGAAGTAATGATGGCAATAGTGATCCAGGAGATGTCGTTCCTAGTACAGATGTAGAAAGTCAAAATGAAGATTATGAATCTGATAATCAGCACAGAGAACAACCACGGGGCTCTACCTCAGGAATTGAACTAAGGGAAAGGCGATTTAAAAATATTAATGAACTAACAAGAAGTCAAAATGTTAGTTCTTATGATGAGATCGATGTCGAGTATGTTAGGGTTTAGTGGGGGGGTATAATCAGCTACCATATGCATATGGATATGAAGTACAATCCTTTATTTGGGTCTACAATGTATTCTTTTTTTGGTTCGGGGCAACAATACTCTCATTTCTATTATAATATAGACGATGATGAAGTGATCCAGCTAGCACGACATAGTTTCTAAGAGTGAAAGAGTGTGTTTTTAGTTGTAATGCTTGTATTATATTGTATTAGTGAATTATTTAATTGTAATAATTTTTTTATTTTTTTATCAATTTTTTTCTATTTTTTTAGTGTAAAACAAGCTTATGGCAAAAAAGTCTGATTTTCCGATCCGATTCAGCTGATTCCAACTGATTTTCCGATTTGGATCGGAATCGGACGGTGCCAATCTCGATTCCGATTCCGATATTTCCTTCTATGCTCTACACTGTGCCCGTTTATGATCTGAGACACTTTCTCTCCTTAAACAGTTTTGCATACGCCTTTAATTTCTACCATTAGAGATGAGAATTGTCTAACTTTCCTGTTTGGAGGAATCCTTTTCTTCCACCTTGGCATCACCGTAGTCCCCCCCTCATCCTGTTGCATTTTGCCCGGCTGATGTCGTCCATTTCTCACCTTGTTATCTGGTTGGGGTCCTCCTTGAAATCTCCCTTGGTGTCGCCCTTGGTGTCGCTCCATCTCAATTCCGTATTATCTTTAAAATTGTGTCCCCTCTATTATATTAAATGACTCTGTTCCTGATGAAATATGAATGTGCATAATTAGAAGACGTGTAGGACATCAAATAAAAACATTTATTTATGTTCTTTCTTTTTAGCATTTTTAACTCTTTCATATATATACATATACATACATATATATATATATATATATATATATATATATATATATATATATAGTAGAACTAGGGTGCTCCTAAGCTCACCAAGCCCTTCCGTGAGCGCGACTCTAAAACCTATCAAATTGACTTCAAACGACATTTCCAAACCGTTAGATGTTCAATCTATATTAAAATGTGCTTGGAGACCAAATTTTACATTTTTTGGAATTTTTTTACTATTTACTAAGATGGTTTGAAAATCGCTGTTTTCCAATGGTGCAGAATTTTAATAAAAACAGCGATTTTCAAACCATCTTAATAAATAGTAAAAAAATTCCAAAAAATGTAAAATTTGGTCTCCAAGCACATTTTAATATAGATTGAACATCTAACGGTTTGAAAATGTCGTTTGAAGTCAATTCAATAGGTTTTAGAGTCGCGCTCACGAAGGGCTTGGTGAGCTTAGGAGCACCCTAGTTCTACTCTATATATATAATAATTTATTAGTATCCACTTATGTTAAAGTGCTTAACAATGTCGATAATTTATTAGTATCCACTTAGGATACTCCTGTCGGTAATAGCGATATTTTCGAGAATAATAAATTTTATCAGCTTACTCTCGACAATAGTCATTTTTTATCCCGTTGATACTCACAAATTCTTGTAGTTATAGATTTTAAACATAATTTAGTGATTAGTCTGAAATAGTAATATTATCATGGGAAGGGGTTCGAATGCATCATGTCTATTATCACCATCATGCCTCACATTCTTTAATTGAAAGTTCAAACCGTCGACCCGAACAGCTCAATATAATCTCCATGTTAAAATATGGTTGGAGATCAAATTTTATATTTTTCGAAAACCTTTTAGTAGTTTTTTAGATAGGTACAAAATCATTATAATTAAAACAATGATTTTGTACTCATCTAAAAAAATAGTAAAAATTTTTTAAAAAAATAAAATTTGGTTTTCAAACACATTGTAATATATATATAGATCATGTTGAGTTGTTCGAATTAATTGTTTAAACTTTAAAAAATAGAGATAAAAAATGTGAGACAAGATGAAGCACACGAAAGACAAGATACATTGTAACTCTATTCTATTATCATTATAAAATCTGAATTAAACAGAAAACTACCTCCAATAGGATCTCTCTCAAATCTCAATCTCTTCCTAGCAAAGAGGTGATAAGAGCAACAAAGGAACCAACCACTCAGGAGACGCTATAAATTATTATTTGGCAGCCATTTCAAGAGAACAAGTTGTACATAGAATAGGGGTGTATGTGTGTGTGTGTATATATACATACATACACACTGCTCATAGACCTAGTTGATAGACAGAAAGAGATACAAACTTTACAACTCCAAGATGGATCACCAGAAACAATTGATCAGTTCATCAACAGGCGATACAGAGTTTGATACCGACCCGAAACCCTTCACAATTCAATTCATCACATCTCCTTCCTCTTCGTCTTCTATATCTACAGAAATTCAGAAAGAAATAATAGGAGAAAGGGAGCCAATGTTTAGCAAAGTGCTCACTCCAAGCGATGTCGGCAAACTTAACCGCCTTGTCATCCCAAAGCAGCAGGCCGAGCGTTACTTCCCACTCCTCGGCCTCTCCTCCCCTTACAAAGGTGCAGAGTTGCGCTTTGTTGACCGTGTAGGAATGCAATGGCACTTTAGGTACTTCTTTTTAAAATTATATCTCATGAAAACTATTGTAAGTACACAATACACTACTACAAAAATAGTCATTGTACACTGCACATTGTACACGGATTTTGGCAATTTTATTAAAAACCGTGTAACAAATATGATTTTTTACTTGCCCAAAAGATCTGCACGATTTCTACACGGCTAATTAGTTAATAATCAGTGTAGAATTATTAGAGAGAGCTACACGGTTTATTAGAAACCACAAATCCGTGTGTAAAGAGGTCCGTGTGCAAATAATTGAGAGAGCTACACGGATTGTTGTTAAATATCCGTGTAGGAATATATACACGGATTTTTAATAATATATTCGTGTAGAAATGGAAGCTTTGTACACGGATTAATAATTAAATAGCCGTGTATGGTTTAGTGGAGAGCTACACGGATTAATAAGTAAATATCCGTGTCTAAAAGTGTAGGGTTTTATTATCTTCTCCTTCCAGCGCCGTTTTAATATCTTTCTCCTTCCAGCACCTCTGTGTACATCTCTCTGAACTGAGTTTTTCCTATCAGATTTCTGCGAATTGAGGCCAGCAGCTGAGATCTGAGATCTTTGAAGTTTGTATTTTCTCCTCTCCATCTTTCTAAGGTTAGTAATATGTATTTAAATCATTTTTTTTCTCTAATTTTCTGTTATTTATGCTTATTTAGGTCATTTCATGCATGCTTGATTTCTTAATTTTAGATGTAATTAATTAGTGTATTGTTGTCCAATAACCGACCTATAGATGCTTTTAGGTCCATGCCCGTTCAAAATTAATCCAATAGGGATTAATTTTGGATAGTCTCCGTTTTGGGACTGCTCTTTGAATATTATGTCTCATTTAGGATGTGAACACATATTAGCGGAATTTAATTAGTATTTGAGAAAAGTTCGACAGTATTTTCCCTTATTGCTCCTACGAGTATGTGGTCGTACGCATACTTGGGGAGTTAAGGGGAAATGCTGCCGAATTTTTCTCAACTACTAATTAAATCTCACTAATATGTATTCACATATGAGACATAATATTCAAAGAGTGGGTTAGGATTGTAAACCAGCCCTTTGTAAGCCCAAAATTTTGTTACAATGGAGAATGTTGACCATGCATGATTAATTGATCAAATTATTTTTTTAATTTAATTTACAGATGGATCGAAGTTGGATGTATGAAATGCGACGTGACAGTGAAGAATATTTGGTTCGCGTTGATGAGTTTATAAAATTTGCTGAGAGTTATAGAGTGAAGAAAAAAGAAGAAGACATTTTGTGTCCTTGTAAAGATTGTAAAAAATTTATTAAGATTTTTGGACATCGAAGAAATTAGAGCTCATTTGATTTGTCGGGGATTTAAGAAGAGATATACATGTTGGTTCATGCATGGTGAGAAATTTGGGGAAAGTAGTGCCAGTAAAGATTGTAATCGTGAATTGAATGATGAGAATGTTGGAATTTCTGATAATTTTGAACTTGATTGGAACGAAGATTATGAGAGTGTCGAAGATTCTGATAATGTCGAACCCGGAAACGACGATGGTGAGATGGAGATGAATTTTGATGAAAATATAGAACACGAGTTTACTGAAAATTTTGAGAAAATGTTACGTGATGTGGAAGATGAAATTAGTGTTAAAAATTATGATAAATTTCAAAATTTGTCTAATGAATCCAAGAAGCCGTTGTATCCCGGGTGTACCAAATTTACAAAACTGTCAGCTGTGTTGAAATTATTAAATTTAAAAGCAGACAATGGTTGGAGCGATAAGAGTTTCACGTCCTTGTTACAGCTTTTACGAGAAATGCTCCCAGATAACAACGAGTTACCCAGTACAATATATCAGGCAAAGAAGTTGATATGTCCAATGGGGTTGAAGATCGAAAGAATACATGCATGTCCGAATGACTGTGTATTGTATCGTAACGAGTACGAGGCCATGCATGTATGTCCTAAATGCGGTGTTTCACGGTATAAACGTAAGAACCAGGACACTGATGATTGTAACGAGGCCACAAATGGCCGGCCACCGGCTAAGGTGTTGTGGTATTTGCCGATAATACCGAGATTCAAACGGTTATTTGCGAATCCCAAAGATGCAAAATTATTGCGCTGGCACGAAGAAGAGCGCAAAAATGACGGTAAACTAAGGCACCCGGCTGATTCTCCTCAATGGAGAAACATTGACAGACATTTCAAAGAATTTGGTTCTGAAATGAGGAACCTTAGGATTGTGGTGAGCTCAGATGGAATGAGTCCGTTTGGAAGCATGAGCAGTCGGCACAGTACTTGGCCAGTTCTTCTAGCCATCTACAATCTTCCTCCTTGGTTGTGCATGAAACGCAGATATATAATGATGTCATTACTAATCCAAGGACCCAGACAACTCGGAAATGACATAGATGTATATCTTGCGCCATTAATCGAGGACCTCCAAAAATTGTGGCGTGATGGCGTCCCGGTCTGGGATGCGTACTGCAAAGAGGTCTTTCAATTGCGGGCCATGGTGTTTTGCACCGTAAATGATTTCCCCGCGTACGGGAATTTGTCGGGTTACACTTGTAAAGGAGCAAAAGCGTGCCCGATCTGTGAAGATGACACGCAGGTGCTGAGGTTGAAAAATTGTCAAAAGAATGTATTCATGGGGCATCGTAGGTTTCTTCCTATTAATCACCCATATCGTAAGAAGAAAATGACATTCAACGGGAAAGTTGAGCTTGGAGTGGCTCGTCATCCATTAGACGGGGAGAGTGTCTTCAAACGGGTAAAAAATATTGATGTTGTTTTTGGAAAATGCGCCAAAGCACCACCGAAGAATATTTGGAAAAAGAGGTCCATATTTTGGGAGCTACCGTACTGGAAGCATTTAGAAGTGAGGCATTGCCTAGATGTCATGCATGTTGAAAAAAATATCTGCGACAGTTTAATTGGTTTATTATTGAACATTCCGGGGAAGACTAAAGATGGTATCAAAGTGAGAAAAGACATGGTAGAGATGGGAATACGACCCGAGCTCGCACCGCAGGAGAAAGGGAAGCGCACATACCTACCCCCCGCACTGTGCACAATGTCAAAGAAAGAGAAAACAAGCTTCTGTGAATGCATCAATGGTATAAAAGTCCCATCAGGGTATTCTTCGAATATTAAGAAGCTGGTGTCGATGAAGGACCTGAAGTTGCTTGGTATGAAATCCCACGACTGTCATGTTTTAATGACACATATAATTCCCGTTGCAATTCGGGGAATTTTACCAAAGCACGTTCGTCAAACCATTACGAAGCTTTGTTCTTTCTTCAATGCAATAAATTCTAAAGTGATAGACCCTCTAAAATTAGACTCTTTGCAAAAGGAGGTCGTCGTTACTCTTTGCCAACTTGAGATGTATTTTCCGCCATCTTTTTTCGATGTTATGGTTCACCTTGTTGTTCATCTTGTGAGAGAAATTAAGATTTGTGGTCCCGTGTTCCTTCGGTATATGTATCCATTCGAGAGATACATGGGCATCTTGAAAAAATACGTAAGGAACCGACATCGACCCGAAGGTAGCATTATAGAAGGATATTCCACGAAGGAGGTGATTGATTTTTGCACCAACTACTTGACCGGTGTGGATCCTATTGGCGTTCCAAAATCTCGATACGAGGGAAGGCTCCAAGGAGTGGGGACAATTGGGTTGAGAGCCGTAGTTGCTGATCTAAATGAACTACAAAAGGCACATTTTATTGTACTACAGCACATGACAGATGTTGCTCCCTATATAGATGAGCACATGACAATCCTTCAACAACAAAACTACACGAGAAGTCAGAAGTGGCTTACTAACGAGCATAATCGTTCTTTTATAGGATGGCTGAAAGAAAGAGTGAAGTCACACCCCGTACCTGAAATTGTTAAACTGCTTGGCGAAGGACCCCAAATCGTTGTTAGAACATTCCAAGGATACGAGATTAACGGATATACATTTTACACTAAATCCCAGAGTGACAAGAGCACGATGCAAAACAGTGGGGTGACGTTGGTGGCGACCTCTCAAGAATTCAGTAGATCCGGAGATGGCCGGGCTGTAATAGCATCAAAGTCATATTATGGCGTTATTGAAGAAATTTGGGAGCTCATTTACAGTCCTCACCTGAGCATTCCCGTGTTTCGGTGTCAATGGGTCGAAGACCGAGGTGTTAAAGTTGATAACGACGGGTTCACACTCGTTGATTTTAACAGGGTTGGGCATGTTGATGATTCGTTTCTACTCGCCAAGCAAGCCACCCAAGTCTTTTATGCCACTGACCCGAGTGATGATAGGTTGAGCGTCGTCCTATCCTGAAAAAGAAGGATTGTCGGGGTAGAAAATGTCGTCGATGAAGAAGAGTACGACCAGTTCGACGAAATACCTTCTTTTTGTACCGACGTGCAAGCTGAGGTAGCA
This sequence comes from Carex parvula, assembly GCA_025461045.1. Classification (NCBI taxonomy): domain Eukaryota; kingdom Viridiplantae; phylum Streptophyta; class Magnoliopsida; order Poales; family Cyperaceae; genus Carex; species Carex parvula. Next base: position 2,245,224 of record JAJGRW010000063.1, read on the forward strand.
ACACCTGAAGGGGTAGACGAAGCTGACTACATGCGGTCCGACCACAATGAAGGATTATGGGCCGAGGGTACTGTTCAAATAGTGGAAAAAAGGAGAAAAAGGAAAAAAAGCATAATGTGTAATATTTATTTTGTTTAAAACCGTGTAGCTTTTAATATTACAACTTTAGCTTATAATATTATCAAATAAAAAAGGAAAAAAAGATTAAAAAAAAAGAGAAAAATCCAAAAAAATGTTTATGTATAATATTTATTTTGTTTAAAACCGTGTAGCTTATAATATTTCATTTAAATATTTAAGTATTAAAAATATAAATAAATTTTTTTAATAAATAAAATTTTAGATTTTAATATAAATAAAAAATAAAAAATATCAGTATTAGATTTTAGATTTTAATATAAATTTTAGATTTTAATTAAAAATTTTAATAAAAAATATAAATATAAAATATAAAATATCAGTATTACATTTTAATATTTTAGTAATATACAATTTTTAAATATTAGAAATATACAATTTTAGTTAATTTATTACCTCTCTAGAAATATATAAAATATCATTATAAGTTTTTAAATATTAGAAATATACAATTTTAGTTAATTTATTACCTCTCCAGAAATATATAAAGCCAATTTAATTTTTATGAACTTTCGTACACGGACTATTAGCTAATAAACTGTGTCTAAACCCTAAACCCTAAACCCTAAACCCTAAACCCTAAACACAGATTGTTATGTACAACCGTGTAGAGAGGTGAAGAGAGCTACACGGACATTTAGTTAAAAGTCCGTGTAGAAATATATTTGCACACGGACTTTTAACAAATGTCCGTGTAGAAAGATATTTGCACACGGTCAATCAGTTAAATGTCCGTGTATAATGAGGAAAACATAATTATTTCAAAAGCCTTCTCTGCTAAATTTTTCACAAGTTCGAAAACCCTCCCAGAACCGGTTGAGTTCCAAAATCCTCCAAATCCTCCGAGCACTTCACTGCCTCGCCCGCCTCACCGCCTCACTGCCTCGCCCGCTTCACCACCTCGGCCGCCTCGCCGCCTCACCGCCTCAGAAAATTAGGGTCTCTCTCTCTGTGGTTAGCGTCTCTCTCTATCTCGTTATTTTGCAATAGGGGTTTTCTGTGACTTGCGGCCTTCGTGCCTTATGTGGTTTTGTCTTGTCTCAGAAAAATGCGGGTTGCTTGGGGGAGGGGCTGCTGTGCTTGGGGGAGGGTATGTATAATGTTGTTGTTGCCTTATACTCTCGGGTTGCTTGTTTGGTGATGTTAGAGGGTGCTGTACCAGGTGGTACAGCCCAGTCACACCACTGGTGAAAAATTTGAATTGACAGGGACCCGTTCGTAAAATTTGTGTTATATTTGTGATATATATAGGAAGAGGCCTTATGTGGTTATATTTGTGTTATATTTGTGTTATATATTTGTGTTATATATATTTAAAAAATTTGGCATATTTGTGTTATATATATTTGGCAATTAAAAAACTTTGCATTTAAACCTTTGCATTAGAGGTAATTTTGGTTTATATATATGTGTGTTATATATAAATGTGTCAAATTTGTCTTTGCACATAAAACTTTGCATTTAGAGGTAATTTTAAGATTCAAAAGAAAAAACATATTTTACCATTTGAAAAACTGAACTTTGAAAAATCATAGAAAATGGAAATAAAATCAGAAAAATGCGAAGTTTAAGTCTAAATTGGTTGTCTTTTGGTCCTTTATATTTCTGTTTAAGTGGATTATTTTTTTGGATTTTCAATGAGCCCTTAGTTTCTGATCTGTATCAAGAGCTCATTTTAGGTTTTGCATTTAGCACGTAGATATGTAACAATATTTAATTTCTTGCAGAACCATGTCGGTTGAGGATGAGTATGTAGATATGATGGCAGAAGAGGAGCAGCAAGCTACTGCCTCATCAGAAAGAAGGAAAAGAGGGCCGACAATGTGCACGGGGGCGTCCGAGCAGAAGCAGTTGGAAATCTGGTTCACGGAAGACGGGCGTGCGCAGGGTGAGAAACGGATCAAATACTCAAATTGGTGTACGAGTTTTGTGAGGCAAAATGCGAGTATCCTTGTAGAGAGGTGGGATCATTTTACGGATGAGGAGAAGGACGAGTGGTGGAACGCGGTGAAGGTACAGTGCCTAACAACTCGTTGCTTTATTTTCACTGATGTATCTATACTTGAATACACTAAATTTTGGTGTCAAACAGGCACAGTGGAACATCCCGAACGACGTTCCAAAGGTTAAGACTCTGAGGATAATGAATGAGGGCTGGAAGCAATTCAAGAGCACGTTGAAGACGGTGTGGATGGAGAAAGGGAGAAATCCGGTAGGCTACTACAAATGGCTAAAACAAGAGGACTGGGAGGCATTTGTTGCTTTGAAGTCGACCGAAGAGTTCCGGGTATCTAACTTGTGCCAAATTTATACTTATTATTTCTCGATATGTACTTATCTTTCTAAAATTAACTGATCGTTGCATTGTTTCTGTGAAGGCAAAAAGTGATAAAGGCAGGAGCCTCGTTGCCTTGAACAAGTATCCACACCATCTAGGGTCAGCTGGTTACGAGGGTAAGAAGGCAGAATGGAGGAAAATACTGGACCAAAATAAGGATTCTGACTCACCCGTGGTTAGGATCCAAAATCCTAGGGGCCAAGATTGGTTCATGGGTAGATCCGAGGTAACCGCTGACGGGAGGATAGTACTCCCAAAGGATTTGCAACCCGTGGCTCAAAGAATTGTAAGAGTCCTTTGTTATTACTTTGTGACACTCATGTACAAAATTATAACTCCGAAGGTACATCACTTGATCTTTTGCTATAACTAATTCTTCTACTTGAACAGTTGGAGGTGGAGGAGGAGGTCAGCTCGGGTGCCCGGAGTGTCGAAAGACAAAATGATTCATTGGCCGCAGCGCTCGAGAATCCAGAACACCCGGGTCGAGTAAGGGGTGTAGGGGCTTATAGGGGCTGGAAGGAGGTGTTCCGAGTGGAGGGAGAGAAACCTCGAAGAAAAGCTCGTGCCAAGGTAAACAAAGACGAGATAGTTGCACAGATACGCGCGGAGTTGAGCAAAGAGTACGACGCAAGGTTTGCTGAGATGGAATCAAGGTTTTTGAGCCAAATTAGATCAGCAACTACGCAGCCATCCGAGCAACCACCTCCCATTTCGCCGGGAATTCGGCGAAGTAGTCAAGCATCCGGCACGTGGGCCTTAGACGATTTGGATAATCTCAAGGTAATCAACACTTGTTCATAATATAAAAGGTAATTAAAACCTGTTTGTAACCTTGTTATACAATATCGCACCATTAAAATAAACAACTTTCTGATAATTGCAGGACCCCAGAGCATGCGACCTCGTCCTGTGGCCTGATAGTGTTCCTCTGACCGTTGCTAAAGGTGTTGTACATCCAGGAGCCAATACTGTACACTTACCTCAGCTAAGGCCCGACCATGCATGGGTGCAGGTTGACTTAGTCGTGGATGGATGGCAGCGCGTACCCCTTCCTGTCCCTTCCGACGACATGCTTGTGCTTGATGATGCACGGATGTCATTTGTCCAGTGGCCCAAGGGTCAGATTATTTTGGATCAGGTAATCCATAAAAAAATTCATTTATTTTGTTACATTCAAATCATTCTTATTTGTTATACTTGAATAATCCATTTATAATTTGATACAGACACGAGGAGGTGATGTCACCGGTACGGCGATGTCACCGTTACACCAGGAGGTGGCTTGCGACGTCGGGGCTGACGCGCCACAATCACCACACCGTCCTATGGTCACCGAAGAAGAATACGGCCGTTTGCCCAATGATTTACGCATTCTCCACGACCACTTGATGACGGCGCCCGAAGGCATGGAGGATATCATCATCCCTGTCCCACCTGGGATGTTTCTACACGAAGGCAGGGATCTCCTGCTGTCATTCAAAGACTTCAAGGACCTCTTCCACCACTCGTCATCCGACAAATGGCTCGATGTGTCGCACATCACCATTTTCCTCATGTTAGTGATCAAAAATTATTTTCTTTATTGTATAGAACTCAAATATATATTCTAATTACAATATGATGAGTTTTCAGGAAGCTAGTCCGAAACTGTGATGAGATGGTTGAAAAGAAGAACTTGTGCATATTTCTGGATACCCCGAGAAAGTGAGTTCTACGGCAGTGACATATTATCCGGATATGGCTATCGAGTACATGTGTTCTGCGATGCATCGTGCTAAGGCGGAGGAGAAGAAATTCATTCTCATGCCATACCACGAGGGGTTAGTTCTAATCTTAACTTATGTGTTGTTTATATTTTAATTAAAGAATTGTATAAAGGAATTAAAAGTTAAACATAAAAAAATGAAATCACACACCATAGCAAACACTTGTGTCACTTTTATATGCTAAAGTACTATAATTCTTCTCCTCGATCCCACAGCAAACATTGGTGTTCGATTCTCATTGTGCCGTACCTAAATGTAGGCATAATTGTTGATTCTTGTAAGCCCAAAGGAAGGATCGCGCTTGACAAGTGCAAAGTTATCTTCCCTTTTGTGAATAAGTAAGCAATAATAATTCTATAGGTTTGAATTTCTTTCAATCATATCAAATTATAAAATTGCTAATTACATTCACTCAATTTTGTAAGGGCTTTTGCGAAATATATTAAAGAGGGAGGATCAGATAGCACGGGCACGCGCAAGAAAAGCAAGTTGAATTGGAAGTGGATGTTGGTGAGCACACTTTATGAGTTAGAAATTTCATATCTTGTTAAAAAAATTATTGTCATTCTAACAAATGCCGCTAAATGTAAATTTCAGAGCCCGCAACAGGAGGAGGGTTGGAAATGCGCTTATTACACGATGATATTCATGTTTGACTTTGTCGAAAGAATACAATTCATATTCCCAAAAGCGGTACGTACTTCATATTAATTTCCTATATAATAAGCAATTGATATCTACCTTTTCTGAAATACTAACTATTATCAAATTATAATTTTGTAGAATGTGACAAAGCAACCGCATTACACCAAGGAACAGATCGACGATGTGCGGTGCATGTGGGCAAGGTGGTTTACCATGGAATTTTGTAATCCTCGATATGGATTTGCATAGAGTTGTAATAAAAATATGTTTCGAATGAATTTATTGCTATATGAATTTTGTATAAATTTAGTATATGAATTTCTTGCTAATTAATCTGTTTCGAATGATTATGGAATTTTGTATAATTGGCTAGCAAAGCTGGAGGCTAGCCCAAAAACAAAATATACAAAAAAAAAAAAGAAGGTATTATACACGGATATTTCACAATTATCCGTGTACGATAGAAAAAACAAAAAAAAATTAGCTATTGCACACGGATATTTAACAAATATCCGTGTATAAGCAAAGAGAGCTACACGGACATTTAATAAAAATCCGTGTGCAATACTAATCATACACGGATATTTTATAAAATCCGTGTATGATAATCATGCTGGAGGCGAAATACAAATAATGTTAGCTTATTTGTACACGGATATTTACCAAACGTCCGTGTATAATAGCTAAGATAGCTACACGGACTTTTAATACATAGCCGTGTAGAAAGAGTAATCGTACACTGTTAATTAGTGGATAACCGTGTAGCTCGGTAACTTGGAGAGCGACACCGGCTGGTCTTTGCACACGGTTAATTAGGGGATATCTGTGTAGAAATCATTATAATCACACACGGTTAAATATCCGTGTGTAGTTTCTGACCTATTCATACACCCTGGATTTAAACACGGCAGGGAATCCGTGTAGCTCTTCCATTAATGTCTGTGTGCAATCTCTTTTTCTGTAGTAGTGATACCCTAATGAAGTTCCCTTTGGGAGACTTGATCTGATGTATTCACTTTTGAAGGGTTCAACATTATTTGCTTAATTAATTGCAACAACAACATTATTTTGCTTAATTACAGTACACATCTGGTTGAGCTTCCTACAACTCTACCTTCTGTTGAAATATGAGACTATAACATAGTAAAAAGTAAAAACCACTTCTCCCAAATTAACACACTTGTTAATTATATATATTTAGCAATGCATCCAATTCCAGTTTAATTTAACAGCACCTGTGAGCGTATGAACAAATTAATTGTCACATGTCATTAGGAAAGTGTTGATATTTGGAATTGTAACAAGTGTGAAGTGTTTCTATTATTCGATAATATATTATGGTTTTGAAAGATGTACATAAAGCTGCTGAGTTAATGAGAATGATCATCATCTAATATAATTGTTGGTTTGTACTAGCTATATATTAGTGGTAAATTTAATTAATATGATATATAGAATGATCAGTGATTTTGTTCCCCTATACTCTCAATGTGAAGGTACTGCTACTGGGGGAGCAGCCAAAGTTACGTCATGACCAAGGGATGGAGCCGCTTCGTCAGAGAATATAACCTCCATCCCGGGGACACATGCAGTGACTTTCTTTCGAGATGCCAAATACGGATGCTTCTTCATTGATTTCTGCCACAAGCGACATGTGGGCCCCTCGCCTCGGGCCGTCGATGGGCCCAGCTTTGATTTCCTTTCGAGATCGTCTGCGGATGAGGTCACGGAACTCCAGGAAAGAAGAGTTGTTAGGCTTTTTGGTGTCAATTTAGAATGTAATTAAGCAAGAGGTATGTAATTATGTGAAGGCCGAAAAGGTGATTAATTAACTAATTAATCATCGATCTGCACATATATATACGTACAAAGATGTGAAAGAGATTCGTGGTTTTTATTTTTATTTTTTTGCTTCTCGTAGTAGTACATATATAAGAGGCTAATTCTTCAGATTTCTATCTTGGAGTTGGCATCAAGATTCGTGCACCAGCATGCAAATGGGATGATCTGAGAGCATGAATCCTGTAGTACTCTTTAACTCACAGTACTAAAGTAGCACCATACTTTCTTTAATTTTCCTTTTTATCTTCAAAATTCTCTACCTTCTTAGGAAAATTAATTAATTATGTTGGAATTACTGGTAGAGAAAGAAATTAGTCATTAACGGCGGCAAACCTTATAATTTTATTTTATGTACACTGGGCAGCGTTAATTATAATTAATATATATATATATATATATATAGCCAAGAGGTTGGTTTCCTCCCAGCACACATGACACATTGATATATTAATTAATTAATTAATTAGCATGTGATTTGTGACAATCTGATTGCACAACTGACCTAAAAAATTATAAGCACGCACGATGAACAACTGAAACTATTTGATAAATAATTTTTTTTGTTAGTCACACCTATCACACGATCACACGAATTTCACAAAAAAGATCTTAATTAGCTGGAACCAGAATTAATATAATTGAGCTCAAATATGACAGCACGTGTGTTCTATTGTCAACGACACGAACAACAATTTTGTGGAGTGCACATTGGTTTGTCTGCTTAATTATTTTAGTGCAAGTACGTACACTATCTTTTTCTTTTTCTTTTTCTTTTCTTTTTTGGTAACACAGAGTATCTAGGCTCAACCGTCGGGTTGCACATAAAAATGATGGCTGAGAAAGAACAAATGTTGTACATTTGTGATCTCTCTTTTAAGGTAATGTATATATATCTTTTAGCAAAACACAACTAATTTTGTTTAACAGTAATTAATGGAGTTTGAAAAAATTCTAGTTATTTTTGTATAATATCACCGTGATAATATTTTTGCACTAATTAATTTTTTTTAGTCGAGCTAACAATTGTTTCGGATAGAATATATAATATTGGACTTGTTCATCAATAACAATTTGTCACGTTTCTTAAACTCAGTACAAAATATTCAGAAATTTGAATAGAATTCACACTTTCTTCAGTAGTTTTGCCCCAACGCGCGCTACAGTATATATTCCCCTTTCTTTTATATTTCTTACCTTTTAACAACCATCCAGCAGTTCAAATTTATTACTTGGAATCAAATTGTATATTAAACCAAACTGTAACTAAATCAAATTAAATAGCCTATGATTGCTAATGTCGCATCTGACTTAAATTGGTTGTTTCTGTTTTAAAAATAAATCTGCAACTGAGCAAGTTGCTCAATTTGATAGTTTTTAAAGCCAACTCAAGTTAATCATGCATGATTAAATGTATATATCAAGTTTGACGTCCCAACTTGTATTTTTTTTTTTTTTTTTTTTTTGCATTTTTATTAGATTTCCTTTATCTTTTTTGTCTTGTAAACTCTTTTTATTTAATCAAATTAAAATTTAGTAGGCAAAGCTTACTAAAAGAATTGTCCTCCCCTCTCATTTTCATGAAACATCAACCAAGTTTGAAAGCTGTTCTGTGTAATTGTTTAACAGATAAGTTTGATTGCTAAAAAGCTAACGGATCAATCTCACAAAATTAACCCATATAAAGAAACGTTACTTAATAGCTAATTTAATTGGTGCAATTGCTGCTTTAAATTTTGATAAAATCATATTTTAAACTTGCTCCTGCATGAACTGCGAGATTACTGAAATTTTGAATGCTAAGAATCACGTAATTTTAACAACAAATGGGGGTACTGCCGACATTTTTATTAAGGAAGCTGATATGAGTACCCGCACTGTACCCGTACATAAACTATCATAACTGTTTTTGGGGACCGCAACCGATCCAAAACTGTAATTTTATTTTACAAGTATTAATAGTAACATTGTGAAGTATTTATACCTATACAAGACAAGTATTTATATCTATACAATGAACTACATATATGATATATGAATTTTCCTTAAATAACGGTACCCGCACCTTTTTTGAAAAATTCTCGCGTCGTACCCGCATTAGGGGATCACACAACCATTCCAAAACTGTAATTTTGTTTTACAAGTATTAATAGTAACATTGTGAAGTATTTATACCTATACAAGACAAGTATTTATATCTATACAATGAACTACATATATGATATATGAATTTTTCTTAAATAACCGTACCCGCACCTTTTTATAACTGTCAGACTGCATTGGGGACCACAACCAAAAAGTCACGCGGATCACACCACCAGTGCTACATTCATTGATTAAATTAATTCACATACAAAATGGAAAGTATGAATATCTAAAATATCAAGTATTCATATATAATTCATCAAGTATTCATACCTAAGATATCAAGTATTTAAAAAAAAACTGGACACAATACCTACTCATCTTTTACACGTTTTTCAAGGTGGTTTTTTTTTCTCCGTTCAATCTAACCAATTTTTGGGACGATCTATGAGGAATTTTGCAAATCTAAAACCACGAACGTGTTCTACACAATTTTCTCTTTCAAATGAGATCCATGATGACATACTTTTGTATCAAATATTCAAATATGAAAAGTATTCATACAAAATGAAAAGTATTCATACCTAAGATATCAAATATTTATATATAATTCATCAAGTATTCATACTTAAGATATCAAGTATTTAAAGAAAAAAACTGGACTCATCTTTTACACATTTTACACGTTTTTCAAGGTGGTTTAATGATTGACAAAGTTAGTTATGAGAAGGAATCAACTGCGGGTACGATGCGGGTACTAAAATAATTATTTTTTTATTAATATCCAAAGTTAATTAGAAATTAATATTTATGCCCAGATTTTTCGACTTTCGCCAAAAATGCCCAAACCAGTCATAAAATGACCAGTTTTCTCTCCCAGAAATCGACCATTTTATGGCCGGTTTACTCTTTTTTTTTAGACACTTTGAAGAGCAAGATAATGAAATCTAACACTGAAAATTTGAATTTTTTGTTTAAATATTTGTTAGATTACTTCTTTGATATATAATTAGCATATTTATACTAAAATACGCTAAATTTCTTGAAATTATGTTGAATTACACTATATTAAGTGAAATTACACTAAATTATATTACATTACGCTAAAATACGGTAAATTACATATGAATAGGGACAATATCTTCACTGAAAAGGCGAAAAACGACGACGAAACTTCAAACGGTCATAAAAACGGCGCTCGAGTGTCCGATTTCAGCAAATGACTACTTTTCGGAAAGCTTATGAAAAGACGCATGCGTCCGTGTCCGTTATGCCGGATTTCAAAATTCAGAATTGCCAAAAAACAACGATGAAACTTCAGAATTGCGAAAAACGACGACGAAAATTCAGAATTGCGAAAAACGACGACGAAACTTCAAACGGTCATAAAACGGCGCTCGAGTGTCCGATTTCAGCAAATGACCACTTTTCAGAAAGCTTGCAAAAAGACGCATGTGTTCATGTCCGTTATGCCGGATTTCAAAATTCAGAATTGCCAAAAAAATAAAGGGAAGAGCCTCAAAACTTGAGTTGAAGTTTCCGATTAAGATTTGTATTTCTATTATTTAATCTAAGTAGCTCAGTAAATTAGTTACATAATGAACTTGTAGAATACCAATTTTTACTATTTTCTAAATTTTTTTACTATTTTTTATGATTCACGAAAGATGACACAAAATCGGTCTACTTTAGCGTAATTTTGCGTAGTTTAGCGTAATTTACCGTATTTCAACATAATTAGCGAAGTTATTGTAATTTAGCGTAGTTTAACGTAATTTAGTGTAATTCAACATAATTTATTGTAATGTAGTGTAATTTAACATAATTTCAAGTAATCTAGTGTATTTTAGTATAAATATGCTAATTATAAATCAAAAGAAGTAATATAACAAAAAATTTAAATTTTAGTATTAGATTTCATTATTTTGCTCTTCATAATGTCTCTAAAAAAATGGCTGGTTGGGGCATAAAATGGCCGGTTTGGACATTTTTGGCGAAAGTCGAGAATTCTGGACATAAATATTAATTTCTAATTAACTTTGGATATTATAAAAATGTCGGGGGTACTAGCTACATGGTACCGCACAGCCTGCAACCAACAGCACAGGAGCAATCTGGTTTGTAATATATGTAGGAGTGAAAACGGGTCAGATATTATCCGGATCCGTATTCGAAAATTAGATACGGATATCCGATATCCGAATATCCGTGCGGATAGTGATACGGATATGGTTTTGAATTTTAATTATCCGTATCTGAATAGTAGATATTTCCCATATAGTTTAATATATATTATAAAAATATTTATATATATATCTACGGATATCCGATCCGTATCCGTATGTATCCGTCTAATATTTGATCTGTATCTGTAACCCTATCCAAAAAAAAAAATACAGATATGATTTTACCACTATCCAATCAGTTTTCACCTCTAAATATATGTTTCTCATTTCTTTTTTGGTTCAACATGATTTTATTATTTTCTTTAGATAGAAAGACAAAAGATCTAGCCTACCAACTTCTATTTAATTGTAGGAATTTTCATCCGGATTTTAAACCCACAACCTCCCACTCAGAGAGTGTTGCCCTTTACCACTAGTTCTTAACATGATTTTATTAATAAAACCTCATTTATGTCACATTCTCAAGATAAAGAAAACTGAAACCAACCAATTACCTGGTATTAGGTAATGTTTAAAACACAAATGCATGATTACGTCTAATTATTGCTTTGCAAACTGTCGGTGCACTAAATTCTTGTTAAAAAAATGAACCAGTCCGTATTCCTTTTTACTGAAGATGTAAATTATAACTTTGGATTGTCCACATCAAGACAAGCACAAGCATTATCGACGAGACCAACCTTTGAAAAAGTTTTTAAAAATAAAATTATGGTTTAAAAAAAAAAAAAAAATCTTAAGCATACATAGCAAGTTCATTTTAAAGCAGTCTACCCACTAGTATTGCAAGGGGCTGCTAAAGACTTCAAATCACAACAGTACAACATGATAACTACATGAAAATATATAGATAAGTGTAGCATATTCTTTTGCAAACCGACATCAAGTCTTACTAGGACTTAATTAAAACATATTAAGCAGTGTAGAAAAATCTACACGTGGTAAGTTTCAAGTTGAAGCCTTGCCCTCGAGGCGTAACCTTTTGTTGCTAGCCTCCTCTCCAGCTGTTGCTCTGTTTTCCTTGCTTCAACTGAGCAGCATCTCTTGTAAGGCTTGAACCCAGTTCTTCGGGCCTTCAACTTTGCGTGTAAATCAGGCCCTGTAGTATCAATTCAAATAGTCAGTCAAGTTCATCAGCCTAGTAGGAGATTTGACATGATAACTTAAATTAAGTTGGTCTAAGAAATATGCACATAAGTTTACTAAAAATACCATCATAAGATGGCCTTTTCCATAGAAAACTTCCCAATTGTATTCTTATGGGATTTGACTGGTTTGAACTCTCAACAGTATATTACTTATCACTTATGTTGGAACTAAATGAACAACCTTTTGTCAGGATTAAATGATCGACCCTCAAATAAGACCCAGTTCAGACATTTACATGATGCCCAGAAAATCAGACATGTAAGAAGCATGTAGCCAGTACCCCAGAAAATCACAATCTACTTATGAAGAGTAGGCACTACATATTGATACAGTATAATATCCAAAACACCCCTTTCTTTGTTTTGTTTCATTATTGTTGAAAGATAAGAGTGGCATGTGTGCTTGTATTAAAGAAATCAACTTTTAGTAAGTCCAAAAGACAGATAATAGAAACGGTAAAATGGTAAAATTATGTTGTACCAAAAGCAACAAACAAGATTAATAAGTATATATATAAAAGAGGTACGCTATTAGCAAAGGCTATAATTAAAAAAAATGCATATAGGCCACCTTAGCAATACTTTGGCATTAACCACTTTAGACATGAAAAGCACATTTAAAAATAAGCAACAGTTTCAAAATACCTTGACAAGTTACAAAAGGATTAAAGAGATGAGCCGCCACACAAGCATTCTTGTTCAAGTCGACAATGGGCACAATGGTGCTCTCCCTCTCCTCTATTTCTCCCTCTTCCTTCTCATTTTCTCTCTCTTCTTTTCCTGTACCTTGCTCTCCTTCCTTTGCAGGCGGCGGTGAGAAGCTCTGCGGCAGTACCTCCCTCCTGAAAAGAGCTTGAAATGCAAGCCGACCCTGCCAGGACAAATATACATTAGACAAGGAGTGACTTTTGCTCATAAACCCATTATTCCTTAATTTTAACAAGTTTCAGCATTTAACAACCTCTTCGGAGACCGACTCATTCGCACTTGTGCTGGTCCTGCTTCTCCTGGGGTTCATCAGTTCTGCTGCTAAAGAAAGGGCGTCATTATTATTTCCGAAAAGCCCTTCATTTATTCCGTTATCACCGGTTGGTGCTTTCTCATGCTTTCCGGGGATGTTATCTGTCTCAACATCACTGGTTGAGGGTGTATTGGACCCGCATGATGATGGATCTTGTTTTTTATTTTGATTAGACCCGTTGGCCAGGATAGTGGATCTTAAGTCCTTGTTCTCTCCTTTTGCACTCTCATCCGAGTCACAGGCATCTTCCTTTCGCGGCTCTGTAATAGCACTATCTTTTTCATTATTCTGAGTTGCCTGTAAGTCAGGTGTAACATTTGTGGGTCCTGGTGCAAAAGGGATTGCTATTGGAGAAAAGAGAGGCAGCATTCCATGTGCGGCCCACCAGGCGGAAGCTGCTGCTACTGTGGCAGCCACAATGGCCGCCAAGCTAGGGTTAGGGTTTTGTGAATCTATTGCATTATTAGCATCACCCTCTACTGGAGGTGTCCAGTACGAAGCTGCCAACCTGGCCGCAGCATGAACGGCTGGATTTTGTACAAGGGTTGAAATTAGAAGGCTTGAAAAAGTGGAAGAGGTGTTGAGAAATGATCTGTAAGCAGCATCCTGATTGTTACAGTGGCAATTTGGGGAGAAGGCGAAAATCCAGAATAGCTGAGGAAAGATGAGGGCATATGAGGGCAGTGATGATTGTTTGCGGGGTTGGCCGGTTGATTTTCATTAATGATGGATCCACTAACTTTACCACCCTCTATATCTGACATGATGCAATTAGTCATATCTATGGGTCTTGGGTTCGCATTTATTTCGGTTGCCTCTGAAACATCCATATTGGCTTCATCAGTAGGAGCATTGTTTTCTATGTTGGTGATAACATTAGTGGTGGTCTCCATAGGAGATTTCTTCTCTTTGGTTCCAGTCTTAACTGGAGAGTTCTCGTTGACAGAGGAAATAGAGGCACATGGGACCTCCCGGAAGAAAGTGAGGATTTCTGAGCAGCTCCCGTTGTCTGAGGATTCCGTTTTTTGAGATTTCTCTGGCAAAATATTTTTCTGGAGAAAGTAAAAGTTAGCATACCTTGAATACCAGAAAAATCACATTTTTTCAAGAGAGATCTGTACGTCTTTTGTTGCCTAGTTGTTAGCACGTGCTAAAGTTTGATTTGCCTGAGGGCTGAGGCCTACGGGCTTATTCAAGGCTTACAAGTTGTATTCTTTTCTAAATAATACAATAAAACAATATAACTTTACAAAAGCAACCACCGTCTGTGCTTATTTACAGGAAATGTTGTTATTTTTTAGAATTTTGCAAGATTCACTGATTTTTAAAAGGACAAAGTTATTATAAAAAATGTTGTCTTTTGTCCGTATAAGTACTGTTCTTAGTACCTCAGGAAATGCATCAATCTCTGCCCGTGGAGCCTCTCTGCTTGTGGCCAAGACAGGAACCAAGCCCTTGGGCTTTGAGAAGTCAACAGTGAGAGGTTGGAAATTTACAGAATAACTCTTAGTCTTCCGGGGATAAGGGCAGCTTGGTTTTCTCTTCGGGCGAGGTGGAGGTATGTCTATGTCATGTGCTTGTCCTGGGGCCACCCCTTTCGTAACAGCCTCCTTTTCCAACTGTATTATTATTACTTGAATCATCAGGAATATAAACTTTCAAATGAAAAATATTGTTCTTTTTTTATTTTGGGTTTATTCATGTTTATTATACATTTTAGAAGGGCATGTATAAAGAGGCTTAACGGAGGACTTACATCCAAACAAAGAACTCAATTCATGGCAACATATTGGGTACAAAGCTTGCCACTTAGATTAGGTATCAAAGTTGGTTTTAGATGAATTGGGACCACCAGGTATAAACTGGTAGGCTATGTTGCATGGATACGGGTACAGGTATCGTACCGGATACAATATCCAATACGAGATACGGCGAGACGGTAATTTTCAACACGATACGGGTATCGGGAGATACGATATAGGTATCGATACGGCAATACTATACGTATCAAATACGGGTACGGGACCATATATGAAGTATTGGGGTAACATAGCTGGTAGGCTTGTCAAAGATTCCTTCAAGTAATACGGAAAAGCAGCAAAATTAAAAGACTTGAGAAAAGACATAATCTGAATATGAAAGGAGAATTCACTAGACCTTTGTGAAGAACTTTTGCGCATGGCTCCTAATCTGAACAGCAGTCTTTGTACCAACATGCTCTGTTTTATAATCCCATGTAGACCAGAAACTCCTTTTGAATTAGTGCTACCATTTTTTTTATTTGTTCATTAATTTTATTCTATATACAGTTGAAAATAATAATGCAAGGGAATAAATATACCCAAGAGTTGGTATTGTCAGAAGGAATTTAGAAAACATAAACAATGTTAAAGTGCAAGCAAAATAATGAATGAGAAACCTTCAATTCGCTGCCAAGCTCGTCCATAGAGTTTCAAGGCCTCCAAGAACCTATTATGCTCATCTTCAGTCCACCTCTCCCTTTGCTTTGTTATAGTGTACGGTTTTCTCACCTGCACCCATATACACATTAAAAGATGATATTAACTAATGCCTTGATCAATAATGTCATCAAATTTGTATCACCATAAATCCTTGTGTTGTAGAGTCAAAACTTGTATCATCATGAATCCTTGTGTTATACAGTATTGTGTTTGTGCTTGCTTTTATTTTATCTATGATATATTAATGTATTATGAATTTTAAAATTAGCACTCGAGTCCGGTTTGAGATCTGTCAAGTCAATGCATTAAGCTTTGTCATCATTACAGAATTCTCCACATACGACATTCCCTTCACTGCACCTCTATTGCAACAATGCTCTCACTAAACATGGGATCTTTTAGGAAAATACCTTAAGAAAATTAAAAGATCAATTGCCCAAATTTGGGCTAGTCAATGTTGCCCATATTCAATACTTCCCTCAAGTACACTCTTTCTATTATGAGGGAAATCACTTGAAATTTCTCATTTTGGCAATCTTGAGAATCTTCAAAAATACCACTTACAAGTTGAAAGCCAACATTTCAGGCATGATATATATTATGCACATATTATGCCTATAAAAATGATGAGATTTGGAGTATATGCACCATACAATTAAGTGACTTAATATTTCAATGGTCCTATAATCAAACAATACTAAAATTGCATGAAATTTGATTTTAGGCTTATTTATACGTCCAACAACATACCTACAAATTTTGCTATTTAGTTTTTCAGTTTTATTTGAATTTTTTTAAATACTGTCAATATTGCCAAAATAACCATTGCCGGTGATCCCTCCTCTTTCTATTATTTACACACAAGTTAAAGGTATTTGGCAACTGTTTTGATCTACATACTCTTTGTTTTCTGATTCGATGGCCTTCTTGATATTTAACCAACATCCTGCATTTATTTTGTCGACTTCACATAAGCATGGTCTCAATTTTTTTGTGTTTGATCATCTTTTTCTGTCCATACCCTTAAGAGATGATACATGTGCTGCTCTACAATCAAATCTATATGATCAATTCTTCTCCTCTTTGTCTCTACAACAGCCTTTTTTAATACTAATGTCTATTTTCCTCTGGCATGATAGAGGCCCACCTTTAGGACTATCTTTAATATTCACTTGTTTCTAGCTCACACACAAATAGAATCAAATTTTCTTATCATCTCAATAAGTTTAGGTTAATTTTATTTTTATCTTACCTTGGAAACTGATAGCTCACATGGGCTCAAGAATCAATGTAATTATATTAGTAGAGAAAAAAATAAATGACCATTTACGAAAAACATGAGATTTCTTATCAAGAAGTTGTACTTTAAAATTTTTAGGAGTAAACATTGGATACATCACAATATTTCACTCAGTTTTAATGTTTGAATTCAAAGATGGGTTTTAATAGAAACAATAAGGAAATAATTTTCTTGTCGAAAGCTGTATCTCCATTGGAATATGGTGACCTAGAAAATATTATTTGTCTCTTTCCAATACAATGGGCATAATATAATAGATATCAATGTACTTATTAATAACTGTTGGGAGATGTGTTCAAAATGGAACAAAGTAAGCCAGAGAAAACACAAGCATTTAATGCTATAATCCAACCATGATTGCTCAAGCCAACTGGAGCAACAGCTAGATAGGACTTTTATGCCATGAATGTTACAAGCTTTAAAAGATATAACCTAGTGTTGAACACTTGGAGCAGTTTAGAATACAAGAGAATTCCAAGAATAGAAACCCCTTGCGCAGCACCTCTTACACGACAAAAAGTCGAATTCTGTCCTGGATGGAGATATATCACATTTAGAACAAGCCTATCCCACTAAGTCATACTCCAAGAGCGACAGTCTTGAGTGTTGACAATGTTCTTACAAAAAATCCAGACCCAATTTGTTATTGCTGAATTAAATATGCACAAGTTATTCGATGTATTTGTGTGAATTTATACAATCCATATGAAAAGTTTCATACTTTTATTAAACTAGTTATAGGGAAGCGTGTTGTTAATATGCCAGTTAATGAGCTTTATAGATAACTTCGTCTTATTTCTGCTGACAATGTATTGACAAGCTGTGAATCGATGCAGAAGCCGTGAATCCACACAACCATGATTCGGGGGGAGTGGAAAATTCCAGTATTTGCAATGGTTGAGGGTTTCAATACCCCATAAAATAGGCTAAGCATTCAAGATAGGGCAATAGAGAATTACAAGAGAGGAGACTGTCATTTTCTCATCTTCTCCTCCTACCTCCTTAGATTATAAAGGGGGTAACAGATTCTTTACTTGGGCTAGTGGGACATAGTGATCAAGCAATTCTTTTAGATAGATTTCTGGTCAATAAGGCCTGAAAATAGCTATTTGCCTGACCAAGGTTTAGTTAGGAGATTTTCTAATTAATTTCCATTGGTTTTGGATACTGGTACTATGTGGAACATTGGGCAATTGGGGTTCACCACAGTTTAGGTTTGAAAAATCCTATCTGAAGAAGGGTTTGGGGATAGGATAGTTGTTTGAAGCACTAATTTCCATGTAGGGCTCAATAAGCGTAAGAGCTGGCAGTCTAAATTGGCACATCTTGTGAGTAAATTGAGAGGTTGGAGTGCCAATATTCACAGGGACATTACATTCAAAAAAAAATTCTCTTCTACTATGCAGCAACTTGAGCTACTATAAGAGGTATAGAAAGTTGGATACTCCTGAATTGAATGAACTGCTAAGGGTAAAATAGTAATTTCTAGAAATCTTTTAAGATGAAGAGGTTAAATAGAAGCATAGAAGCTGAAATTACTTGATTCTTGGAAGGACATGCTAACTCTAGGTTCTTTCATAGAATTGCCACCAAAAGAGAAAAGAAGAATCTTAATTACTTCCCTTGAATTCAAAGGGTCTGAACTCTTGAAGTTGGGAATTTGAGCAGAATCAAAACTCATGTTACAAAGTTTTAAAAATACATTTTCAATAGGGTTAACAGGGGACATATTAGGGACTGTTGAATAGTCATGTTTGAAGAGAAGAGGAAAGAGTCCATGATTTTAAAGGTGATGCCTAAATTTTTACTTTTTTCTGAGGAAGAAATTAAGATAGCACTAAATCTTTCAAATGAGTGTTAAAAAGTTCCCTGGACTAGGGATGGCAATGGGTTTTACTCCCAGGTAATATGTCAAGCTGACGCCTGACCTGCCTGCGAAAACATCATGCCTGCCTGGCCCAACAAGATGGGCCTAAAAATAAATGCCCAGCCCACCCGTGGGCATTTCCCCCATACCCACGCTTGCCCAGCCCGGCCTTGAGCCGTTCAGTTTACAAGGCTGACATTGTACAACTGAGCTATAGGGACTTTATCGCTTTTTACAAACTTAAAAATTTACATATTCATAACCTAAGCTTAATAGGTTGCCTACAGGCTACATTCTAAGTCTTGTGCCTGACCTGAATTGTCTATAGGCCCGTCCTTGTCCTATTACAGTGTCGGCCGAGTGGTTAGAGCTTCGGGCCGGGTGGGTATGGGTGAGCCGACATGCCAATGGGCTAAACTACCATCCCTACCTTGGACAAGATGGCATCTGTATACTTTTCTTCCAAAAATTTTGGAATGTCCTGAAAATAGATACCTTTATTT
This sequence comes from Carex parvula, assembly GCA_025461045.1. Lineage (NCBI taxonomy): Eukaryota > Viridiplantae > Streptophyta > Magnoliopsida > Poales > Cyperaceae > Carex > Carex parvula. The sequence continues at coordinate 2,264,522 of JAJGRW010000063.1, forward strand.
TTTTCTGAGTTTTATGAGGCTCTTTTAATCTCTTATGAATATAGCTACTAATACTATATGTATAGTACCTAAGATTACTAATGCCATCAGAGGAACTCATTTTGAGCCTATTAGTCTCCTTAACTGTAAATATACGACTTTTACCAAGGCATTGGCTAAAAGGATTCAATCAATCCTTCAAAACTATAGTCCCTGCATAAAGTGCCTGCTTGAAAGATGGACCTTTTCTTGAAAGAGAGTACATGAAATTTCTTCACAATGTCAAAAGTCCTAGAAAAGAGAACTTTTCAAGAATGATTTTCAAAAAGCCTTTGATTTTGTTAATTGGGAATATCTCTTTCAAAAGAATTAGATTAAACAATTGCTCTATGGCAGAAGGTAGACACGGCCTCAAACAAAGATATCAACTCTCTCCTTATCCGTTTATCTTGTATAGAAGAGTTCAGTAAAATATTGGAGAGGGTAGGGATAGAGGTCTACTAAGGGCGTGCTCCAGAACTCAACGATTAAAGGAAAGGGAGGGAAGGTGAGGTGAATTGTGCCGTAACCAAATTTGACCGAGGAGTTTACTTGCTCCGGAACAGAAAAATTTAGAGGGTGAAGAAGAGGGGAGAGGAGGGAAGCGGCCAAGTGGGGGTGAAGTTTGTGTGGAAAATCAGTGAAATTTCTCACCCACAAATCAGAGTGTATCTGAGGTGAATTTTCACGCAATCTCCTTCTGTCCTTTTCCCTTCCTTCCCTCTGTGCGGGCTGTTCTGGAGCACAGCCTAAAAGGATTGGAGCTTCTTTTAGGCAAATGGACAAAGGTGATCCATTTGCAGTATGCAGATAACATCTTGTTGTTCATTAAGATTGATAACACAATAGTGGAAAGGGTGAAATTGGACACCAAAAGAGTTTGAGAGCATATCCAACCTCAGGTCAGTTTCGCCAAGAGCGAGCTGATTTCTCAATATTTTTAAGGAAGAAACAATTCAGTTGGATGAGATTCTCAATTGCAAGATTGAAAATCACCATCTACCTATTTAGAGGTTCAACTTCGTTAAGAGAAACCTTCCAATAATGTTACGGAGACCTATTTCATGGAGTCCAACAAAAAGAACCTTCTTGAAAAGGGAAGATTAGTTTTTATTATTTCAGTTCTTTCAGCAGTCCCTTTGTTGTCAGTCAATCTCAAAAAGGGCTTAGCTGAATGGATGATTCTGTTCTTTCTTTTGATGTACATTAATCTCTACAGCTTCATGTAAACCATGTCATTGTTTGTGTATGGCATAATGGAACATGGTTTAATTTTGTCTTTGAGAAGCAATGAAGGCATGCGGCCAAGTCCACTGATTTTTTTTTTTTAAAAAGACAAGGTATCGTATGTTGAAATTATTACCATAGAATAGAATATGAGCTAGTACAGTATGTAAATAGCACATTATTATAATCTTGAGAATATCATTTTCATCTATTTTTCCTTAACTAATGCACCTCATGTGATATTTATTTACCATTATGGTGCACTCAACATCAGCAAGGAAAGTGTTACAGCCTAAGGGCCTGAATGGAATAATGCCAATGGTATCAAGCCATAAAGTGACATATATAGTGGGCTGTATTCCAGGAATTGAGTTAACAACAGTAGGTACATATCTTCTAGGTTTACTGAGCAGTAGGGGGTACTGGTTTACCTTCAAGAAGGTAGACCATAGTGTCAAACGTGCAGCCCAATACAGGTCAATGTTTTCTGGTTCAATAAGAATTTGCATTTCCTACCACCTCTTATTTATATTCGTTAATTGTACTGTTTTCCTAATTCTTATTTTATTCATAATTTTTGGATCATTTACTGTGCACCTCTTTAACTCCTATGAAACTAAAGCAAGCCATCAATTTGAGAGGGGAAATTTGCTCCAATACTCCAAGCTTAAAATCCAAAGCATTCCAGTTTACTGGATTAAATAGAGTAATAGTACAAATTCTAATTCAGTAAGGCATCTCTCTTTGTGGTTTTCTGTGTTAGCATATGTAACAAATAAAATTTCCGAGTAAAGTAAATAGGAATATCCCTCTCAAAATTACCTTCATACCCCTCCAAACTAATACTAAAACATGGACACCTAGAATCAAGAATAACTGCCTCATCTGAAGGAAGATGCATGGAGTATGGGAATATTTTGTTATTGAAAATGAAACTATATTTAATAATATGTATAGAACTTACCTTCACAACAAGGTCTTCCCCTGATGAATTTGTTTCCATTGCCAACTCTTCAGTTTCCGAATAATATAGAGCCAGTGCAACAACTAAGTAAAATTAACTATCAATTGGACTTGAGATCCTCTATGAATAAAGGCTCGCCCCCCTCCATATCTCCCAGCCGCTCGATTTGCCGCAAATAGTATCTCATATGCTAATATTTACCTTAATTTGGAAGAAAAATCAAATAACCATGAAACTGTTGAATAATCAATAAAGTATAGTCTTAAGCATCCAATCTAAACTCATACCTACAACCAATCAATGCAGTCGCCATGTATCTGAGAAAAAATAAAAGGAAAATTATCTCCTGAGATTCCAGCTAACTGATATCAAAGAGACGGGAAAGAAATAAAAAGGTATTATAGAGTCATGTACCAGTGAATACCGGCATGGTTGCATACCTACAGGGGCCAATGAAAGCAAGCAAATTGTGACTGATCCAACTACTAAAAAGGTCACAACTATACGAAAAATGGCGCACCCACTGGGCACTGGTACCCAACCAGCCCAACCAAGTACAATTTTGCCCCATAAATAATTATCATTCTGTTTTCCCCTTAAGTGCATAATCTTATTTATTTATTTTTTCCAAAGAACAAGAACTGTTGTCTGAAATCAGGCAAAATAAAAGCCTGAATTTTGATATTTTGGTTGTACTTACTCTACTAGTTTACTTTGATATTTGCTCTATATTTCGCTATATTAGATACATGGCCAGATATTAGTATGCAAGAGCCAGTTTTATTTTACTGTGAATTATTCCTTTTGAGTTTTTTTTAAATAACTTGATGGTTCAAATCCACTTCCAGAGTCACTGGGTATAATAGGAATCAGATTTAGAGAGAGAAATAGAGATGTGTAACAGAATGAATTACAAATATAACCAGTGTATTACACCTTAATCAGCTGTAAGTAAACACAACATAGAACAGCATCTAACTAACTGTCTGTTACAGTAAACTACTAATTACAAATATACCCCTAAGTAAACTGCAGCGCCTAAATTCACTTGGACACAACAAACCATCAATATCATTTCGAAATTGAACATTATCCACTAAGATTTGTCAAACGAGCAATTCTTACAAAAAAGTGATCTCATTTATCTAGCAAGTAAAGGACACTAAAAACGTAAATTTCTTTTCTTAAAAAATGTTTCTACTTGAAAAACTAAACAGTCCTATTAAATTACTTCTACTACAAAAGTTAACAGTTCTCACCTTAGGCGACCGCCATGGCGGGCCTCAAGAGCAACCCCGTTCAATCATGCCTCTTTCTTCGTCTCAATCAATAATCTAGAGAGAGCAAATGGGAAAAACCAGTCAAACAGATGCAAATATCACAGATTTCTAGGCTATAGAATGGAAGAGGTGAAGAGAAAAAAACAGGGAGGGATCTCACAAGGTTCTACTGAAGCTGCTGAAGGAAGCTCTGCAGCCGTTGAGAAATCTCAGCCACAATAATTTCTTGTGGATTTCAATGAAGATGGCAAAAATAATTATTTTTGAAATAAAAAGGGACAGCTCCCAGCACCCAGCTTCTAATTTATTATTACCAAATGGGGAAAAATGAATTTGAGGCTCAAATGCACTCTGGGGTACAAAAAGGAGGAGGTACTCGACTAGGGAGATGATGCCAAGTGTCGGAAAGATAGTGGCTGAGCAGAGCAGAGCCTTGCGCTTTTTAGGGCAACTTCTTACGGAATTTACCTAAACCTGGTCTACGAACACGTAGCCCAGAATTTATCAATGTTCTCAAAAGAGACTAAATTATAGATATAACTATTGATCGAGTTCAAATTTAACTTTTAAATTTGTCGGATTAGTTTCAAACAATGAAACTAAATCATTGAAATACATCTATCTTACAAGTGATGTGTCTTTATGTGAAAATTTTAAATTTTCGAACTAATTTTGTATAGAGTCAAGTGGTCAAAAAATATCCAAACATTAATTTGAAACCTTGTAATTTTGACCGCTTGACTTTAGACTAAATTAATTTGAAGGTTTAAAATTTTTGCATGTAGATACATCACTTGTAACGTAGATGGGTTTCAACCAGGGGCAGACGCAAAATTTCTGTCCAGGGGGCAAAAATCGTGTTGAAATGGCTTATCGGATTCAAACTCATTAGCTAATCGAATACTAAATTTATCAGAATCAGGTGAATCGGTCAAAATTGGCCGAATCGGATCGGAAACTAAGATTTTATTTGCCAAAAGCTTGTTTTGTACTTTAAAAAAAGAAAAAAATTATAAAAAATTATTATGTCAAACTAAATATACTCTAAATTTTTGTCACACATCATCTTTGCATCAATTAGTTTTAATTAGAAAAAAAATGTGACAACGCTACATAGTGTAGCTGAGGCCAAAATACTAGATAAATAAAGTACTTTGGTCAAATTATTTCTTAGGAGGAGCCACTGACAATAAGAAATTTAAAGCAATGATTGACTAGCCTATACCCAAAATAGTGAAACAATTAAGAGGCTTCTTAGAGTTAACTAGATACGTTTGGGCTGTGAGAAAATAAATTTTGACATCGTTGTAAACAAGCCCATCAACTAATAAAAAGACATCCCATAAAACTATTAACCATGCTTTTATTTGACCCCACCATTCAGATTTATCATTTTCATCTGTCTCCTTCACCATGAAACCTAATTATTTCTTCAGAGCTTGACACCATTGTCTAAGAGATCTCCATATCTTAACGCCATTAGACAAAAATTCGGTCCAGGGAAGGGCAAACTAATTTTTGAGTGGGGACAAAGAAGAACCAAGTTTATTTTTCTACTCAATTTCAAAATCCAGGGGGGGCAGTTGCCCTCCCCTGGACTAAAGTGGGTCCGCCCGACTTGGATTTGTCGTTTGAAGTTAATCCAATAAGTTGTAGAGTTGAGTTCACAAAGAAGCTTGATGAACTCAAGAACACCCTAGTTATACTCTTATTTATAAATATGAAGGAAATAATTACATATATTTTTAATTCTAAATATGAATTTTAATTAAAAAAATTACATATACTAATTGACATACATAGGTGCGTGAGTGTGCGTGAGTGAATTTTCTATAAATCAATTATCTTACTTGGGTATGGGGTTTTGTTAATTTTATGTTGTATTTTCCAAAAAAAAATAACCAACTACTTATTACAATTAGTGCCAGCAAATATTGTAAAAATATCATAAATTATTTAAGTTTGTGTTCAACGAAACTGAAAATGATTCGTGTGCTGTTTTCATGCTATGCGCCAGGAACAACCAGCAATTTCCGCGAATTTTGTGGCCGAATAAGATCCACATTGTTTTTACATCTATCCGCATACTTTTTCTTAAGCGAAGCGAGAACCAACGGTAGATCAGGTACTTTATTACATCCTGTCCGATAGTCTAGAGCGGAAATTCGTGGCCGGTGTTAAAGGAAAGAATGAACAGTTCAGATCCAATTTATCAAGTATCAACGGTGACTACTTCATTCCTATAGGAAGCTATATGCGAAAGTATGTTGTTTTTTTTTTCTTTTTTATTTATTTGTGGCTGCGGGAGAAAAGTTCGCGAGGTAGGGTCCACAGTGGGGACACGTGGCCATGAATCGTTCCGTCTTATCTAAAAGCGGAGCGTGCTGACCGGGATTGCAATTATTTACAGCACTCTCTTCGCGTCACAAGTTGTACCCCGATATGCTCCCTCTTCTATTGTTTTGTGGTGTGGAAGTGGGACGCTTGATGAACGGAGGACGCGCCAGAACATACGGGGTACACTTTTGCGTGCTCGTTGAATTTTCAAATTGGGTATTGATTCTCTCTTCGTGGGCCGCTTAGATTTGGTGATTAGCCCGTTAAATGTAATTAAACTAAAGCAAAAGCCCAGGCGTTTATTTCCTTGTTATCAGATTTAGTTATTTGGTATTGTCTAGGCACTGATTTCGTTATTTCGTTTCCTTCATTTATAATGTTTTTGTTTTGGGTCCAGGTCCAACTTAAAATTGGATAATTCCTGCTTTGAATATCAGGCCCAAACTCGGGTAACTATGATTCATTTAGAATTTTGCAGCCACTTGAATTGTTACAAGGCCTTGCACTTGCTGGACCCCGCTATATAAATAGGGGACGCGTCATTTGATCTGAGCTGCTTGGTTCGCAACTTCTTGTATGACTTTATTGTTAATGGAACCTCATATCTAGAAGCAATTTGATTTGATATGGATAATTGTAAATTTTATATAATTTGATTAACATTAAAGTTATATTAAATTTCATCGTTTTTCGTATATATGATATTTATAAAGTTTTGATTATATTTTACTTTCGGATTTCAGAGTTATAAGTATTTATGATGTTCAAATTAATCCATTAATAATGGATACCTACCTTTTTTTTTAGTAAAAACTGATGTCTCAGCATCAATTTGTTGTATTGATACGGTTGTAGATGTCTACAACCAGTGTTAAAAGTACAATAAGCTCATTAGCATGAGCTTTGAAAAGAGAAATTACATAAAAGTAGCATATATTTGTCATAAAAAAAATTGCCAGAATAACAAAATAATTAAATTGGAGGTTGCGGAGAATTATCGGTTGTTCCGTTGCCAGATGTGTTTCCTCTTGTGTTGTTGTAACTCCACTGATCCATGACTTCTTGTACTAGTTCCTGTTTTTGTTTTTCAATCTCTCTGAAAATTCTTGTGCAGCGCTCTCTCCATATGACAAATTGGGAAATTAGCAGGATGAACCTTGTTTTGTTTGAAAATCTTTTTTTTTTCCAGCAGCGCAGCTGTTGGGTCACCTGGTAAATTGATTTGCAGGGCTGCAGCGACTTGTTGGTGTGTGTGTCTTGCCAGTATACATGTATTAAATAGGTGAGGGGCTGTTTCCTGCTGTCGTTTACACATAACGCATCTGTTTGCCATATTCCAACCTCTTTTGATAAGGTTATCAAGTGTGAGCAGCTTGTTTTGCAGTAGGAGCCATCCAAAGATCAGCATTCTTGGTGGACAGGTGAGCTTCCAAATTTTGTGTATTCTTGTCAAGGTTAGAGGGCCTCCTTTGAGCTTGTGGTAGGCTGATTTAACTGTGAAGTCGCCTGTTGTGGTCCATTTCCATGCAATAGTGTCGGCTTCTGTTGTCAGCTGTATGCGTTGTAGTGAATGTTTGAGCTCAATGAGTTGTGTGAGTGCTGTTTCTGATAGGTTTTCTCTGAAGCTATCATCAATGGTCGATGCCTGAACTGCCTCTTGTAGTGTCATGTGTGTGCAAGTGTTATAGGAGAATAGAGCCGCTATGCTTACTGATAGTATACCATGTCCCCAATTTTGATGCCAGAGGCTGGTTGCCCTTCCATTACCCGTTATCATTTTTATGGATATGGCTGAGAATTGTAGAATTTGAGATTGTATTTGGGAGAATAGTGTTGTCTGAGGTGTTAAGGGGTCAATGTTTTGCGTGGATGTTACCCTTACTATTTCTTTCCAAAGTCTTGGCTCTGTTGATTGCCAAAGGTAATGCCATTAAGGAGCAATGCCTGGTTAAATGTTTTGAGGTCTGCTACACCTAGCCCCCCTAGTTGCTTAGGCATGCATACTATTTCCCACCTTACCATATTCATTTTTCTTCCCTCTGTACTGACACCATGCCACAAGAATATTTTCCTTATCTTGTCGATTCTTTGATTGCCCAAGCAGGTAGGGTAAGGACTGACATGTAATATAAAGGCAAAGTTGATAAACTGCTTTTAATAGTACCAATCTGCCAGCAATTGTTAGGTTTTTTGCTACCCAACCTGCTAATTTGTTGTGGAATTTTTGGATTAAGGGTAAGATATCTGCTTTATTGAGTCTTTTGTTGAAGAGTGGTAAGCCAAGGTATGTGAAGGGGAAAGGGCCTAATTTGCAGCTCATTAAGTTTGCCAATGTCTGAGATTCTTCACTGTTGACCTTGGAACACAAGAGCTCTAATTTGGATAGATTAATTTCCAGGCCCGAGATACATTCAAATGCCAACATTGCTATCTTGAGAGCTTGTAGCTGTCGAATTTCTGGTTTGACAAAGAATATGGCATCGTCGCCATAGAGGAGGCATGGCTTCAAATCCCTGAAAGGTAATCTAATAGCCCCATTAGCTTTGAGTTTTTTGAACCATTTAGAAATGAAGTCCATAGACAGAATAAATAGAAGTGGTGACAGGTGGTCCCCTTGCTTGACGCCCCTCTTGAGAGTTATCTTTTTACTTATGAGTCAATTTATTACAACTTGTGAAGTACCCGATAACAGTGATTTGAAAACCCACTGCAACCAGATAGCCGGGAATCCTAAGTTCGTCATTGTCTTTGCAAGAAAGTCCTAGATGAGTGTATTAAACGCCTTGTGGATGTCTGCCTTAAAGACTGCCAAGTGAATGTTTTGTTTGTACGATTGAGTAAGTGCTTGTTGGGCATAAAGGAATCCCTCCGTAATGTATCTGCTCTTTATGAAGCCCGTCTGAGTTATGCTGACCATACTTTTGATGTGTTCCTGTAGTCTGTTAGCGAGAATTTTGGAGAGTATTTTTTGCACCCCGTTGACCAGGCTGATTGGTCAGAATTGGTGTGTTTGTTTGGCATTTTATGTTTTGGGTATGAGGATAATGTAGGAGTTGATTAATGGAGATACTTATTCTGTGGTTGAAGTGATGTGGTGGAATATGGAATGTAGATCTGGTATGAGGATGTTAGAATTTTTTTTGAGAATTCGCCGGTGAAGCCATCTGGTCCAGGGGTTTTGTTGTTCGTCCATGATTTAATGATAGTCTATCTCTGTTGTGGTTATAGGTGTTTGGAGGCTGGAGGCTGGAGAGGTCATGCTACTGTTGTGGAGGGTAAAGGTTTGACCAGTGTATTGGTGTTGAGTTTTCCAGCTGTGTGCCCATCAAATTTTTGTAGTAATAAAAAAAAGCAAGTGCTTTTGTTTTGTGGTCAGTGTAAATGCTTCCATTGTGCTCAATCTGGGTGATTATATTGAATGCAAGGTAGTACTTGGCTATATGGGTGGTTGCATGACATTTAAGGCATCTTCTCGCTGCAATGCATTTGTTGTGCTTGTGACCGGTTTGTAGACATCTAAAGCATCTTCCTTCAGCTAGTAGTGATGTTTGATGTTTCTTGAGCGACAGGTAAAGAGACTTGGCCTGGTATGGAGTTTTGAATTCATATCACCGACGGTACCGTAATAAGGAATCTTTTACAATTATTTGATCTAGACCGTTCTTTTTAACTTGGCACGAATCTCAGAGCCCAATAATACTGCCCCCTCAGTCAACCCGAATCCCAAACCGGCTGAGAGTTAATCTCAAACCGTAAATAGCTAATTGTAAAAGGGAATCTTTTACGGTACCGTCGAGGATATGGATTCGGAGTTTTAGGGGAAGAAGTTATTCTTTTCTTTTTCCTGGTAACAATTGTCCATCCTTCATTGGTGGTTGGTAGCGCGCCATTAATACCGGTGTGTTGTGTAGTTGGTGGCAATGTTACCCTATTCTGCAGAACTGGTACTACCGTGGTAGTTCTCTGAAGCTGTGGGTTGGTAGTTGCGCCAATGGGTAGGTGCTTTAATGGCACTAGTGATGGCATTAACATCTTGCTCTGCCGCGGTGGTACTCTTGCGTGTTACTGTGGCATAGGTGTCGTGTGGTGGTAGCGCTGGAGCGTGGAGGCGCAGGATTGCATGAGTGGTTGCGTTCTAAATCGCCTTCCTAGTCGCCAGTCGTGCTTTCCAAGGAGCCATCAAACTTATTGTTAAATCCTTTTTATTTAACTCTATATTTTTTTTTCAGTTTCTCACATTACTATGATGACTTTGATATAACTAAAGAAGGAATAGCTACTTAACCAATGATGACTTCAAAGATGTAAAATATTCAATACAAAACACTAGAAAAATGTTTGGCATATAGATATGTATGTGAGTATATGAAGCCCGACATTTTTATTAATATCCAAAGTTTAATACAAATTATTAATTATGCCCAGAATCGGACCAATTATCGAAAAATACCCAAGCCGGCCAGAAAATGGCCGGCTTAGATCCCTCCCTAAGCCGGCCATTTTCTGGCCGGCTTGGTACCTTTTTTTTTTCCGTTTTTAGAGAGAGACATTATGAAGATCAAAGTATTGAAATTTAACACTGAAAATTTGAAATTTTTTGTTTAAATTATTTGTTATATTACTTCTTTTGATATATAATTAGCATATTTATACTAAAATATGCTATATTAATTGAAATTATATTGAATAACACTATATTATGTTAAATTACTCTAAAATTACATTACATTACTTTACAATACGCTATATTAATTGAAATACGCTATATTGTGCTACTATTTTTTATGTTGTGCTACTATTTTAATGTTGTTATATTTTCTGTTTAGCATTATCATGATAATTTATTTTGATCTGTAAAATATAAAAATAGTACCATAAAAGCACACATACACAAGAACCGAAATATAGGATAATCCAAATATATCAAACATAAATAATATATCAAATATAAATAGTACAAAACTAGTAAAAATACAACTAAAACGGAGAGGGGGAATATTGCTGAGGCGGTACTCCGGCGTTCGCCCGGCGCCAGCGCGGCCAGGCTCCGTCTCTCTCGGGCTCATCTGGGGCATCGGCAGACCTCAGTATCTGCTCGGCAGTATCCCATCTAGCATCGCCCGTGGAGACTGTCGGTACTGGCGGAGGTGTAGCGAAGATAGATGCGGCAAACCCAGTCCCAAAGGCAGGCTGAGTATGAGACCCGCTACCACTAGCCTCTCCATCATGCGGCATCTCTGTGCCATATCGGGGCCATGTCGATGCCGACATGAAACTCTCCTCGAACTCATGGAGACTGCACGAGACGGACTCGTACTCAGAAGTATCGGTCTCCGCAGGTGGTGGCTGTGGTGGCATCTCTGCTGGACCCTGCAATCATACACATAAATTATTAAATTTGATCTGAATGAAAAAATTTATTAAAACCTGACAGATACTGAAGTATGACATACATGAGGCTGCACCGGACGTCCATGCTCGTCGTACCATGCCGTCCACCCAATGTCGGACAATACCCAACGATGGTAGTCCCACTCTGAATGTGAATTGGGGGAAGATGGCATATCATCTAGCATAACCGGGCTCAGATCGGGCTTATGCGGATCTATCTCACGCCAGTTGATGTTCTCTCTGGCGTCTCGCAGCATACCGATGATCTTTCCACCGTGCCCGGCATCCTCAACCACATTCGCATTCTTCTTGAGTGTGCGGTACCCAAGCCATCTCCAGTTCTTCCTTCCCAGCATGCGGATCCCATGCCCGCACTCCTTGATCGCGGCCAAAAGCTGAAAAAAATTTGGCATGTCAGATCAAACCTTGATGTACTACTAAGTTAGACCAAAACTATGTGGTTTTAGGTGCTTTACCTGGCGAGCCCATGCACGACCGTTGGGATGGTAACCATCATCCGTTTTGATCCTGTCGCGGAGATGGGCACCGTAATCACCCTGCAGATAGACACTCGCCATGCAGACCTGCGTGTACCATACATCGTACCTCAACTGGGGATCCCCCTGGGTCTGCAGATACACATCTGGCTCGTGATAGAAGTCTATATACTGAGGATCCTGGGCCGTCCCGTAGTATGCATCGTAATGGGTGCTCCAGTCCCTATCCAGTCGCCCTCGGTGGGTAACGCTGTAAGGAAGACGTTAGTTGCAATAAAAAGCTATCAAGTAATATGATGTATTTAACAATAAATACAATAGACCACGACTTATCTGTGCAGGTCTCTGTGTGTGGAACTCGGCAAAGATGGGTCTCTGGGAATCAACGCCGCTCGACCAAACTGGCGGAGCACCCGATCTGGATAGTGGTGCTCCACTGTCCAGAAATGTATGAGTGGACCTCGATAGAACCACATCGCCCGCTCCTGCTCGTCAGTCACACTGCCCGGCAAGAGGAACTCCGCGTACAACTGATCGTACGGTGTCCACTCAACAAGAGCCTCAGGCAAACTCTGAAGCTTTGACCGGACTGGCCTGATCCCAACGGTAGCACCGTGGGTCCGATCCTAGTAGTGGTGGAAACCGTACCACTTCTTGGCGTATGCCGGGCATCTAAACACATCTGGCTCTCCCCAATCCGGCGCCTCACTGGGGATAGAACGGCCCACCGGTAGCCGTGACCACGACCAGTGCTGAAGCAGGAGTACCGGCCCGTACATCTACTTCGCCGTCGGCTTCATTTTCAAGAACATTACACGTCAGTGTATTTCGATGGATTGATTGATTAAATAATTTACACTAAAATAAGAATTGGTGACTTACCTCACTACTACGACACAGGTGGGAGTACAGATACGCCAGGACAGCTCCACCCCAGTTGTACGACGACGGCTGCTCAAGGTCCATCAGTAACGGGAGATACATCATCGGCATCTGATCACCGCTGGAATCAGGAAACATGACAGAACCAAAAAGGTTCATCACGTAGCCCCGTGTATATCTGTAATACAAAACATATAAAAATTCTAATAGAATCATCGTATTATAAATTAATTAGTAGAAACAAGTTATAAAATTTACCTCTGAATCTCCAGCTCGGTGGAATCTGCCGAGAGACCCGCGATGAAGTGCTGCCGTAACCTCGTCATCCGCAAATGGAACTTTGACCTCCCATGTTCCCCAATGATATAGGAAGGCTTAGCTCCCAACAACTCCTCGACATAACCTGCGAATCTGGTGCTGTCAGAGACGCCGCCGACGGGTGTGCCAGGGATAGACAAACCCCAGAGAGCACTCACATCCTGGAGAGTCACTGTCATCTCTCCGAATGGCATGTGAAACGTGTGAGTCTCGGAACGCCATCGCTCCACCAGTCCAGCGATGAGAGATGCATTGATGATGCTCTTCTCTGTCCGCACGATGTCCACAACCTGGTAGAGACCCAGGTTGACGAGGTACGGCTCCATCACCTCGTAGTACTTCATGTGAACGCACCTCAACTTCACATCTAGAAGATCCGTGTCCTGCGTTGAAAAAGGTAATCCGCATGGTGATAACATAATAAAATTTAAACCCAACAAAATTTATTGAAAAAATAAGAAAAGGAACATACCTCACGAGAAGCCTGTGAGACTCGGTGCTCGTTGTGGGGAATCCACAGGAGAGGACTGATGTGCTCCGTGCTGCTAGTACTGATCGGCTCGTCCACTACTGGACGCTGGGTAGGCCGTGCTCTAGGCATCCTGATATCTAAAATAACCTAATTTCAGTGAAATTACGCTTGATCAGCATAATTATGGTAAAAAAGGCCAAAATACCCTAAATATTGGTCATCTGTGCTAATTACACTAAATTACGCTTAATCAGCCTAATTATGGTAAAAAAGACCAAAATACCCTAAATATTGGTCAAACGTGCTAATTTCAGTAAAATTACCCTTAATAAGCCTAATTATGGTAAAAAAACCAAAATACCCTAAATATTGGTCATCTATGCTAATTACACTAAATTACGCTTAATTAGCCTAATTATGGTAAAAAGGACCAAAATACCCTAAATATTGGTCAAACGTGCTAATTTCAGTAAAATTACGCTTAATCAGCATAACTATGGTAAAAAAGCCAAAATACCCTAAATATTGGTCATCTGTGCTAATTACACTAAATTACGCTTAATTAGCCTAATTATGGTAAAAATGACAAAATACCCTAAATATTGGTCAATTGTGCTAATTTCGGTAAAATTACCCTTAATAAGCCTAATTATGGTCAAAATGACCAAAATACACTAAATATTGGTTAACTTAGCTAATTACACTAAATTACAACAACATAATCTAAATTATAACACCTAAAACCTAAATCCTAAACCCTAAAATAAATAAATTAAAAATTAAATTAGATTAAAAAAAAATTATCTCAAAGAAGAGAGAATTCGGTTGAGAGATGAGAGAATTGTGAGAGGAGAGAGAGAAAAAGGGATATTTAAAGGGTGAAATGCGGGAAAAAAAAAGAAAAAGGTACCAAGCCGGCCAGAAAATGGCCGGCTTAGGGAGGGATCTAAGCCGGCCATTTTCTGGCCGGCTTGGGTATATTTCGATAATTGGTCAGATTCTGGGTATAATTAATAATTTGTATTAAATAAAAATGTCGGATATGAAGCTGTATCCCCTCATATAGCTGATGGTACAATTGAAAAAAACAGCTTGAATTTAATTTCCACTTAATTAAAAGAATTTGATGTCTATTTAGATATATGAGCTCAGCTTTAAAATTTGTGTCAAAGTTTAAAGAATAGTTTAGATTTAGTAATTGTATTCTCAGAGCATCTACATCTCAGCAACTCAAATGAGTTTCTAAATAACTGTTAACTACTTTTTAAAAATTAAGGTCTCTAAAATTTCTAATTTTTACGTCCCTAAAATTAATTTTAGAGTTTCTATTATATTAAGCCACGTCAGTAATAAATTAAAAAGGAAAAATAATTTGAGCCAATCATTTGGTCAGTATGAAGTTTATAGACAGTTTCTTAATAAGAAACTTTACTGCATAATTTTTAAATAAAAAACTCTCTCACATCTCTGAAATTGAATTAAAAACTGTAACATCAGATTAGAAACTTTTTAATGGTAATTATCGTAATGCTTTAAGTTAACATGAGAAAATAACCCCTAATATCCCTGTTTTGCAAATTTTACTTTGGTCAACATAAATTTTCTCGTATGAATTTATGAAAAATTTAATAACATGGGTCCTATGACCTGATCAAATTCCAAAAAAATAGCAATGACGAGTAATAATGAACTCTTTCATTTCAAGAAAGCAGGTACACCCAAAAGTTTCAGTTGCTTGCTTTAATTAAAGCTACACGACCTAGAGGTCACTCCTTTTGGTAATTGCGTTTGTGGAGTATATATAATCTATGCCTCTAGCTCTAGGTAGAAAATCCGACAGGAATGGAATATAATTGGTGTACGGGGGTAGGTGAAGGTGACGCACTAATTAATATATCCATAGATTATCTTTTCGTTCAACTATTATTTGTGTCGTCTAGCTATAGCAGTATAGGTATAGGTATAGCTATAGTTGGGTAGATGTAAAAATTAGAAAGATGTCTAAAATATATATGATTGGTTCATTGACTTGGTTCTTTGTTTAGTGACATAGTCGTTAAAAGAGAGACTTGATAAATTGTGTAAGAAATCGCAAGTTTGAAATTCAAAATAAATTTTTGTTTTATAAATATTAATTAGATGTATCCTCCCAAGTAAACTGCTTAGGTTGATCTTACAAAGAGGCTTGATGAATGGTGAGCTTAAGAACACCCTGGTTCTACTTGGGTTAAAATATCGGCTGAAGAACCTGTCCAAAGCCATTTGGACAATTTCAAATTTTATCAAGGTTGGTTAAGTCAAGTCAATTAATGCTAATACGCACATATTAACTTTATCTCCGTTAAGCAAAAAGAGGAAAGAAATCCTCCTTTCTTATTTCTCTCGATTAGTCACGCAACAAATCGACATTAATTTCCCTCCATGATTAACTCAAGGAAAAATTTACAGTGTGTCCATACAAACTACTAAATTAACCAATTTCTTCATGAAAGCACTCTAATATTCAATATCTCCAAAAAAAACCTTAACATTGTTTCTTCTATTCCTTTTATCTATTTAACTTTTTATTTACTGATCGAAACCATCAAAGAAACTTTTTATTTACTTACTTCAAAAATTATATTGAAGAATATATTATTTATTTTAAATGGAGATGTTCATTATTTTTTCCATCAAGGGACAAATTCCAACTCGACCCTGATATCTCAGTCTCAGTCTCAGTCAAACTCGAACCGGAATTAGTTGTCAAACCCTTGTTCCATTAATTGTTGTAGAAGCTTGGATATGTTGTCTGTGGTTACAGCATATATAGAAAGAGGAGGATAAGTGAGACGTTGTGTTGCTATTGTTTCCATTGCTACTAGTACCAGCACTGTTTACTGGTACAAGTTTGTTTGGTTTACTGGTACAAGCTTGGCAAGGTTAATATTTGTCTGAAGGCTGAAGCCTCCTCCCATTGCCCCTTGCAAGCAGATTTCTGTCCCATGGAAGCTGTGTGTGCTCACGAAAATAGAAATGAATTAAAGGGATGGAGGAGGGATAGAACCGATATTTTTATTAATACCCAAAAAAAAAACAAATTATCAAATCTGCTCCCACTCCAACTTTATTTTTATTTCTACCCTAACCGCCCGTGGACTGGGCGGTCCACTTTCCGGACATGACCGCCCAGCAGGCGGGCGGTCCACTCCTCATACCTGACCGCCCAGCAGCTGGGCGGTCCGCTATAAAACCCTATAAAAGGGGTTTTTCTCTCTCCTGAGCAGCACAGTATTCATTCCCCAATCCCACAAAAATTTCAGAACCGTATGGGAGAGCTGTGCTGGCGATTTTGAGGCAATGGTGTACAGTAATTCCAGCACAGTAATCCCTGCACAGTAATCCCAGCACAGTAATCACAGCACAGTAATCCCAGCACAGTATTTCCAGCACAGTATTTCCAGAACAGTGATTCCAGAACAGTGATTCCAGAACGGAAATATGTTGGTTGCACTGTATGTGGGCGGGAAGTTTACCCGAGGTGCGGAGGGAGCACAGTACACTAAGGAAGCAGCCTACGGCTTCGAGGTAAATGCAAATACCTCATTTGTTGAACTGAAAGGAATAGTGTATGAAAAAATTGGTGTGAACCCCAACCGGTGTGATATAGATTTAGCTACCCGGATTAACACAGTAAGTGGTGGTAGACCTTACTATACCAGGTATCCAATAACAGATGAGTCGGTATGGAGGAGTGTTTACAACACTTTTCAGTCACAGGGGGTAATGGTAATGGACTTATATTCCAGGAGAGTTCAGCGTGAATCCGGGGTTGGAACATCTAGGGAAAATAGAGGTTATGATCACTCGGGTTATGAGAACCCGCGTCACTCGAGTTATGACAGCTCGAGTTATGAGCACTCGGGTTATGACAACTCGGGTCATGAGCACTCGAGGTATGACAACCCCCGCCACTCTAGTTATGACAACCACCGCTACTATAGTTATGACAACTCCGGCCCCTCGAGGTATGACAACCCCCGCCACTCGAGTTATGAACCGCCTGTATCACCCGTTTATGAGAATTATGTACCTGATTTTACCACCGATCTACCACCACCACCACCACCACCTCCTCCTGAAACCCCAATCCAACCCATATTTCCATCTGTACCACCATCAATACCTATAGTGTCACCCGTTGCTATCCGGAGAGACCTTGACCTTGATGCTGAGCTCGATGCCGTACCACAAGGAAATTTGGAAACAGGTGACGAATGGGAAGGGGATTGGGATTCTGATCACCTGTCAGAAGGTGATGGAGATTATTTACCTAAGGAAGACAGATTTCCGATTAGAGGTCGGACAGATAGGCATCCGTGCCCCACATTCAACGATACCACTGCTTTTGAAGAGGCAGACATCTCATTTTTTAGGCCGCGTGTCAGGTACAGTCAAGAGCTTGCTCCGCAGCAGGTTTACACCAACATAGATGAACTTGTGAAGAAAATACATGAGGTCCATGTTCACGGCAACTGGGAGTGCAGAGAGGAAAAAAGGGACCGAAGAAGGTTAGTAATTGTTTGTGTCGACCAATTGCATTGCCACTTCCGTTTATATGCAACCCCTGTGGGTAAGGGCGAGGCATGGATTATTAAGAAGTGTGAACCACCTCACACATGCAAGGCTGCGTCATCAAGGAAAGACCATGCAAATCTTACGGCTTCACTTATTGCCGATGTAATTGAGAATGACGTTAAGGATGACCCATCGATGAGCCTTAAGGAGGTCGGTAGAGCTGTCAGACGGGTTTACAAGCATGTCGTCCCAAAATACAACAGGTTGTGGAGAGGGCGTGAACTTGCGATTTGCCGAATGTTCGGTAGCTGGCATGGTTCATACAACTTGCTTGCACCATTGCTGCAGGCCATAGCAAGTACAAATCCCGGCACTGTCTTTGAATGTTGGAATATAGGCGTACGGGATGTCGACAACGCGTTGCAATTCAAGGCCATAGCATGGGCTTTCGGTCCATGTATTCAAGCTGTGCCATACATTAGACCGGTCATCAGTGTGGATGCATGCTTCTTGTCTGGCCGTTACGACGGGAGACTGCTGATCGCATGTGCATATGATGCTGAAAACCAGTTGTTGCCTTTTTTGCAATTGTTGAGAAGGAGGACGGGGAAAACTGGGGATTTTTCATGAGCTTCGTAAGAAGACAAGTGGTTGGCGACCGGTTCTTTTGTGTCATAGCAGACCAGCACAAAGGAATCAAATATGTTTTTGATCGCCCAGATTTCGGGTGGTCGACAGCGAACGGCGATTGTGTGCACAGGCTGTGTATGCAACATGTTACAGACAACCTACACAAGAACTGCGGATCTGAAAAATGGGTTGCAGATACATTCAGAATTGGTTGCAAGAAGAAGAAGCCGAGAAGGGTGGAAGAGATGTTCAAAGATTTTGCCAAGGTATGTATATTTTTATTTGTTGACTTATATTTTCTGAATTATTTACTTAAATTTTCTCATCTGAAATTTTTTTTTTTACTGTCCAAAGGCAAATTTGTACTTACTCAAGGTGGGAAAAAATAATCCCGCCGATCTGGCTGAGCCACCCGCATATGAGAAGATATTGCAAGCCCGTGATGGAGGTTTCCGATGGGGAATTATGACCACAAATGGGTCTGAGTCCTTGAATGCTGTTTTCAAGCAGAGCCGGCAGTTGCCCGTGGCAGCAATTGTGGAGGACACCTTCTACAAGTTAAATGCATGGTTTGTTGCACGGCGTGTTAAAGCCACCGAATTACTGTCCAGGTATGTATATATTTTAATTCAGAGATTTTGCCAAGGTATGTATATTTTTATTTGTTGACTTATATTTTCTGAATTACTGTCCAGGAATCAAACGTTTTCAACAAGGGTGGAGGGGAAACTAAGGAAACATACGGAGAAAGGTGCAGCTATGAGAGTTGTCCCGTACGGGGATAACCAAATGGAATTCGAAGTGCACTGTCCAGATGAGTTTGCTCCAACCGGCCGTAGACCGGATGAGACTATGGAGTTTGTGAAAAGGATGTTCAAGTATGTTGTTATTTTTGCACCTGACAATACTGTAACATGCACTTGCCAAGGAATCCAGTTGGCCTACCTACCTTGTTCTCATGTTATGGCGGTGTGCCGAGAGAGAAACTTCTCTGAGGATGATTATGTCGCAGACATGTACCGTACCGATTACCTTGCGAGTACTTGGGGTGCATCTTTCCATCCTTATCCCAACCAGTATCAGTGGCCGCCCTATGTTGGTGATAGAGTCTGTCCCGCAAGCGGGTGGATCAGAAAAGGAAGAAGACCCCACAAGCGTCAAGTAATGACCATGGACGAGATGGAAGGTAGGCAAATGGGACATCAGGCCCGCCGTTCAACAACTGACAGGCAGCGAGCAGGTACGGCTGATTTTATTTATTTACTTATATTTTATTTATTTACTTATGTTTTATTTGTTTACTTATATTTTATTTTGATTTTATTTCAACTGGAATGCAATGCAGATGCCATTAAAAAAGCCAACGAAAGAGAAAATGCTAGAGTTGTTGCTGAGGCTACCGGTAGTAGCCACCGCACTCATGAAAGCTCAGGAACCGGTAGTAG
The DNA here is from genome assembly GCA_025461045.1 of Carex parvula. NCBI lineage: Eukaryota > Viridiplantae > Streptophyta > Magnoliopsida > Poales > Cyperaceae > Carex > Carex parvula. The sequence goes on from JAJGRW010000063.1 coordinate 2,284,540, forward strand.
CCACCGCACTCATGAAAGCCCAGGAACCGGTAGTAGCCATGGAGAGACATCCGGTAGTGCCGCACAACCACCTGCACCCAGACTCAGACGTCGTATTTTGAGTTTGTTCGGCCGTCGTCGCTGATTACTAAGTTTTGTTAAATTATGTTATAAATTATTTTAGATGTATATTATGAACTAGTCTAATTGGTAGTTTGTGAACTATGCAATATTTTATTTGCCTCGATTATTTTATATGCTTCATTTTTGTTATTTTTATTACTTAATTACGCCACGATCTCGGTTGCTCGCTTTCTTACCTCGTTTGTTATTGTCCATACCTCAAAATCGCCTCTCTTTCTCTCATTCGGTTCTGAAATTTTTGTGGGATTGGGGAATGAATACTGTGCTGCTCAGGAGAGAGAAAAACCCCTTTTATAGGGTTTTATAGCGGACCGCCCAGCTGCTGGGCGGTCAGGTATGAGGAGTGGACCGTCCGCCTGCTGGGCGGTCAGGTCCGGAAAGTGGACCGCCCAGTCCACGGACGGTTAGGGTAGAAATAAAAATAAAGTTGGGGTGGGAGCAGATTTGATAATTTGTTTTTTTTTTGGGGTATTAATAAAAATATCGGGGGATAGAACATAGAAGATTTTCTCTGTATATTTTTATTTTTCTGAAGGAAGCGATTTGATTATAATTCAAAAAGAGGGATGATACTTTTTTTCTTTGACTAATGGAGAGGAAGAAAGAAGGATTATTCTCTTTTTTTGCTTATCGAAGTTAATTAGCATTAATTTCATCAATCTTGATAAAATTTGATCCAACGATATGAAAAGGAGCAGTTTGGAGAGTGGTTATATATATATGCTGGCTTCGAACAGGTTCCCATCATGTGTCCTCATGTTTTATATTTTTTATATACGTTTTTTATGGATAATTTATTTATTTTCTTTGCTTTGAAGCAAGCACTTGTACCTAGCTACATAATACTATCTTTCTTTAGTTGGTTGTAAGGTTATTTCTTTAATTTGTTGCTCGTCAACGTCAATCAAAGTTTGGTGAGATTTGTCCTTTTGCTAATTCAGTCATTAATATAATGGTATTTTTAAATAGTAATTAATGCTTCAAATTAAGTATGCTGTAACTATCGAAGAAGTGAGATGGGCGCTGGCGCCCACCCGGACAAATTAAGATGAAAGATTTAACACCACACCGGACGTTCATTCAAATAAAGGATGGATGTTCACAAATTCGATCGGGCTTAATTTCATATTTATTTATATTACAGCATGCAATATGTTGAGTTTATCTTTCAAATAACTTATATATTTACAATTTGATCTTAATTAAATAACTCAAAATTTAAAACTTAAAAGTCAAAATAAAACACTTGGATATGATCTACATCATTTTATCTATGTGCTCATAAAAAAATTATCACATTTTGATTTTGTTTTTATGTGAATCAGTAAGTCGAAAAATCAACGTCTAGAAATTATCCGCATTCGTATGTTTTTTTACAAGCTCTTGATGTTAACCGAAATAAAATTGAAATGTCATAATTTTTTACACGTGCATAGATAAAATGATGTAGATTATTTTGACTTTTAAGTGTAAAATTTTGAGTTATTAAAGTTTCTATAAATGAAGGCATGATAGAGTCATGAAAAATGAAGGCATTTGAACCCTCCTCCTCATATATATCTTCGTTAACATTATTAACTTTTCACAAAACTTGTCTCCATGTTCATAAAATTGTTATACATCGGTCATCTCCTTTCTTTGCAAATTGCTCTATTGGACCATATATATAACTTTCATCATTTTACTTGCTTAATTAAATGATGAAGATTTATATTTAATGAAAAAATGATGAAGATCGATCGATTTATAAGTTGTACAACCATACATAATTCTGTCTATAATAACTTAAATCTATAATATCTCAAAGATTATTTAACTGATGCTCCACTCCACTAGCCCACTAGGTATCGAGGTCATTTGAATGACGACATTCTTGTTTGCACTAAAATGATGACAGCGAGCTAATATAATACTTACAAATTTCCAAACATGTATGATGTAATGTCAATTTAAGGCCAAGGTAAAGGCCGAAATGTGGATGTACAACTGCTGTCCATTCATCGGGGGAGACTTACATTCACTGAAAGGGTTGCACAAAATGCTCATGATTCGAAATTTAGTTCGGATTCAACTCGCTAATAATTCGAGTTGAAATTGACTCGAGTTAACTGACTCGGTTGATTTATGAGTCGAATTCAAGTTACCTCCAACTCAGTTCGGAATCAACTCGGTTGGACTCACATCAAACTCTAATTCATATGTTTCTAATTTTTGCGTCCCCAAACCTTATACATGTTTCTCACAATATTTGATAATTTGATTAATTATGCACTATTTTTTTTGTTTTGTTAATTTATTAGACTTTGTATTGTTTTGTTAGACTTTATCTGTTTGTTAATTTTTAATTATGTACTATTTTGGTATTTTCATAATTTTTAACTATGTATTGGTCATTGTTATTATGTACAATCTTTAATTGTGCATTATTTTCGTAAATTATGTCCTTTTTTTTTGTTAGAATTAAATTAGATTGTCTCACTATATACTATATTATGAGTCGCGAGTTGATTCCAAATTAGAGTTTCTGACTCGGAACTGGATTAGCAACTCGGACTCAACTCGGCTCATGAGTTCGCGAGTTGATCCCAAATTGTCCTCAACTCGGTTGATGAGCAGCCCTATTCACTAATGATGTGTTGTCTGTAGTTCCTTTATATGAACTTTCTTTATACAAATTATCACCAACCAGTAATTGATAGAATAAGATGTCAATTAAGAGGACCACAATACCATCAGATATACACATGGCTTATAATTCTTAATTAAAGTTAATTTAAATAAAAAAAACAATGTGACTATGTCAATTTAATATCAAAATATTATCTACATTATAATATCATACAAATGTAAATATCTCCTCACAGAAAAAAAAAACAACAAGTAAAGATATAAAAAGCCGAAAAAACATGGTACAGGTACAAATAAGGGTAAATATCAATTAATTTGATTAACGGAAGTTGTTTTTTTTTTTTTAGTTCTGAAATGAAGGTAAAGAGACAGAGGAAAGAGGAAAGAGGAAATCCTTATTAATGAGATAGAAGATGGATGTCATATGCCGAAATTTTTCTAAACACACTCAATCAAAAAATAATAAACCAAAAGATTATAGATTTGAGGGAATATCATAAGGACTCCGAAATATTTTTCAAGCATGATGTTTTCTGAATGTAAAAAAATAATAAATTATTTCTTCATGTGTTACTGGATAAAAATAAAATGCTTTGGATCTGAATTATTGATCCCGGTTCAAAAATCACTTCTAGTAAATAAAAAAATTATCGTGGTCCTTCTAGTACATTCAATTTGTAAGGTACTCCATCTATTTTGAAAAAAAATATTTTGCCATCATTACAAAATATCAAATAATTTTTTTTCAAAAATAAATGGAGTATCTTACAATTAGAATGTACTAGAAGGATCACGATAGCGTTGTTCAGATTAATTCAATTTGATTTTAGAAACCAAATAATAGATGGAGTATCTTACAATTTCAAAAATAAATGGAGTATCTTTAAAAAAAATATTTGAATGTACTTTAGTTTGTTCAGATTAATTCAATTTGATTTTAGAAACCAAATAAAACTTTAATTTACCTGTTTTAATTCAGTTTGGACCGCACTGAAGCGTTGAACAGCCGTAGGTGTAGTGGACCCTTTCTCAAAATTTCAATAATGAAGGACTGACAAATCCCTGGAAAGAAAACTGTTACTGTTCCATCGACGACCAATTAGAAAATGATTAACTAGATAAAAAAACTATGTTTGACACTAAACGATAATTATATTTTTCTCTTGGTGATGCTTACAGTTTGCATGAATTATTAATTTCCCGAGATTTTTTCTTACGTGAATCATTTTCACCCTTTCAAATTAAAATACACATCAGAATCAGATGGATGGAAAATCAGAAAATGTTCCCAATTGACCACTTCCAGTCGCAGTACGTACAAAATAGTGACAAATTAATTAACAAAATTCTATAGCAAAATTAGAAAACAACAACAGCTTTCGCTTTTGTTCATATTAATGTTTTAAATGACGTTGTTATAGCTACGCTGTAGTTTTTGAAGAGATAAATACGGATATACATGAAACTTTTGTGGGATTAAAATACATGAAATTGCCCCATAAAACTAAAAAGTAATGCAAAAGTATATTTATTGACGGTAGGTGGCTAGGTGCGGTTGGTGAGGTGGCAGTCAATATAAACCCCTCGCTCTCGCTCTCTCTCCCTCCGTCAAAACTCAAAAGCCTACTTACTCCTTCCTTTCCTCTCTCTACTCTCTATTCTATCTCAGTCTCAGCCAGATCTTCATCCCTTTCATCTAAATTTCCACTAGAAAAGCAACTGATCATGGGCTCCGCAGGTGGAGATGTCGATGCCGCCATGGTGCCGACGGTTGACGCCGACGAGGAAGCGTGCATGCACGCGTTACAACTCGTCAGTGCCTCCATCCTCCCCATGACCCTTAAGGCCGCAATCGAACTCGATGTGCTTGAAATCCTTGTTAAAGGATGCGGTGGGCCCCACGGCAAGCCCATCATGACCCCCATTGACGTCGCCGCGCACCTCAAGACTGAAAACCCTCAGGTCTGTGAGTTCATTTGGTATCACCATCACCATATTTGAGATGCAAATCAATTGAAGCAGTAGGAGGGATTTTAGTTGCTTCAATTTACCAAAATTAGAATTAAAATGGGTTACAGGAGTTTTGACTCTCAACTCCGGAGACTGTTAAAAACAGGTTTAAAGGCAATAAAGAAAACCAGAAAAGCCACTTGATGAAAAATACATTTTATCCAAAGAGTTCAATTTTTCTTTTTCTTTTTCTTTTTCTTATTTTCCCTTTTTCTCTAAAATTGTAGCTTAATTCTTTTAATTTACGGCTAGTTACAATTATCCTAGTTATAAGTTTTATATCAATAGAAACAGAGAATAACTTCCTACTGTTAACATTGTGTAAAAACAGGCAGCTGTAATGTTGGATAGGATGCTTCGATTGCTCGCATCTTACAATGTAGTTGCTTGCTCAGTCGAGGTAGAGGATGATGGCAACAAGGTGATAAGGAAGTACGGGCCCGCACCAGTGTGCAAATGGCTGACAAAGAATGAGGATGGCGTCTCCATGGCGCCACTGGTGCTGATGAACCAGGATAAGGTTCTCATGGAGAGCTGGTGAGCATTTTTTTTTGTTTTTTCTTACTATTCCTCTTGTGTGGTCCTCCTAGACTTACTATTGTCAATTTATCATAAGGTTTAATTTATGAGAGAATTTCACTGTCGGGTAGATTAGTTGTGCTAGTGTGAATTCTGACTACATATGCCACTCAATTAATCAGTTCCTATAAATTTTTTCCACCTGCAAGGATATTTTATAAATAATTTTGACTATTAGTATGGGCATTGTTGTATATTAGTATGCTGATCCGGTACTATAAATGACAAAAACCAATTGGTTGGTCTAAAAGCTTAGCTTAGACGTTTAGAAATGAGAGTTCAATTACTGTTGTATTATTAACTTTACTGTTCATGTGAATAATATTAGTTTATGATAGAATGCTGATGACATTTGAACTGATAAGCTCTGATTCTAATAGAGCATGTCAACCCACTAGTTGCTGTAAAACTTAAAAACTCATAGGTGCTGTTTGGCACAGTAGAATAGATGTAATTGGATTCAGAAAGGTGGATTAGTGGCTGAATGCGATTGGAATAGGGTAATGATGATGTTAGAAAATATGTGGAATATAGGAAAGTTTGCAGTCAACCCCTCCAATTTTGCAATTAAGCCCCTCTCTATTTCCATTGATTGAAATATTCAATCTCATTTGGGGGTTTTTTTTTTGGGGGGGGGGGGGGGGGGGGTGGAGGGGATCTTATGGAATTGGACTCCCATACTCCCATATATAAATGAAGGGCATGAAATAAAGATATTCCACAGGCTATGCAATGGGACCAATATCACTTTGTCGAACAGAATTGAAATAAATTGGAATAGTTCTTTATTTACTATCCACTACTCTGTCACTCCTGAACACCTATACAGAGAAAAAAGGTCTATCATGCTCTTAATAACAAAAGGTCCATCTTTCTATAGATTAGTACTATATTAATCTGTAATAATAAAATTTAAATTAAGATTTTAGTAAGTCTGATGTAGGATATGCTATGTAACTCAGTGCAACTAGTAATTACTGTTCTACCAACCAACAAATCAAATCATAAGGCGGAACCACTTAGAGTGTATTTTCAGCCTTACAGCTAGACCACTATGTTTGTCACTCTCTTCTCCTACGCCACTACTCCAGTAAGCATCTTGTTGGTGAGAAATTGGGTATCATGTCATAATCACCTATGTTATTTTTGTACCTTTCTCCCAAATTTTAGTGGTTTATGCACAACCTAAACTGGCCTTGCTTACATTTCAAGTGAAGGTCTTTTATTCAGAAGTTTAGTGCCACTACGCAAATCATGCAGTTTTATGACAGTGACAGCTAGGTCTCTTTGATTTAATTTCCTTTGAAAATTGACTTTTGGGCCTTCTGGTCCGATGTTTGGTAATGAGAGGACTTTCAGCTTCATATTTGGTGAAGTTGAGCAACCCCACCAACTACTAATCCTACGACTCAACAACTACCATCCTTAGATTATATAACAATTGAATGGGTCCAACAGGATAACCCCAAACAAGGGTCAGACAGGGAACCAATTCAACAAATCTTTGACAATTATTTTAACTACTCTTAGCAACATTACCTACAGACTGGGAACTTTAATAATCACTCGAAAAATTGATAGTTGGTGGCAACTTATCTATTAGTTATAGTTATACCAACATTTTTTTTAATTCTCAGGTACTATCTAAAAGATACAGTGCTTGATGGTGGCATCCCATTTAACAAGGCGTATGGCATGACAGCCTTCGAATACCATGGCACAGATCCTCGGTTCAATACAGTTTTCAATGAGGGAATGAAGAATCATTCCATCATTATCACCAAAAAGTTGCTCGAACTTTACCATGGCTTCGATAATTTAAGCTCTCTTGTTGATGTAGGCGGTGGCATTGGTGCCACTGTTTATATGATCACATCAAAATATCCACATATCAAGGGCATTAATTTTGATCTTCCCCATGTTATCTCTGAGGCACCCCCTTTCCCCGGTAAGCCTCCTGATACTATTTGTTCTTACAAATAATTGCAAATTAGACATTATTTCCTGCAAGTATATTTTTAATGTATATGTGCTGAGAGTGATCTCATTTTTGTAATTGGAATGTAGGAGTGGAGCACATTGGTGGTGACATGTTTGAGAGTGTGCCAACTGGTGATGCAATATTGATGAAGGTTAGCCCCACTCAAAATCTTTTGTTTGGTTTACAAAAAAAAAAAAACTTTCGAATTTTTTTTTCTGAATGCACCCTAAACTTGTCAAACATGCAGTGGATCCTGCACGACTGGAGCGACGAGCACTCTTTGAAGATATTGAAGAACTGCTACAAGGCTCTGCCTGACAATGGCAAGGTGATCCTTGTTGAGTGCATTCTTCCAGTGAACCCTGAGGCAACTCCTAAGGCACAAGGCGTGTTCCACCTGGACCTCATCATGTTAGCACACAACCCGGGTGGTAAAGAGAGAACCATGAAAGAGTTTGAGGCCTTGGCCAAGGAGGTCGGTTTCTCCAGTTTCAAGGCGAATTATGTGTATGCTAATTCTTGGGCCTTAGAGTTCACCAAGTAGAACGATCTCTCTTTTTGTTTACATGCTTCGTTTGTACTTCTGGAGTTGTTGATTGGATCCGCTGGTTGTGATTTACTAATCGGCTTGTGTGGTTTGCGTAATCCTTGTGCTATAGTTGTTGTAAACATTTCAAAGACTTCTGTCTACCTGTTTCATTCAATAAATATATATGTATGTTTTTCCTTGTTTTCTCACAAAATCGTTGGAATTGTTTTTGTTGTGACAGCTTCCGATGCATCCTAAAGATGATGTTGGATCATGTTAATTATTATATCTTTACTCAAATTTATTTGAGAGAGAGTATGTATGGCAATAAGTACACTCACTATACATGATCCGATATGGGTATCCAAATGAAATGACTGGAGAAATTCAGACAACGCCGTCTATGTATCACGCCTACTAATTTTCCGAACATAAGCAGCCCAACCCCAGTGTGCTCTGGGAATTGAAGGCCCATTGGGCTTATTAAGACCGTTTTTCTCTCATTTGTCACTGGCCTAAACCTATTAGAGAGAGTCATAGTTCTTTAATTGGACTGAACTTGTCCAAATTCTAACTGACAAAATTAAACTTGCTAAACCCATTATTAATTGTGCTAAACAAACCCAGTTACTGACTTTGACGAAAGACGAAAGACGAAAGAAGAAAGCAAAAAGGATGAAAAAACATTATTTAGCTTATTTTCGACTCTAATTAATTTGGGGTAGTCGTTTTATTATTTTAAGCTAGTTCATGCCAACAGTCCATTGTGATTTTCAAATATATATTGCACAAGCATGCTTCTAATTAATTTGTAAGACCCTGAACATAAATTAGATCAGCAATCCGATATTTTTTTAGGATTTCTATTATATATAATATTTTACTTTTTTTTTTTGAGACAAAAGACGAAAATCAAGTCTTTTAATTTTAAATATTTTTAAAGAAATCTCCAGTTGGAATTCAAATGTACGACCTTGTATACTTGTATACGGAGGACGATTATTTTATCATACTTGAAAAACCTTGGTAGAGGGATTTCAACAACTTTCGGCTCTTTGGAGGAATTAAAAAAAGATTGATGGTTGGTTAAGGGGATTACTTTTACTTAATATAAACTAATTGTTTCTCTGACCTATTCATTCATTTGGAAATTCAAATGTATGACCTTGTATACGGAGGACGATTATTTTATCATACTTGAAAAACCTTGATAGAGGGATTTCAACAACTTTCGGCTCTTTGGAGGAATTAAAAAAAGATTGATGGTCGGTTAAGGGGATTACTTTTACTTAATATAAACTAATTGTTTCTCTGACCTATTCATTCATTTGGAAATTCAAATGTATGACCTTGTATACGGAGGACGATTATTTTATCATACTTAAAAATCCTTGATAGAGGGATTTCAACAACTTTCGGCTCTTTGGAGGAATTAAAAAAAGATTAATGATTGGTTAAGGGGATTACTTTATAAATTAATTGTTTCTCTGACCTATTCATTCATTTGGAATTGCTGTAAGTTGGGAGGGATTTATCAGTCCTTAAATCAATCTAGTAAATTGTAAAAACTAGTGATATATAATTGATGATTAATTGAGGGGATTACTTGATGGCCTCTGCAATTGGGAATTGTTGCAAGTTGAAACATATATATTAATCAGTCCTTGAATCAATCAATTAATAATTGTCGAAAATAATGATAATTCAGCAATTGAAAGAGAACTGTTCCATGTATGGTTCTTAAAATGTGCAATGAGGTAACCACTCGACCAACCACCCTAGCTATAGCACCAAATTAAATGAAAGAATATGCAAAAAAAAAAAAAAAAACATGTCATACATGTCATACATGTCTGATGTACGTCTACGGTAAAAGTAACATTTATTTATATGCCTTCATAAAAAAATAACATCTATGCGTTTTGACAATAATATTCTTTGAAATATCTGGTACTCTGGTGTTTAAATTTGAACTTGTCTAGCTAGTGTAGCTTTTAAATTTGAATTGCCTTGATTGTTTTAAACTTGAAAAATTTGTTGTTTATAAAACTTGCATTATTCATAATTTAAGCATGTACAAACTAAGGATTTATAGTTAGTGTCGTAGTGTTTATACAAATTCATTTGTATATATGTACATGAATAATTATAATAACAATATTTTTTGAAAGGTGCGGAGAGATTTTGTAAAGAAAAAAATATAGAAGGGCAAGGAAAAGATTAATCTAGCTTGTTCATAAACGAGGGGCCGGCATTTTTATTAATACCAAAAAAAAAAAGAAATTATCAAATCTGCCCTCGATGGCAAATTATTTTTAAAAATGCTCTAACCGCCTGCCAGCTGGGCGGTCCAGTTTCTATAGCACACTGCCCGCCAGCTGGACGGTCCACTATGCACAGCTGACCGCCCCTCCTCTGGGCGGTCCGCATTTTTTTTTTAAAATTTGTTTTAATGTTTTAATTTGTTTTAATGTTTTATAATATGATATATTTATTTGTTTGAATGTTTTATATTTATTTGTTGTAATGATTTATATGATATATATTAATTATTTGTTGACGATTATATTTTTATAATTGACGATTATTTTTATATGTTATGTAATTGCCGATTACTTATTTGTTTTTATATAATTGGTTAAGTTTTATATTTAGTTGTTAATGTTATAAGTTTGTTAATGTTTTAATGTTTTTAATGTTTTCAATGTTTTAATGTTTTATATTTATTTGTTTAATGTTAGAAATTGATTTTTCTAACTGGATAAACAACAAAACTAGATAATACAAATGGTAAGTCTACAACATGAAACATAGTCCAAACATGAAATATAATAATCTAAACATAAAATACTAGAAATCTATCAAACTTAAAAAACATAAAAACCCTAACGACGAGGACGAGGGCGACGTCCGGAGAGCTCCAACCTATGAGGTGGACGGCGGGTCCCTCTGCGGCACTGTTCGCACAAAAGTGTATCACAAAGTTTCACTACAGCAAGCTGTAGCTTTTAAACCTTGAATTAACTTCCGACTAGACTGCAAGTGCACATTCCTATCGTATAGTTTAGTCAATTATCGATCCACAGGACGGTTCAAAATCTAATCTGGAACTCTACTTAAATCAATTAGGTACTAGAAGTTGGAAAATGTTGATTTGGTTTGTTTAATTTTCTAAATTCAATAACAGAAATAATTAAAATGACAGAAGTAATTAAAATAACAGAAACTAAAATTTGGTTTTTATCAGATAGAGAAAAGCATTTCCAGGGTTTTCGATTTCATCTTCAACTCTGTCTCTCGGTACCACACACGACCCGCGTACTTTCATACGCGGTCCGCATGTAAGACGCGACCCGCGTACTCTCATACGCGGCCCGCGTGGACCTCGAGTGAATGCAGCAGCTGTCTGTTTCTGCGTTGTTCTTTGGTGTAAGGATTCATTGATCGAACCTAATATTCCTAAACCTCAACTCTCGTTTGTTGGCTTAATAAACTTGATATTGGAAATGCAATTTCACCTTCTTAGGTTTTTAATCTAAGTTAATTGTCCGATTTACTAAAGGTAACCACTACCTCTCGATAAGTGGAAAAGTTCACCTCTCAGTTACTATTTGGTCTCGCCTCACGGCTCGTAAACCTACCTCAAATGGTAGTTTGGTTGAGAGGAACATCAGGGCCAAATTACTAGAAAGATGCTATAGACATCTAACAGTAGACAATCAAGAATCATTCAATCAACTTCAACAAAGCAATTAAAATACTACTCAAACAATTAAATACTAACATTCAACACAGATTCAAACAACATGCACACAAAACTGTTTGACCCTAAAAAGTTGCTATTTAAACTCAACATGACAAATGGCAATTTCTAGGGGGAATTAAAATGCTAAAGTTGTACTCAGACCCTTCAAGCAAATTGGTCACACATATTAAAATTCTTGTTAGTATTATACATGCAAAACAATGAATTTTGATGTTTAAAATGGTCTAAATCATCAAAGAACTAAATTCCTACAAGCAAAACAACTGCTGGATAATGTACTAGGTGCAGATAATGGGGTATACTCAGCAAAATCACCCCCAAACCACCTCAGGTGCAAATCGGGGGATGCTTAGCAATTCCCTGACATTACGGGTCCACAAGTCAGTGATACAGGGGAGGGGGGGTTCGCTGTCTAGCTGAGATGAGTGAACTTGGTTTACGAAAATGAAACTTGTAGACCAAGTGGCTGATATCTCATCATTAGACCTATAAATCCGACCAATTTCTGTACCACAATCTGTGTTTCAAACCACCAAATCGTGTCTTTTATATTGAATATACATTGAATATCTATAGAATGTGGTACTGCTGCATTTTCATTCTTACTTTGCAGAAAATGAGCCAAATCAGGGAAAATTACGAGTTCTGGAACCCTCCACGCGGGTAGCATGAGATCCCACGCGGGTAGCGTCAGATTCCATACGGGTCGCATGAGACCCTGAAATTTCAGCACCGAACTTAAAACAGTCATAACTTTTGACTCGTAACTCCGTTTTGAGCGTATGACCACTTTTCGGAAAGCTCGACGCGACCCGCATGAGGTGGCGTGCGACCCGCGTCGAATTAACTGCACCAGGACCCGTTAAGATGCCTATTAAAAGGGCTGGTGCGAATTGGGAAAAGGGACCCCCCGACACTTTCACGAAAAAGGGGATCTGATCGGTTTTGAAGCGAGAGATTGGCGCCAGGGAAGGGGAGAGGCGATCTGGAGCTGATCTGAAGCCACGACTTGGAGAAGAAGATTCCAGAAGCCTCGATCCTCTTCCCTCCCCCTTCTCTCACTATGATTTGCCTTCTTCCTCTTTCTCTTGTTTTGATTTTATTGATGTCTGAGTAGATACTGTAGTTTCGAGGGTTTGGATTTGTAGTCCGACACTTTACTTGATGATGCATATGGATTGATTCTTATTGTTATTTCGTGTTTCTTTGATTCTTGTATTATTTGTGATTGCTTGATCTGAATTGTTTGATTCTTGATTGCTTACTGTTGAATGCCTTTGGCATTTCTTCTTGTACCAAAGGCTTGACGTTTCTTGCAATTTAGGTTAAGTACCTGAGGTAGGTCTGAGAACCGAAAGGTGAGGTCAATGAGTAGCCGAAAGGTGAAAGTTTCTATTCAGCTTGTAGATCAATGAGTAGCCGAAAGGTGAAAGTTTCTACTTCAGCTTGTAGATACCTTTAGTAAACAGAATTGAGAACTTAGGTTTAGATCAAACAGCTTGATTAGACCTGAGAAGGTGAAATTGCAATTCCAAACCAGGTCTGCTAAGCCAGCACACGAAAGTTGAGGTTCAGTGACACTAGGTACGGTCAGTCTAGCCTTACACGACTTAAAACAACAAGTTTCTGACATGTGCAGACTCAGCTCAAGGGCCATACGGGTCGCGTGACATATCACGCGGGTCGCATCACGAGGGTCGCAAGCCACAGCTTGCGGGTCGCGTGCCAGGTCCAGGGCGCTTAAGGCCAAGCGGGTCGCATGCGAAAGCATGCGGGTCGCGTCATACGGGTCGCATGCGAGAGCATGCGGGTCGCGTGACAGGTCTTGAGCAGCAAAGTTGAAGATGAAATCTGAAACCCTTGAAACGCCCCTTTATACCATAGCACAAAATACAAACATTTAGTTGATTCTTTCATACTTGCTCATACATTGATAATTGAAATTGTTCATACATTCTTTTGTCTCATTTGTTCACTTGTTCATAAAACTTAGGATTAGTTAAACAAAACCCAATCATTCAACTTCTAGTACCTAGCTAGGATTAGTTAAAATTCAGTAAATAGTCCGTCCCTGAGGATCGACACCCGTTCTATCTACAAAGACAGGGTTGTGCACTTGCAACCTTCGTCCAAGAGATTGAATAGGGTTTAAACTCCACAGCTCAGGCTGTGGTGAAACTTTGTTCATTCAATCTACAGCGAACAAGTTTTTGGCGCCGTTGCCGGGGACGGCTTTCATTTTCTGAATTTTTACTTTTCTTAGTTAATCTAGATTTTAATCTGTATCTTTTCTTTTCTTTTCTTTTCTTTTCTTTTCTTTTCTTTTATTTTCTCCTTTTCAGGAACATTCTGGTTTGAGTTTAGCGATCACCATCTGAGGAGCTCAAGATGTACATGGCGACAGGTCAACATTGGTATGGCCGCGACAATTTTCAAGCTGGAGGAGGCGGCCGATTCAAAGCTGATCAGATCGCAGCACTATATGCCAAAGCTGCCAAGCTAGAGGAGGCCCTTGAGAGGTATTCATTCAAAATGAGCGTGAAGGCAGCCAGAAACCATCCGCCACAGCCATGTGTCATGTGTGGGGCCAGGAGACACTCTTACGAGTATTGCCCACTGGCGGATTGGCATGAGGAATCGGAGCAGGACGGCTATCTCAGCAACAACAACTGCAATTTCTACGACACTGCACCGTTCGACAACTCGAACAATTGCGTATTCCAACCCGATCGAACCGAGCCGTACATTGATCCCGCTGAGATTGAATTCATACACGAGCAAGGGAAGATAAACCAGATAATGTGGGGACAGATGCAAAACATGTCCACACAAATGGTCGCTCAAAACAAGTTGTTGGAGCAATTGAGCCACATCGTCGCCTCACGCCAACCTCAACCTGGAAAGCTGCCAGCTCAGCCAGAATGCAAAGGATCAGCCCAGCCAACAGACCAGACCGCACTGCACACGGCCCGCATCATTGAGACACGACCCGCGTCACCCACGGAAGAACATGTGGACCCAGGTCGCATCGAGCCAAGTCGACCAGCATCTCCACCTGAAGAGCATGTGGATGCGACCCGCATGCCACCTGATGCGACCCGCATGCCATGGTCTGAGGACCTAGAAACCGAAGGACGCGAGTCGAATTGGTCAGCACGCGATGCCATTTCACTTGATGCGACCCGCACACCACCTGACGCGACCCGCGTCGAGGCCCCGACAGAGCAGCTGACTCCTGAGCTCAAGCCTCTTCCAGCCATTCCAGCTCACCTCAGGTATGAGTTTCTAGACCCAGATAGATGTTGTCCTGTGATCATAAGTGCAGATCTTGAACCCGATCGGACTGCTACACTCTTGGAGAAATTCGAAGCTCACAAAAGCGCGATCAGGTGCTCGATCAAGGACTTGAAAGAAATCTTGCGGATTCTTCTGATGTAAGAGTGTGATCGCATGGTCCGTGTACCTCAGAAGTGGGTGCTCCCACCAGTGCCACCTGATCCACCTCCCACCAACCAGTGAGACGCCCCCGCCTCATCCCTCGCTCACCATCTAGTAAGTTTCCATATTTTCTTCTATTTTACTTTTTCCTTGTGTAAATTCAAGCATTGAGGACAATGCTTCATTCAAGCTTGGGGGGGGTGGAATAGAAGAAAACTGTATCTGCATTTAGACATGTTTATTTTTGTGTGATTAATTTGTATGATTGCTAGGATTAGGGACTTGTTTGAAAACTTTTGTTTGTGAGTTGGATGACCTTGGGAAATTAGAACTAACCTCATAATTGACCAAACATAACTGATTAGGAACAAATGGTTTGAGATTTGCAAAAATGAAAACTTGAATGTCGAGATAGCATTTAGAAACCGAATTGTGCCTTTCAAATAAGGAAATAGGGATTTCAAAGAAAGAAATGTTGGGATATCCGTTGGTGTGAATGAACACTAGTGGATGTGTGTATTCATGGTATGTGCAAAAGAATGAAACAAAGAAAAAAAAAAGAAAACAACAGAGAAAAAGAAAAATAAAAAGAAATGAAAAGACGGAGAAAATAAGAGTACTGGCAATAAGCCTTGAATGGGCGCCTTTGAGCTCGTCTCCCAATTAGAAATGAAATAATAAAATTTTTGCACATATCAACACACGAAGTCTGCAACTTTCTGACCTAAGCTTGATCCAAGCTTGGGGGGGCCAAAAAGGAAAATCTCGTACAAACGAGGGCATAGTTTAGTGAAAGAATGATAAATCGATAAATTCGAGTAATCAGCTTTGCAAGTTTTGAAACATTTAGAGTTTGAGGTTTTGTTAATCAATTTGTGAGGTGAATCAAAATTGACCAAGGAAAGTCCGAATCATAGCAAAAAGATTCTTGAGTTCTTTTATTGTAGCAATCATGTAAGTTTTCACATTTAGGCATTTAACTTGCATTTAGAATCCAAACCCTGTATGAAAGTACAGATTTGCTTGAGGACAAGCAAGATTTAAGCTTGGGGGAATTTGATATCTCATCATTAGACCTATAAATCCGACCAATTTCTGTACCACAATCTGTGTTTCAAACCACCAAATCGTGTCTTTTACATTGAATATACATTGAATATCTATAGAATGTGGTACTGCTGCATTTTCATTCTTACTTTGCAGAAAATGAGCCAAATCAGGGAAAATTACGAGTTCTGAAACCCCTCACGCGGGTAGCATGAGATCCCACGCGGGTAGCATGATATCCCACGCGGGTAGCGTCAGATTCCATACGGGTCGCATGAGACCCTGAAATTTCAGCACCGAACTTAAAATAGTCATAACTTTTGACTCGTAACTCCGTTTTGAGCGTATGACCACTTTTTGGAAAGCTCGACGCGACCCGCATCGAATTAACTGCACCAGGACCCGTTAAGATGCCTATTAAAAGGGCTGGCGCGAATTGGAAAAAGGGACCCCCCGACACTTTCACGAAAAAGGGGATCTGATCGGTTTTGAAGCGAGAGATTGGCGCCAGGGAAGGGGAGAGGCGATCTGGAGCTGATCTGAAGCCACGACTTGGAGAAGAAGATTCCAGAAGCCTCGATCCTCTTTCCTCCCCCTTCTCTCACTATGATTTGCCTTCTTCCTCTTTCTCTTGTTTTGATTTTATTGATGTCTGAGTAGATACTGTAGTTTCGATGGTTTGGATTTGTAGTCTGACACTTTACTTGATGATGCATATGGATTGATTCTTATTGTTATTTCGTGTTTCTTTGATTCTTGTATTATTTGTGATTGCTTGATCTGAATTGTTTGATTCTTGATTGCTTACTGTTGAATGCCTTTGGCATTTCTTCTTGTACCAAAGGCTTGACGTTTCTTGCAAATTAGGTTAAGTACCTGAGGTAGGTCTGAGAACCGAAAGGTGAGGTCAATGAGTAGCCGAAAGGTGAAAGTTTCTATTCAGCTTGTAGATCAATGAGTAGCCGAAAGGTGAAAGTTTCTACTTCAGCTTGTAGATACCTTTAGTAAACAGAATTGAGAACTTAGGTTTAGATCAAACAGCTTGATTAGACCTGAGAAGGTGAAATTGCAATTCCAAACCAGGTCTGCTAAGCCAACACACGAAAGTTGAGGTTTAGTGACACTAGGTACGGTCAGTCTAGCCTTACACGACTTAAAACAACAAGTTTCTGACATGTGCAGACTCAGCTCAAGGGCCATACGGGTCGCGTGACATATCACGCGGGTCGCATCACGAGGGTCGCAAGCCACAGCTTGCGGGTCGCGTGCTAGGTCCAGGGCGCTTAAGGCCAAGCGGGTCGCATGCGAAAGCATGCGGGTCGCGTCATACGGGTCGCATGCGAGAGCATGCGGGTCGCGTGACAGGTCTTGAGCAGCAAAGTTGAAGATGAAATCTGAAACCCTTGAAACGCCCCTTTATACCATAGCACAAAATACAAACATTTAGTTGATTCTTTCATACTTGTTCATACATTGATAATTGAAATTGTTCATACATTCTTTTGTCTCATTTGTTCACTTGTTCATAAAACTTAGGATTAGTGAAACAAAACCCAATCATTCAACTTCTAGTACCTAGCTAGGATTAGTTAAAATTCAGTAAATAGTCCGTCCCTGAGGATCGACACCCGTTCTATCTACAAAGACAGGGTTGTGCACTTGCAACCTTCGTCCAAGAGATTGAATAGGGTTTAAACTCCACAGCTCAGGCTGTGGTGAAACTTTGTTCATTCAATCTACAGCGAACAGTGGCCATCCACACGGCGGACAAGGCACCAGCCACAGCTAGGTCGCGGACCCGGATTTAAATTCGACGCTCCAAGATCTTTGACCCCTTCACCTTGCACGCACCCGGAGCACAATGGACCACACAGAAGGCTATACACGGCTCAGAGTATGCCCAGTTCAGCCACGAAGTATAATAGCTTAAAAGGAGAAGTATCTCGTGTGGGGCCTACCAGTCAGTATCTTCTTCTCCCTCTCCCTTTGTTCCGAGCACAAACTCAAGCTCCTAAATACGATGAATGAAGTAGAGCTTATATGAAGCCTTACCTGGCTTTACACGAGCCTTCTTCCCCTCTGTCTTTCACTATTTTCACTCGGATGAAATAAGATACGGTTGAGCTAAACTGAACCCGAAAAATGTGAGAGGAGTAAAAAGCAAACTGGTTGAGTCGATGTGAATTAAGATTCCAGAACTTGCAAGAACCTTCTCGGGTGCAAGAAAACACTGCCTAGAATGCCAATTTAGGAAAATGAGCATTAATTCGGCCCTGTGCATGAGCACGATACACGTCAGACCGGGTACAACCAAGGCACATCAAATTGGCTCACGAGAAGGTAAAATGTGCTCCGGAGCACGTTAATAAGTGCATTGCGATGCTTGGTGCCTTGTCTCTAATGACCCGAATGTAAATATCAAGAAAAGAGCATTTAAAAAATCGGTGTACCGCCGGCATAGCATAAATCGGGCTCTACAGCTGTTAATACGTTAAATGGTCCACAGACACGTGTTATACAGCCTATGGATGATGACAAGAATGGAAATTTCGGCTCCAGAGATGCAGGGGGCACTAAAGACAAGCATAGCCTCATTTGGCCGGTTAATCAATGGCCATTAGGTGGTGTATGCTACTTAATATTAATCCAAGGGTTGAAATCATTCCAGAGGGGAATCATTGACATGCCAAACCCCTATTGGACAGCCTTTGCCACATATGCATGCATGAATGAAGCTAAGTGATTTCAGCCTTTGATCAAACAGTTGATGGGCATGATGAAAGCCACATCAGCTGAGCCTAAAACCCTAGACCCTTTCTGCCTTATATAAGGCACCCCAAATACTCAAGAAAGACAATTCCAGAATATCCCAGATATACTTCTTCTCCAGAAACTCCTGTGCAAAGAGCAAATTAGAGAGTTCCAATTTCAAGAGAGTTTAAATTAGAGATTTCAAGTTTCAAGCTTTTTAGAAAACTAGAAAAGTAATTCATACCCGAAAGGATGTAAGCTCTTGATGAGCAATGATGTGTAAATATGTTATTCGAAATAAAGAAGGTTTATTTGATGATTTTCTCTTTTGTTCTTCATTGCCTTGGTTTTTCCCTTCTCTTTTCATTTCCTTTTTTATTTAAAACTTTCAAAAATAATAAATGTGAAAGTAGCATGATTTCTAGTTCATCTTAGGATGGATAAAATGAGACATGTAGCTTGATGATCAAATAAAAATATTTTATTCCTTTTTCTTGCATTTTCCTTTCTTTACCATGATGATTTAAACAAAAAAAATATGTATAATATATAAACTTGATACAAAATGCATGTCTTAATCTCTCCTTCTATTTTCTGAAATTTATGCCTTTATATGAGAAAAATGATAATAAATAAAAAAAATATGAGGTTTTCTTACTATTTTCCCTCTCTTTCTTCCTTTTCTTTTCCTTTTTCTTTAAAATTCTTTAATCCTTGTATAAAATAGGCAAATGATGTCTAATAAGGGTGTTGAGCTGGATAGCTCCGCCTTTATTTAATTCATTCAATTATTTTATTAATGGGATTAAAGAATGAATAAAAATATAACAAAGGGTTATTGAGGTTGAGCTGGATAGCTCCTTCTTTAATTCCTATTAAAGGGGCCATTTTGCACATTAAGAGATACTTAGTTTCTATATGCATGAACATGCTCATGTATGATCAAGTTAAGAAAGGAAATTAAGTGATTTAATGTGTAAATAGTGAGAAATTGAGGTTTGAAATATAAAGGGCAGTAGCATTGTCTATAATATGCCATTTATATTCTAAATCCATGATATTTCAATGACATGCCCTTTTGGACCCATTTGTACATGATAAAATATTTGATTTCTTTAAGCAACCATGCTAAAAAGAAATTAAATATCTCGAATATGCAAATAGTGAGAGATAGAAGGTTTGAAATGCAAATAAACAACAAGTTATACTTGCTCAAGACATTTGCATCTCTAAATCTAAGGAAATCTCAATGATATGTCTTTCAAAATATTAAAAACACGATTTTAAATAAAATCGGGACCTCTCTGTAAATTTCCAGTTCTTCTGATAATTTTGAGATTTAAGAATGTGAAATATGATTTCTTGGAGCTTGTCTTCTTTTCTTTTTGTTTGTCAATGCCAAACAATAGCTCAAAAGCTATGAAAATCCATTTAAAGGATGATTGGTTCACAAACTCAGTTGTAAATACCTTAAACCAGTCCCTAATGTCCTCTGGAACAGTGGGCCAACACCAAATCACTAAGCATGTACCATTGGTACAAAAAAAGCACTCAAAAGTGCCAAAATGACCTTCTCTGGTAAACAGAACCTTATGGACTGACACAGGGACCAAAATGAAAAATGGACATCACCATCATGTAGAGGACTGCAAAACACACAAAATTGACTCAAATTTCATATTTTTCTGATTTTATTTCAATTTTACATGAATTTCCAAAGTTCAGCATTAAAAATAGAAAATTCAGCACTAAAAAGATAAAAGGGACCTGCTGATAAATTGAACAATAAAAATTGATTTAATGACCAAATTGAAAAATAAATATTACAGTTGGATAGAGAATTTCAAAATACACAAAATGGACATAAATTTTACATTATTTGGATTTTATTTCTATTTTCTATGAATTTTCAAAGTTTCAGCTTTTAACAAGGCAGAAAATCCAGCAAATAAATTGACAAAATGACCTTCATTGCCCTCTGCAGAAATAAATACTTTAAAAATCGAAATAAATCTCTAAAAATCACAAAATTCATCCTGAGCATGATATAAATGTCCCTTAATGAGTCAACAACAACAAATTGCATGATCATCAATAGAAATAGAGGATTTTGGATTAATTCGGTTTTGAAAAATTAAGAACTTCATGAATTGTCTATTATACCTGAACCTAAAAATCTAATCTAGATTCATGCTTAAAATATACTTGAAATTCTTCAAAAATCTCAAATATGACTCTCATTCAAGGACAATCGTGCCTTGGAAGGATCAAAAGCTGAACCGGTACCGAACTGATACCAAACCGAGAAACCCGGATTCTGAGTATTCCCAAACCTTTAAATGAAATGAAATTGAAATTAAATCGAGTTCATGTATGTCACAACGATGTTCAATGATCAATTAATGGAAGAAAAAAACGACTTTATTCGAAAGAAATAAAAATCAAAGGTCCCGGCGAAGCTCCACGGCGAATCGCCACCTCCAGTGATCAGGGATAGCCGACGATGGGTGCATTCAAATCCTGCCACCAAGGCGATGCCAACCGTAACCTCCTTTGGCCTTGCCGTGGCCGGGAATGTCACCGGAGCGGATGGCCGAGCAAGACCCCAAGTCGGGTCTCGAACCCGATCCATATCCCATTTGCACGCATATTAAAGCAGCATAAACCATTTGATGAAGGCGCCAAAATAAATGTTTAAATGGAAGTACGGATCTCAAAGCAGGTTTAATTCGGAGCCGATATCCAAATCTCAGCGACCCTCTACCCTACGGGACCCAGATATCATTGTGTCTGATTTAAAAACAAAGGATCTTGCCGAATCTCAAAGTCTGAATCTAAGGCTAGCACAAATTTCAAAGCCCAAAGCCCTAATCACAAAGTTCAATGTTCAGATCCAACATTCAACACAAATCCTGAAGCCCAAACTACACATCTCAAAGCCCATTATACAAATCTCAAGGCCCAAACAACCAATAAAATAATTAAATTAAGAATCACTTTTACATATAAAACCTTCTGACTTTTCACATTAGCAGCGAAGTCCTTTCCAATTTACAGATAAGCCCCTGCCAGGCTAAAACTCTCTCAAACAAGTCCTTAAAGGCCCAATTTTCACATAAAACCTCATTTAAAACCCAAGTCATAAATTCATATCTCTCCAGCTTCATGAATAAGTCCCTGACAAAAACAAATATTTACAAATAGGTCCTTTTCAGTCCTTTTCAGCCATAACTTTTTCATCCTAAGTCCAAATTGACTCAAACCACCTCCAAATGAACCCGAATCAAATTCTTCATCTTTCTAAATCAAAATTAAGCATGCCCAAGCGTCAGCCAAATCCTCAAATGACCAAAATACCCTTTTCTTCAAAATTAAACGATTTTATTAACAAAAATGTAAATAAACATGCCATAAATTAAATATAAACAAATAGTGCACATACATTCTTCAAATGCTCAAATTTCCATTTCTGAAATACAATAAACATTATTTTAATACAAAATCACACACACACACACATGTCCAACATATAGAAAGCCAAATCAAAACCAGAATCAATACATGAGTCCCCTTTTAGCCCCTTTATTCAATTCTCTTAAATAGGCACCAAATCCCGGAATGGACGAGGTATTCAGCATGACTTGGAAGGGTCATCTGATGTAATTAACAGAGGGGGCTTGTGCCTGCTGGGAGTTAAACGTCCCGACAATCAATAAACTCTCTCAATAGACTGATTATGAACAGCAGGTCTGTCGAGGGTGAACCGAAGGAATTGTAGAAAGAAGATGAATGTTTCAAGTTCGATGTTCTCCTTCATGTCTTAAAAAAAATAAGAGCATTGAACCCTGAGACATCTAACACATGCACACACCTTCCAACCCGTTGTGCAACTTTCTGTGCCCTACAAAAATAAAGTATCAAACTACATCGTAACCCTAGAAACTAAGTAAACTACTCAAGCATAGTCAAAGAACAAACAAAACATATAAAAGAGATGATAAAGATAGTGCTCATGGCAGAATTCGAAGTGGTGAGAAGATCCGTCGCAAATATCTCGATTTTCGCCTCTCTTTCTCTTCTCCAAGCCAAGCCGTCAAGCACCAACCCTAGGTCTCTCCTCCCAGATCCAAAATGCCCTCTCAGGTGCAAGAAATCCCTTCTTATAGCTTTTCTAGCCAACCTTCCTTTCAATTAGCCTCTGTTTCCAATTCTGTTTTTGTTTCCGTAAAAGTCTGATGCGACCCGCATAGGATCTAATGCAGCCCGCGTGCTTTTGGCTCAGATTGTAGATCTTCTCGCACTTTCTGAAAAGTGGTCATGTGCTCAAAACGGAGTTACGAGTCAAAGTTATGACTGTTTTAAGTTTGGGTGCTGAAATTTCAGGGTCTGACGCGACTCGCGTGGGATCTGACGCGGCCCGCGTGTTTTGTTTCAGAACTCACAATCTTCCCTGATTTCGCTCATTTTCTGCAAAGTAAGAATAAAAATGCAGTAATACCACATTCTATAGATATTCAATGTAATAGACACGATTTGGTGGTTTAAAACACAGATTTTGGTACAGAAATTGGTCGAATTTGTAGGTCAAATAATGAGACATCAAATTCCCCCAAGCTTAAATCTTGCTTGTCCTCAAGCAAAGATCCATTCTTAGGTACCGGGTTGGACTCTAATCTTACCTAAATGCAAATTGAGTTCCCAAATGTGAAAATTTACATGAGTTGCTTTAATCAAAACCTCGAGAATCCTTTTGGTATAATTCAGACTTTCCTTGATCAATTTTGATTCACCACACGAATTGACTAATCAAACTTCAAATTCTGAAATGTTTTTAATATTTGTAAAGCTAATTACCTGAATTGATCAATATTTCATTTTTTCACTGAATCTATGCCCTCATTTGTGGTGATTTTTCCCTTTTTAACCCTCCCAAGCTTGGGACAAGCTTATGTTAGAAAGTCGCGGATTTCATGTGTTGATATATGCAAGAGTTTTTGAAAGTTTTCGAGCTCAAAGGCATCCCGCCGGATTGTGCCAGTACTCTTTTTTTCTAAATTTGGGAGACGAGCTCAAAGGCGCCCTGTAGGACTTATTGTCACTACTCTTATTTTCTCCATCTTTTCATTTGTTATATTTTTTTTTATTTGCATATACCATGAATACACACATCCAATGGTATTATTCATACTAATGGATATCTCAATCTTTCCTCATTTAAAATCCCCATTTCCCTATTTAAAAGGCACAGTTCAGTTTCAAAATGGCTTTTCGATACAATTCAAGTTTTCATCTTTTCAATTTCTCAAAACATCCCATCTTAAGCAGTTCTTTGATCAATTATGGGGTTATTTCTAATTCTCAAGGTAATCCAAATCACAACCAAAAGTTTTCAAACAAGTCCCTAATCCTAGTAATCACACAAATTTTTCACCTAAAAATGCAAATTTTTTGAAAAGTAAACATGTCTAAATGCAGATACAGTTTTCTTCTATTCCACCCCCTCAAGCTTGAATGAAGAATTGTCCTCAATGCTTGAATTTACACAAGGAAAAAGTAAATAGAAGAAAATATGGAAACTTACTAGATGGTGAGCGACGAATAAGGCGAGGGCGCCTCACTGGTTGGTGGAAGGTGGATCGGGTGGCACTGGGGGGAGCACCCACTTCTGAGGTACACGGACCACGCGATCAAAATCTTGCATCAGAAGAATCCACAAGATTTCTTTCAAGTCCTTGATCGAGCACCCGATCGCCTTTGTGAGCTTTCAATTTCTCCAAGAGCGTAGCAGTTCGATCAGGTTTAAGATTTGCACTTATGATCATAGGACAAGATTTATCTGGGTCCAGGAGCTCATACCTGAGGTTAGCTGGTAGAGGCTTGAGCTCAGGAGTCAGCAGCTCTGTCTGGGCTTTGACGCGTCCCGCGTCTAGTACACTCGGCTCGCGTGCGGACTTCGTCAGTTTCATCCGACCCGCTTCCTCTATTCTCTAGGTTCTCTGACTGTGGCACGCAGTCTATGCGAGATGTATGCGGTCCGTGTGTCAGTTGTTCCAGGTTGTCAGCCTCCTTCGACGCTGCCCGCATGTCAGTTATGCGGCCCGCGTTCACATGTTCTTCAGCAATGACTACCGGTTGAGTCAGTTCGACGCGGCTTGGGTTCTCTTCTTCAGGTGGTGATGCGGGGTGCGTGTCAGTGACGCGGCCCGCGTGCTTTGTGGTCTGGTCTGTTGGCTGGGCTGATCCTTCATATTGGGTTCCACTTCGCAGGGTGACCGCCTTAGCTTCTCCTCTAGGGTTGAGCTCTGGCTGACTGGGTAGCTTACAAGGTTGTGGTTGGCTTGGGCCGGCTTTGTATCTCAATTACTCCATAATCATCTTGTTCTGAGCAATCTGAGCAGTCAGTTGAGCATTTATTGATTGCATCTGCTCGAATAGCATCTGGTTTATCTTACCTTGCTCATGCATGAAGTCGCTCACAGCGGAATCAATGTACGGCTCGGGTGGATCGGATTGAAATGCGCGATTGTTTGAGTTATTGAATGGTGCAATGTTGTAAAAATTGCAATTGTTGTTGCTGAGATAGCTGTCCTGCTCGGGTTCCTCATCCCATTCCGCCAGTGGGCAATACTAGTAAGAGTGCCTCCTGTCTCCACACATGACACCTGACTGTGGTTGATGGTTACTGACTGCCTTCACGCTCATTTTGATAAAATACTTCTGCATGGCCTCCTCCAGCTCGGTAGCTCTAGTAAATAGAGCTGTGATCTGATCAGCTTTGGATCTGCCACCTCCTCCAGCTCGAGAACTGTCGCGGCCAAACCACTGTTGGTCTGTCACCATGTTGTACATTAGATCCATGGTGTCTTGAGCTCCTCAGATGGTAATCGCCCTTGAGTTTGTAAGCCAGCGTGTTCCTGAAAGAGAGAAAAAAAATAAAAGAAAAGATACAGATTACAATCTAGATTAATTAAAATAAGCAAAAATCCAGAAAAGATAAATGATGCCGTCCCCGGCAACGGTGCCAAAAACTTGTTCGCACAAAAGTGTATCACAAAGTTTCACTACAGCAAGCTGTAGCTTTTAAACCTTGAATTAAGTTCCGACTAGACTGCAAGTGCACAGTCCTATTGTATAGTTTAGTCAGGTATCGATCCACATGACTGTTCAAAATCTAATCTGGAACTCTACTTAAATCAATTAGGTACTAGAAGTTGGAAAATGTTGATTTGGTTTGTTTAATTTCCTAAATTCAATAACAGAAATAATTAAAATGACAGAAGTAATTAAAATAACAGAAAGTAAAATTTGGTTTTTATCAGATAGAGAAAAGCGTTTCCAGGGTTTTTGTTTTCATCTTCAACTCTGCCTCTCGGTACCACACATGACCCGCATACTTTCATACGCGGTCCGCATGTAAGACTCGACCCGCGTACTCTCATACGCGGCCCGCTTGGACCTCGAGTGAATGCAGCAGCTGTCTGTTTCTGCGTTGTTTTTTGGTGTAAGGATTCATTGACCGAACCTAATGTTTCTAAACCTCAACTCTCGTTTGTTGGCTTAATAAACTTGGTATCGAAAATGCAATTTCACCTTCTTAGGTTTTTAATGTTAATTGTCCGGTTTACTAAAGGTAACCGCTACCTCTCGATAAGTGGAAAAGTTCATCTCTCAGTTACTATTTGGTCTCGCCTCACGACTCGTAAACCTACCTCAAATACTAAGTTTGGTTGAGAGAAACATCAGGGCCAAATTACTAGAAAGATGCTATAGACATCTAACAGTAGACAATCAAGAATCATTCAATCAACTTCAACAAAGTAATTAAAATACTACTCAAACAATTAAACACTAACATTCAACACAGATTCAAACAACATGCATACAAAACAAAGTATCAAACTACATCGTAACCCTAGAAACTAAGTAAACTACTCAAGCATAGTCAAAGAACAAACAAAACAAATAAAAGAGATGATAAAGATAGTGCTCATGGCAGAATTCGAAGTGGTGAGAAGATCCGTCGCAAATCTCTCGATTTTTGCCTCTCTTCCTCTTCTCCAAGCCAAGCCATCAAGCACTAACCCTAGGTCTCTCCTCCCAGATCCAAAATGCCCTCTCAGGTGCAAGAAATCCCTTCTTATAACTTTTCTGGCCGACCTTCCTTCAATTAGCCTCTGTTTCCAATTCTGCTTCTGTTTCCGGAAAAGTCTGACGCGACACGCGTGGGATCTGACGCGGCCCGCGCCCCTTTGGCTCAGATTGTAGATCTTCTGAAATTTCAGGGTCTGATGCGACCCGCGTGGGATCTGACGCTGCCCGCGTGTAGAGTTTCAGAACTCACAATCTTCCCTGATTTCGCTCATTTTTTACAAAGTAAGAATAAAAACGCAGCAGTACCACATTCTATAGATATTCAATGTAATAGACACAATTTGGTGGTTTAAAACACAGATTTTGGTACAGAAATTGGTCGGATTTGTAGGTCAAATAATGAGACATCAGGCACCACACACCTCTGATGAACCTCATCCTCCTGCATGTCATCGTGTACATCTGCCTGCGCCCATGGGTCCTTCCCCAGGTGAAATGTATGCTCCTCATCCTCCCACTGTGTACGCAACACCCACGGATCGGCCTCCCAAGTAGAATGATACATGGCCGGAGGCGGTGTGCCAAAATAGCAGAGGCAGAGCCATATGCAGTCTGCGCCCCGCTCCTACTGGCCTCGCCGTCGTGCTGTCTGGTCTCCATATATCGTGGTCTGTGGGGGCTAGGTGGCTCATATCCGCCATCATCTCCAGTAAGGTCATCTAATGAGAAGTCAAAGGTGGCGGCAGCTTCATCCTGCATGTAAACAATGTTACTTTTGCTACATAGAAATAACGAGTAAATTAATTAAACAATGAAGTTTTGCTACCTCGGTGAGCTGCACTGGAACTCCATGTAGTACTCGTTCCACGCGTTGTTGTTCAACACCCATTGGTGGATCGCCCAACCCGAGTCATTATCTGCAGAAATAAAGATAAATTAATAAGAATGGACTTTTAAAGAGACACTTAATAATGATCATGTGTATGCCATATTATTACTTGCAGGAGGTGGCGACATCTCATCAGGGTAGACATCGACTTGAGGCTGCTTCGGATCTAGTGGTGGGGGCTTTATCTCGCCCCAATTGATTTCCTCTTTAGCGTCGTGCAACATACCAACGAGGCGCCCGTCCCAACCAGAGTCCTCCACGATCGGTGCACTGTGTTGGAGCATTTGACATCCTATCGGTCTCTAATTTTTTCTCGCCATGCACACCAAGCTGTGTGCCACTCCTCTAATACCGGTCAAAATCTGCACATAATGTATTTCATTTTATTATTAGAAAATGAATAAATAAACTTTTAATATTTTAAGTATGTCAGTTTCATTTAAATATACCGAACGAGCATGGATCGGGCAGAAAGGCAAGTAAGTCCTAGATCCATCACCCGTGAGTCTCTGTCGAAGGGCATCACCGTAGTCCCCCTGTAGATAAATCGATGACATGCCCTAACTCTGGTACTAGACAAAATATCGCAATCTCCAAGGCCCGACCGGCATAGAGGCATCAATAGCTGAAGGCGGGGTCCATAAGTAATCCTCCGGTGATTCAGCATGCCGGTAATGCTCCAAGAAACGTGTGCTCCAGTTGACTTTGGACTTGTTGTGTTTAGTGCTGCAATATAAATTAATTAAAGCAGATTATTAGTAACGTGTATGACTGAATAAGTAATAAAATAGACAAACAATACAGTAGTGGGTAGTTACCTGTGCAGCTGGGTTGTCTGCTGCTCGTCCAACTCTGAAAACTCCAGACATAGGCATCCAAGCCAAACTGATGGGGCACTCAATCAGGATAATGATACTCAACTATCCATAAACATACGCATAACCCCCGATAAAATGAGAGATATCTCTGCTCTAATGTCAGCCGGCATAGAAGGTTCTTATCGTAGAACACACGATAGGGGTACCAAGTGATGCTCGTCTCGTGAAGCATCTGGAGCTGACCCCAGACATACTGTTAGTGTAACAATCTAGAAGTCAATCATAGGATAATTTTATTCTATATGTATTTTGTTCATGTAATGGATGACTAATAAAATTATCATTTTGTTCTTTGAGTTTTATCGAATTATGGATCATTTCGGCATTCGAATTCGAAATGTGTAAAACTTTATACTAGATGATAAATACTCTTAATTATCACTAACCGAGGTAATTAGCAAAGAACACTAATTGACTAATTAAAGGTTAGTATGTGGATTAAATGATGGTTAAGTTTTACAGACCATAGACAAAGAGTTGTCATTTTAATCACATAGATACATGTTAGAGAACATGGTATTTGACTGACCCTCAATGAAACATTATACGAAAATGTGTTCGTGTCATTAATGTTTTCATTTAGTGTTAAGTTCTAAACTATGAGGTGGTTCGTAGTTTCTTACATAAGAAATGTATATTCGTGAGTGTTGTTTAACGCTATCTGTAAAAAGTAGTTAACGATGACACTTCAGTATACATGACTTTTGCAGAGGAGAGTGATCACTCAAAAGAGAGCGATGTTTCTTTTAATATTTATAAACTCAGAAATGCTATTGGTTCGGACTGCAAGCGCACAATCCTATCGAGTAGTATATTCGAAGTCGATCCACAGGGAATATTGGTTCAGAGTTTTGACCGATCGAATCACAATCTTTCGAAAGGCTAGACGAAATTTGAAAATTGAGAGTTGTAGTTGTGATCAATGTAAATGAGGAAGCATTTAAAAATAATTAAAATAAAGATAGAGATGAGAATTCCTAGGGTTTCAGCACACCCTTGCTACTCAATCCGCTTTGATAATATATTCCTGTCAGGTCTGATTTCCTGTTGTTGTTTTATGAAAGACGCCACATAGGTCATTGCGAGTTATTTTATGCAAGAATGACAGATCTTTCATCGAGATTCTACATAGGACACTGCGAGTTATCGTACACAAATGACTGATCTCTTAAATACACAAGTTATTACACATATCACTGCGATTTACCTTACGCAAATGATGAAACTTGGTTCGCGTTTTGTTGTTTTGGTTTATGGTTTCTCCCCTAAGATTTTCTTCACATAAACCTAATAAATCTCAACAAGGCTAATTCGTGCAACATAGTTTTTCTTACCATTAAAGTACTGTCACTACCCTAACGGATTAAACTAGATCATCGAAGTTAGATGAAGAGATATTAAATCACAAAAACATTTCGATTAAACAACAATAAATCATAATCAACAGAAAATATATATATATCAAAACATCAAGAGTAACAAGGTTTACTACCTAGCCACTAAGAAAGAAACTTAGCCGCGGAAATGCATTGTTACAATCACTCATCTCTTCTCTCTTTAATCAAATCTAACTCTAATTACAAAGATAACTTCTTCTTCTGCCCAGGGGCCTTATATAGTAGTGGAGGGACGTCTGGAGTTGAGTAGAGGCTAAGAAACTTATCTGGATACAGCTGTCGGCAGTTATTTTCCCCAAGAGGCGCCTTAGTTACGGTCCATATCAGCTGATACGGTCCGTATTGAGACCTTGTTACTGAAGGTTTAATGCGTATCACGCTATCTTTTGGTCCGTATTTGGCTAGGTCCATATTAGGCAATACGGATCGTAACAGAGACTTAGTCGATGAGCGTCGCTGATTCGATTGACCCGATTCTTGCTCTATTTGATGTAAAATAGTCCCAAAATATGTTTTCTATAATAAAACATAAAGAAGGGTGACAGTAGCATTTTTCTCTAATAAATTAAACATAAGTGTGAGAAAATATACAAAACCTAAGCCAAAACCCTACGTAATTCATCATTATTTTGACTCTGATCAGAGAGATGTTCACCATGACTACCATTGTCCCTCGTATTTAATACGAGTAATAGTATCACTAGGTCCCTTGATAAAGGAAGATTATCTGTGCACTGTATGATTAAAGAGTTAATCATATTTGATAAATATACTTAAGATCGAGAAAAGATTAAGTTTGCAAGGATGGCACATACCTACCTTGAAACTGATTTGATACTATGAGACATAAGAATTAACACGAGTAAATTATTTACTGGATCGTGATATTGTATTGTACAAAATTATCTGTGTCAATTGGATAGTCATAATGCATTCTGCCAGGTGACGCTTATGATTTATAGAATTAAAATGAGTTTTAATTCTATTGCCAACATAACACAGATCCTATCGAGTCACACCAATAGAAAAGTAATCAGAGAATTAATTTATTTGATTAATTATAAATGTTATAATTAATAAATAAATATCATAAAGATGACAAGCTTAAACACATTAAATTTATAAGCGTGTACGACACGTTGTATAAATTTATCGCAACAAGCACCTACATTGCAAGCAGCTTACAAGCACCCAGCTTACAAGCACCTCAAATTTTCCTATAAATAGAGGGGTAGGGGTTGAGAAAGATAAATCAGATTTGACTCGATTCGATTTGGTTATAATATTTTTCCCCTCAGATAGTGATTGTGTTGGAAAGAAAAGAATACGTAATCTGATTACGTATATCCTGCGAGTTGTGAATAGTGTTCTCGTAAATGGTGTTTACGGTGAATAGTGTTTCTGCGAAGTTTTGTGAATCTGTTTTTGCAAAAGTTGCGAAAAACAATTTTTACGATTTTTATGAATAGTGTTTTGGCGTAAAAGTCGGTACAGTATTTCTGGCATAAGAAATACCGACTCTCTGATTGTTCCTGGTGGACATCTGATAGAGGCATCAGATTTCTGGTGCTAAACTACTGAGCCATACAGCATTCCAATTCGAATTTGGGGAGATATAAATGTTATTTAATTTATTTAAATGTTAAATAAATTTAGTTTTAGAAATCAATCACGGGGAGTAGATCCTCAAAGGATTAAAATGTTATGTCAAGAGAAAGACTGGAAAAGGAACTTTCGGTGGTCTTTTCGACGTACCTCTTTTAGTCCTCGGCTTAAGTTAGATGTAAAATTTTGTTTTACGGTCTTTCCGCAGCTTAAGCCTAATCAAAGGGTACAGCAAAACCCAACAGTGGTATCAGAGCACAGTCTCTCCTGCTGATTGATTTTCAAAAATTAATTATACCTTATGCATGGTGGATGCATACATATTTTATTAGTTTTAATTCTTAGATTTGCAGCTTAAAACCTGAACTGAATAAAATATGATTTTCTTGGTTCGATTTTCCGATTAAGAAACATAAAATGTGATTTTATGCTTTCTTTACGTTTTCTGTACATTTAGTTTTCAATACGTTAAGTTCATCTAAGAATGTGATGAAGCAATAAAGTACCTTAGTAAGAGCTGTCAATCGCCCATGTGAAGAGATGATTCTTTCTAGAAAAGATTGAGTCTAAGCGGTCCTTGTGACCCTGATCTTTCCTGGGAGCCCCTTTACTTGCCTGATGACTGGCCGAAAAGGGACTTTGTCACATTACCAAATTGCTTAACGTATTCTAAACTGATTAACTATTTTTATTATTCATATAAATTGTTTATATGATTTACAACACGAAAACAGAACACAATCAACTGCTGCAAAAGAAAGAATTAGAAACTGATAGATATATACGTGAATTGTTCACGTAATCTGAATTGATAAATTAGATTTCTAGTTTGAGTAAATAGGATTTACTGCTTTGATATGAAATGCGTAAATTAGATTTACCGTCTTGTCATAGCCGCATAGCTATTCCTATATGATAGGGTAGTTGCTATGGTCAGCAATAGAACTGACAGCTTACTGGTTTAAGCATAATCACAAACCCATAATTAAGTAAACTGTCCCTCCTACTCTATCCTCCTCACACCATTGTTCATTGGTTGATGGGTCCACTACTCAGTAGGCATCACCTTTTACCTTTGGTGGTCGAGGGATATATCGGATATATTGAACCAAGTAGAGTGAGGTTACTTATCGATGATTTCCAAAACGGTTTTGGGCTCAGGGCAGAGTTTTGTTATAACATACGATGTTTAACGAATCAAAAGTCATATAGAGATATGATTAGCAAAGATTTGCTTACCTAAAATAGTTAATGGCCAAGTTTCATCACCTTTTACCTTTGGTGGTCGAGGGATATATCGGATATATTGAACCAAGTAGAGTGAGGTTACTTATCGATAATTTCCAAAACGATTTTGGGCTCGGGGCAGAGTTTTGTTATAACATACGATGTTTAACGAAACCAAGAGTCATATAGAGATATGATTAACAAAGAGTTGCTTACCTAAAATAGTTAATGGCCAAGTTTCATGCCGACGCTGGCTTGTGTCTTAGTGAAAATAGGGATTTTGGATCCTACTACAAAACGGGTATAGAACAAATTTGTAGTGGGAGTTTTATTATTGAAATAATAAAAACTGTAAAGCATGGTTAAAGAAACGACTTTCTCACTAAGTTCCTTATTCGATAAGGAAAAGCTAAATGCAGACGGATCTAATTTTACGAACTGGTTCCGTAATCTAACCATCGTTCTGAGACATGAAAAGAAAGAATACATTCTCGATACACCAATCCGTGAAATGCCTAAACCTGGCGCCACAGCAGACAACGTCACTAAGCGCATTAAGCACATAGAAGATGAGCTTGATGTGCAAAACCTACTTGTAAGGATTATGGGTCCTGATTTGCAGAGGTGATTCGTGGATACCAAATCCTACGACATGTGTGATCAGCTCAAGAAAATGTTTCAAGAGCAATCACGTGTTGAGAGGTATAAAGTGACCAAGTCTCTGTTGGGTCACAAAATGGCAGAAAGCATCTCTATCAGTTCTCACATGCTTCGTATGACGAGCGATGTTGAGCAACTGGAGAAGCTTAACTGTCCGTTGAGCAAAGAGTTGGCAACAGACATTATCCTGAACTCTCTTCCTCAAAGCTATTCGGGGTTCATTATGAACTTCCATATGAATGTGATGGTTAAGAGTTTGCAGGAGCTCCAAGGGATGTTGAGGATCGCTGTGGGCGACATGAAGAAAAGTTCTCATGTCCTCTCATGATCCAAGATGGTGGGAGAAAGATAAAAAAGGCGAAAAGAAAAAAGGCTCCCAAGTACAAAGGCAAAGGGAAGTTTGTTCCGGTAACAAACGCTCCCAAGATAAAGGTTTCTCCTGACACCGAATGCTATTATTGTAATAGCAAAGGGTCACTGGAAGAGAAGCTGCCCGAAATACCTAGGAGATCTGAAGTTTGGGAATGTCTCAAAAGCTTCAGTCTCAGGTATATGTATTGTTGAAATAAACGTTGCAACCTATCTTAATGATTGGGTATTAGATACCGGATCATGTGCTCATATTTGTTCAAATATGTAGTCACTAAGAAATAAGAGGAAGTTACGCAACAAGGAAGTACAACTCCGAGTTGGAAATGGAGCAAGTGTTGTAGCCATGACCGTCGGTAGTATAGAGTTGTATTTGCCTAGCGGACTTGTAATGGAACTAGAAAATGTCTATTTTGTTTCTAACATTTTCAGAAATATCATATCAATCTCATGTTTAGAGATGAATGGTTTTTCATTTGTTATAAAAAGGACAATCGTTGTTATATTTATAGAAATGAATTGTATTATGGATCATCTTATATGATAAATGGTCTTTATATGCTGGAAATGAATAAACCCGTGTTTAACATCAACAATAAATAACTCAAAACGTCTCATGAAAGTACGACTTACATGTGGCATTGTTGCCTAGGTCATATAAATGAGAAATGCATCAAGAAGTTGCAAGAAGTTAGACTTCTTGGTAAATTTGATTTTGAATCAATTGACACGTGCGAATCTTGTTTACGTGGAAAAATGACCAAGGCTCATTTCACCAAGAAAGGTGAAAGGGCAAGTGACTTATTAAGTTTTATACATAGTGATGTATGTGGACCAATGAGTACTTATACAAGAAACGGTTATTATTGCTTTATCACATTTACTGATGACTTCAGTAGATATGGTTATGTCTACCTGATGAGACATAAATCTGAATCCTTTGAAAAGTTCAAGGAATTCAAGACTGAAGTAGAAAACCAACTTGACAAAAAGATCAAAGCCTTACGATCAGATCGTGGAGGCGAGTATTTTAGTCAGGAATTTAAAACGTACTTGATAGAATGTGGGATAGTCTCACAACTCACGCCTCCAGGGACATCGCAATGGAACGATGTTTCTGAGAGAAGAAATCAAACTTTGTTGGACATGGTTCGTTCTATTATGAGTAAAGCCACCCTTCCAAAATCATTTTGGGGACATGCACTAAAAACTTCCGCACTAACGATAAATAGAGTTCCATCTAAATCAGTAGAAAAGACTCCATACCAGTTATGGTTTGGAACAGTTCCAAATATATCTTTTCTTAAAATTTGGGGTTGCGAAGTATTTGTCAAACATATGACGTCTGACAAACTTGAACCCAAATCTAATATGCTTTTTCGTAGGATATCCTAAGGAAACGAAAGGATATTACTTTTTTCACCAAACCGAGAATAAAATAGTTGTTGCTCGTCATGGTGTATTCTTAGAAAAAGAGTTTCTTGCAAGAAAAAGTAGTGGGAGTAATGTAATACTTAAAGAGGTTCAAGATACATCACACGATAATATATCAAAAGTTGATTATATAATCCCACAACTTGATGCTTCGGCTAATGAGAGTTTGGAAGAACCAAATCCACAAACAGTTGTGGAAGAGGTTCAAGTCCCGAGCTCAGATACTTCGACACAACTTGAAGTAGAACTAAACCCACAAACTGTTGTGGATGAAGTTCAACAGCCGGAAGCACAAGTCCTACGTAGGTTAGAAATGATAGTACATGCACCTGAGAGGTACGTGAGACTTCACGAAGTCTCAGTGTTTGA
Source organism: Carex parvula (assembly GCA_025461045.1). Lineage (NCBI taxonomy): Eukaryota > Viridiplantae > Streptophyta > Magnoliopsida > Poales > Cyperaceae > Carex > Carex parvula. Next base: position 2,320,311 of record JAJGRW010000063.1, read on the forward strand.
CACTGAAGATCCTCTGACTTATGCGGAAGCAATGGATAGGCCCGGCTCCAATAAATGGCTGGGGGCCATGAAATCCAAAATGCAATCCATGTACGACAATTAAGTCTGGAACCTAGTCGAACCACTTGATGGGGTAAAACCCATAGGAAACAAGTGGGTTTTCAAAAGAAAAACAGACATAGATGGTAATTTGACTGTTTACAAAGCACGGCTAGTAGCGAAAGGTTTCAAACAAATTCAAGGAGTTGATTATGATGAAACTTTTTCGCCCGTGGCTATGTTCAAGTCAATACGGATACTCCTAGCAATTGCCACATTTCATGATTATGAAATATGGCAAATGGATGTCAAAACTGCTTTCTTAAACGGAAACTTAGAAGAGGACGTGTATATGATACAGCCCTCAGGTTTTGAAGATCCAAAGAATGCTGGGAAAGTGTGCAAGCTTCTTAGATCCATTTATGGATTAAATCAAGCATCACAGAGTTGGAATCTTCGGTTTGACGAAGAAGTAAAAAATTCTGACTTCGTCAGATGCGAAGAAGAACCTTGTGTGTACAGGAAGACTAGCGGGAGTGCCATCACTTTTTCTAATCTTATATGTAGACGATATACTCCTAATCGGAAACGATATTTTTTTACTCAAATTAGCCAAGTCTTTGTTAAATAAAGTGTTCTCAATGAAAAACTTGGGCGAGGCTGTCTATATATTAGGCATAAAGATCTATAGAGATAGATCGAAGAGACTCACATGATTGAGTCAAAGCACGTACATTGACAAAGTGCCGAATCGGTTCAGCATACAGGATTCCAAGAAGGAATTCCTGTCAATATCGCATGGTGTTCAGCTTAGCAAGACTCAATGTCTTATGACAACTGATGAGCGAAGTGTGATGAGTAAAGTACCATATGCTTTGGCAATTGGGTATATCATGTACGCCATGTTGTGCACTCGCCCTGATGTCTCGTACGCTTTGAGTGTAACGAGTAGATATCAGGCTAATCTAGGCTTGAAACATTGAAATGCTGCAGAGAATATCCTTAAGTACTTGAGAAGGACTAAGGATATGATCATTATCTATGGCGGTGATTCTGAACTCGTTGTAAATATTACACCGATGAAAGTTTCCAAACTGACCGTGACGACACGAGTAAAAATAAGACGTTATCACCTAATATAAGATATCGTAAACAAAGGTGATGTAAAGATTTGTAAGGTTGACACAATCAGTAACATAGCTGATCCACTTACAAAGTCTCTTCCTCAAGCCAAGCATGAGATGCATAATCCCGCTATAGGTCTAAGACACATAGGCGACTGGCTGTGAGAATTTCATGGGATCTATGAGATCTTAGAGAATATAGAGACTTGTATAATAAGCAGGCAATATGATTGGCTCTAGCTTAAGTGGGAGATTGTTAGTGTAATAATCTAGAAGTCAATCATAGGATAATTTTATTCTATATGTATTTTGTTCATGTAATGAATGATTAATAAAATTATCATTTTGTTCTTTGAGTTTTATCGAATTATGGATCATTTCGGCATTCAGATTCGAAATGTGTAAAACTTCATAATAGATGATAAATACTCTTAATTGTCACTAACCGAGGTAATTAGCAAAAAATACTAATTGACAAATTAAAGGTTAGCATGTGGATTAAATGATGGTTAAGTTTTTCAGACCATAGACAAAGAGTTGTCATTTTAATCACATAGATACATGTTAGAGAACATGGTATTTGACTGACCCTCAATAAAACATTATACGGAAATGTGTTCGTGTCATTAATGTTTTCATTTAGTGTTAAGTTCTAAAGTATGAGGTGGTTCGTCGTTTTCTACATAAGAAATGTATATTCGGGAGTGTTGTTTAACGTTATCCGTAAAAAGTAGTTATAACGATGACACTTCAGTATACATGACTTTTGCAGAGAAGAGATGTTCACCAAGACTACTATTGTCCCTCGTATTTAATACGAGTAATAGTATCACTGGGCCCCTTGATAAAGTAAGATTATCTGTGCACAGTATGATTAAAGAGTTAATCATATTTGATAAATCTACTTAAGATTGAGAAAAGATTAAGTTTGCAAGGATGACACATACCTACCTTGAAACTGATATGATACTATGAGACATAACAATTAACACGAGTAAATTACTGGATCGTGATATTGTATTGTACAAAATCATCCGAGTCAATTGGGTAGTCATTATGCATTTTGCCAGGTGCCGCTTATGATTTATAGAATTAAAAGGAGTTTCAATTCTATTGCCAACATAACACAGATCCTATCGGGTCACACCAATAGGAAAGTGTAGGGCACAGAAAGTTGCACAACGGTGGAAGGTGTGTGCATGTGTATTAAATGTCTCATGGTTCAATACTCTCTATTTTTAAGTCATGAAGAGAACATTGAACTTGAAGCATTCCCTTCTTTCTACAGTTCCTTCTGGTTCACCATCGACAGACCTACTGTTCATAATCAGTCTATCGAGAGAGTTTAATGATTGTGGGGACATTTAACTCCCAGCGGGCGCAAGCCCCTGCTGTTAATTACATCAGATGACCCTTCCAAGCCATGCTGAATACCTCGTCCATTCCAAGATTTGTGCCTATGTATTGTGAATTGAATAATGGGGCTAAAGGGGAGAGAACTCATGTACTTGGTCTTTTTATTTTCATTTTATTATCATCATTTTGAGTATTTAATTAATATGTAGGCACAAGATGCAATAAATATTATTAATATATGTTTATTATACCTTTTTTTTAATTTTAGAAACATATTTGTGTTTCAGAAAATATATTTATGCTTTATTTATATTTTATTTAAGAGGAAATGGTTTGAATATGTAGAAAAGGGCATTTTGGTCATTTGACAAGCTGTATGATGTTTGACTGTGTTTAATTTTATTTTAAGATCATGAAGAATTTGATTTGGGTTCATTTGGAGGTAGTTTGAGTTGATTTGGATTTGAAATGAAGAAGTTATGGCCAAGAATGGCTGAAAAGGGCTTATTTGTGAAGTTTTATACTTTTCAGGGACCTATTTGTAAAGCTGGAGGGACTGGAATCTGTGGTTTGGGCTTTTTATAGGGTTTAGAGAGCAATTTGGGCTTCTAAGGACTCATTTGAAAGGATTTTAAGTAATCAGGGGTCTTTTTATAAATGTTTGGGGACTGCGCTGTGAAGAAGTTTTTGTCAGAGGGGCCTCTTTTGTGAAAAATCCTTCTTTTATTATATTCTGAACTTTGAGATTGTAACTTGGGCTTTAAAATCAGTATTTTGGGTCTTTGAAATGTGTGTGGGGCTTCAAGATATGTGCAGATCATTGGACTTGGATAACAGATTTAAGTTTTGGTTATTGGACTTTGAGATATATGCAGGAGCTTTGAGATCCGTTTAGGTTAATGGGTTTGGTTTATGAGCTTTAGGATTGGGCTTTGAGATTCATGCTGAAGAACCTTTGTTCTTGACCCGACAAATGGGTCCCAGAAGGCAGTGAGTTGCCGGGTGATTAGGTTTTAGCATAAATCTTTGGATGTACTCCCTGCATCAAGATTGGGGTTTCTATTTGAATTTTATGTTTGACACCGAGATCTAAAGGATCATGTCACTTCAAATATCATGCAGATGAGATGGAGTTCGGGTTTGGAACCCGAATTGGGGTTTGATCCGGCTGTTGCTCCGGCGAAGCTTTCGGTCACGGCAGGGCTGGGGAGGAGCACCATTAGGGTCGCCTCTAGCTTGTGAGTCGATTGGGTGTATCATCGGTATCGGTTGATCGCCGGAGATGGTGGAACACAGCCGGTTTAATGCTCGGTACCGGTTTTGAAATCATAAATCGACTTTTGATGTTTTCTTCATTGGCTTCCTCCGATTTGCCTTTCATTTGACATTGTTTGAGCATGAGAAGGCTTAAAATGAACTTAATTTCTCATCTCTTTAAAGCTTGAATTTCATTCAGGTTTTGATATTTTGGTATGGTACCGATTTAGCATTGGTACTTGGCCGATTGGCTTGAGAAGGTCATTTGGATTTGAAGTATAGTTGTTTAGGTAAATCAAGAAGGCATTAGAGAAAATTGGTCTCAAGCATGGCTTCTTTAGGATTGGATTTCGGGTTTGAATTGGGCTTGGACCCACTATTGGATTTCGGGTCTGGGAAGATCATGAAATTCCTACATTTTCAACCTTATTTCTCATGACTTCATTACTAAGCATGCATGTTTTTTGTATTATTCTTATGGTATGATATATTAACAATGAATATGAGAAGTTTGAAGATTTTATTTATCTTATTTCTATTTTTAAAAGGGGGAAATAGACAGAGCGGTATGCATGTATATATGCAGCAGCAGATTTTTGTTTTCTGAAATTTAATTTTGAAAATTGCTGGAAAATAGTAGAAAAATCAGAAAAATGCAATGTTTGAGTCTAAATTGGTTGTCTTTTTATCCTCTATCCATCTGTTTAAACAGATTTTTGGTTTGATTTTTAGATCAGTCTGCATTGACTGATCTGTACCAGTAGGTCATTTGGAGATATTTTGGTGCTCTTGCTCTACCAGTATAGGGTTCATTGCTCACAATAGGTACTATTCACTGGTACCACATGGTATTTGGTTCAATTAAACTATATATAGGTCTTTCTATCAAAATTTGGTCATCAAAAATCAAAGGAGATGTTGATATCACATTTGTCACTTACCAACATCATTTCAAATATGCACATAGATCCTATGTCATTTACATAATTACATGAAAGGTCCTTGAGCATTATTTCATTGGGATTGGTTATTTCCCTCTTTTCATTTGCTCTCTCTTTCAATAATTATGCATCTAGGTCCTTCAAAGATTAATAAAGTTTATAATGCATAAAAGAGATGTAGTAAAACATCAATCTTCCATGCATTACTCACCCTACTTCTCTTTTTAATGCATTTAAGTCCTTCAAAAGTCCAAAATAGCATAAATAGAGAGATGTAGTTAAACATCAATCCCTAATATACTATTTAATTTTGTTTTAAATTCCTTTTCATTTGTTTTGCACTTTTTAGTTGATTTTATATTAAAAGAATTATATAAGAATTGGATATTCAAAGGATGTAGTTAAACATCAACTTTCAATATCTTTCTCCTTTTATATTTCTTATAATATAAAATTTCCCTCTTATTATATATTTTCTTTTTATGTGTTTTATGCATTTATACATTTTTTGTCCTTTTTCTTTGCAATAGAAAATAAAGAAAAAAAAAGAAAAAAAAATAACAAAAGAAGAAGATGAAGGCAGAGAAGAAGCAAGAAAATTCAAATATTTACATATGCATATTTTTGTTTAGAATCATAGGCTTAAATTAACTATAAAAGCTACCAAATGCCTCCTCTATTTTGTTTTTCATTTTTAAACATTTTAATATAATATTTGATTATTATATAAAAGGACTTTATTTTATTTAGATGATTTCATGCCTTCAACTCATTTATATGAGCAAAGGCATTCAATCTCTCAAAACCGAAAGAAAGAAAGATCAAAAGAGAAGAAATAAAAGAAGCTCCAAACATGCAAGATAAAGAAAATAAAAGGGGAATCATGAGCAAGAGCATTTCTTTATTAATTCCAAACTAATATACATCAAAACCAAGCTCACTTAAGCTTCTACATCTTGACAAAAAGCTCTACCTAATTCCTTGATATTTCGGCTAAGATTGAACTTCCCTTTTTTTTTTCTTTTCTTAATCTATTTCTCTCTTTTCTCTCTTTTTTCCATCTATTTCTTGTAGTGTGTGGCTTGCTGAAAATTTCGGGTCTAGTATATGTGTAGTTGCTAAAAATTCGGTCCCTTTCTTCTTTGATTTGATGCTCTTATATAGCCTAGAGCAAGAGGTTTAGGGCTTAGGCATGCCATGTTGGCTTTATCACCACCCTTCATTTTCCTCACCCTTTTAATCAATGTTTTAGATTTAATTTTGGATATATCAAGCCATGTAGGCAGTAGCTTAAACCAATTATGCTTAGCCATGTTGGCAATCCGAAATGTGAAGTATTCACATCCCTTGATTTTCTTCATTTAATGGTCAAGATTTTGTTCATTTAAAATCATGCTTTCCATGCAACTCAAAGAAGGGATTCTTCTAATTTGGAAGCTTGTCTGGAGCACCTAATAGCTGTGCATGAGGTTAATATTGCGCAGGGGTGTCAGCTGCAACAGGGGTACAGTGTACCAATGGCCAGCTAGCGGCTTATCGTGATCTATGCCCCTCTAATACCCTTCAACCAAAGGGGAGGTGACACAAAGCAGGTTTAACATATGATTATCATGCCCTGTGTAGCATTCTACCCAATTTCTATCTGTTTCCACTATTGGATTGGTATCTGCCTTTATTTCGGTGCTCAGCGGATACAACCTTCCAACTTGGTTATCCTTCTTAAATGCATAGCAATTAAAGGGTTCAGTGGCCGCATTTAATCTTGACAATGCCATTCATATCATTGGAGAGGCGCAATTGCTCTTAGTTTGCTATAATTTGGGTCAACCCGTTTGCAATCGGGTCTCTCCCCTTTCTTTGATCTGAATTCCTTTTCTTCTAATTGAGCTCCTGAAAAGCATCATCACTAGGTGAGGAGTGAGTCCCTTGTGTCAATTTTGTTCTTCATATCATGCTCACCCGAGTCTCGGTTCCCACTGTATTTCTCCTTTTCCAACTCTCCTTGCTAAATGAAAGAAGAACTTAATTAGGCATGTCATTGTTGTCTTTTCATGTAGCAAAGCCGAGAAGCAAAGGGAATCGAGATAATTGGGCTTCATTCTCTTTGAATTTGTTATTCCTTACTCTGATTTTCCTCTTCGTGAAGTAATAGAGAAGAGAGGAGAGAAGGGTGACAAGTGGGACCCATTTGTCGGCCTCACCAACGGGTAAGAACTGTGTATAAGTTCTAAACCTTTCTTCGGGTGTGCTTGGCACCGTGTGGACCATGTATGAGGAATCCATTGGTGCACTGTGCTCCAAGCGCATGGAAAACAAAGGGGTCAATGAGTTCGGTGTGCCGGGTTTAAATCCCTCTCGGTTTTGGTTGAACTTGGCTCACCATGAGCCATTAAACCATCGACTCAGTTCACACGCTTAATTCCTGTGCGCTGAGTCCACCTATTTCACTGAACCACCGAAATTTAGGTCATTAGGCTGACCAGTGGGTCCCCATTGTAAGATTCAGGTTCTGTGTACCTCAATTTGTACTCGGAGAAGCATTTTTAATGCTATAGGTCCCCAGAGCCACGTGGCACCAATCAGAGGCTTCTATTTTGTAATTCCAATATCTTTTTAACCATTTTTAGTTAGGAAGTGTGCCATATATCAAAATTCATGATTATTTGAATAGCATTTAATCATGTATTTTGTTTAGCAAATTTCATTTCCTATTTTGTAGCATTGTGTCGAATTAAAGTATGGTTAAACCTTTAATTGACCAATTTATTTAGTTAAGTGGCATCTTTCTCCAAATAACTATGATCTTAACTTTTTTAGGGTCAAACAAAAAAGTAATCAGAGAATTAATTTATTTGATTAATTATAAATGTTATAATTAATAAATAAATGTCATAGAGATGACAAGCTTAAACACATTAAATTTATAAGCGTGTACGACACGTTGTATAAATTTATCGCAACAAGCACCTACCTTGCAAGCAGCTTACAAGCACCTCAAATTTTCCTATAAATAGAGGGGTTGAGAAAGATAGAGAACTCATATTCGACTCGATTCGATTTGGTTATAATATTTTCCTCTCAAATAGTGTTTGTGTTGGAAAGAAAAGAATACGTAATCTGATTACGTATATCTTGCGAGTTGTGAATAGTGTTCCCGCGAAGTTTTGTGAATCTGTTTTTGCAAAAGTTGCGAAAAATAGTTTTTACGATTTTTGTGAATAGTGTTTTAGCGTAAAGTCGGTACAGTATTTCTGGCAAAAGAAACCGCCTCTCTGATTGTTCCTGGTGGACATCTGATAGAGGCATCAGATTTCTGGTGCTAAGCTACTGAGCCATACAGCATTTCAATTCAAATTTGGAAAAAGGTAGAAATGTTATTTAATTTATTTAAATGTTAAATAAATTTAGTTTTAAAATAAATTACGGAGAGTAGATCCTCAAAGGATTAAAAAGTTATGTCAAGGGAAAGACTGGAAAAGGAACTTTCGGTGGTCTTTCCGACGTACCTCTTTTAGTCCTCGGCTTAAGTTAGACGTAAAAAATTTTGTTTTACGGTCTTTCCGCAGCTTAAGCCTAATCAAATGGTACAGCAAAACCCAACACATGCGAAATCCCCACAGTCCTCCCTTTGCCCGTGTTCTCGTATGTGTGGGGACTACCCCATATGGCACCGTATGCCGGACGTCTCTAGGGGTCATCTCCCGTCCATAACCCCGCCTGAGCTAGAGGAACAGGCCGACATACCGGTATATGCGACCAGGACCACTGCTGGAGTAGAAGAAGTGGCCCGGCACCTTGTTCTTCACCTAAATTTTGGACATGCGGTGCACTTCTGGTAAATATTGAACCCTAATATTTATAATAAAAAATTAAAATATTTGTACAAACTTACCAGACAAGCATGACACTAGCTCCGGTATAAGTGGGCGAGCACGGCTCCACCCCAGTTCCACTTCGACAGCCGCTCAATGTCCCTCAGCAGAGAAAGGAACATAATCAGAACTGCGTCACCGCTGGAATCGACAAACATGACACTGCCACATAAATCTATGACAAACGCCCTCACATACCTGCAATATAAATTAGTCAACATAAATACTTGCAATTATTGTTGAGTCCATAACATATTTTAATTTGCAACTGTTTGTGATTACCTCAAAACGGCCTGCTCGTTAGCTGTATCGGGGGTGATCCTATGCTAGTAGAAGTAAATGCGGAGTGCCGCAAGACTAATGTAATATCCAGAATACCGATACTCCTTCTCCTCTCCTCTCTTCTTCTTCTTCTGCAATGCCATCGGAGCGGCCCCCAGCAGCTCTGGTATCATCCCCGTCAGGTCCGGATGGTCTGAGACACCACCTATGGGGTCGCCATCTATTCGTAAACCCCATAAGGCGCTGACGTCACCTAGTGTGACTGTTATCTCTGATCAGAGTCAAAATAATGATGATTTACGTAGAGTTTTGGCTTAGGTTTTGCATATTTTCTCACACTTATGTTTAATTTATTAGAGAAAAAGGCTACTGTCACCCTTCTTTATGTTTTATTGCAGAAAAAAGGTTTTGGGACTATTTCACACCAAATGAAGCTAGAATCGGGTCAATCAGATCAGCGACGCTTATCGACGAAGTCTATGTTACGGTCCGTATTGCCTAATACGGACCAGAAGGTAGCACTGGAAGCATTAAACCCTAACCGTCAAGGTCCTAATACGGACCGTATCACCTGATACAATCCGTAACCAAAGACGTCTCTTGGGAATAACTGCCTACTCAACTTCCAGACATCCCTCCACTCCTATGTAAGGCCCCTGGGCAGAAGAATAACTTATCTTTCTAATTAGGGTTAGATTTGATTAAAGTGAGAAGAGAGGAGTGCTTGTAACTATGCCGTTCCGCGGCTAAGTTCCTTTTTTTAGGGCTAGGCAGTAAACCTTGTTACTCGTGATGTTTTGATATATATATTTCTGTTGATTATGATTTTTTGTTGTTGAATCTAAATGCTTTTGAGATTTATTATCTCTTCATCTAACTTCAATGATCTAGTTTGAGTCCGTTAGGGTAGTGACAGTACTTAATGGTAAGAGAAACTATTTGTATGAATTAGCCTCGGTGAGATCTATTAGGTTTATGTGAAGAAAACCTTAGCGGGGAAACCATAAACCAGAACAACAAAATGCGAACCAAATTCCATCACATGCGTAAGGAAACTCGCAGTGATCTGAATAGTAATTTAGGGTTTTTAGAGATCAGTCATTTGCGTAAGAAAACTCGCAGTGTCCTATGTAGAATCTCGATGAAAGATCTGTCATTCTTGCGTAACATAAATCGCAATGACCTATGTAGTGTCTTTCATAAAACAACAGGAAATCAGACACAACAGGAATATATTGTCAAGGCGGATTGAGTAACAATGGTGTGCCGAAACCCTAGGAATTATCATCTCTATCTTTATTTTAATTACTTTTAATTGCTTCCTAATTTACATTGATCACAACAACATCTCTCAATTTTCAGATTTCGTCTAGCCTTTTGAAAGATTGTGATCTCTATCGCTCAAAGCACTGAACCAATATTCTCTGGGGATCGACCTCGAATATACTACTCGATAGGATTGTGCGCTTGCAGTTCGAACCGATAGCATTTCCGAGTTTATAAATATTAAAAGAAACATTGCTCTCTTTTGAGTGATCAATCTCCCCAACCGGAAGGTGAAATGTATGCGTCTCCGGTCACCATCTCTCCACTAGATCGCAAATGAGAGCCTGGTCAGTATTACAGTGAGGCATGGTGGCCAACGACACAAGCCGAGATGCATGATGCACCGCTCCATCAACGGATGAGCGACGTATGGTATCTCAGGGGTGCGATGTCTCACTGTCATCATCGTCTCGTCCTGTATTTTACAGTGATTTCAATATAAACGACTGATTATTTGTAATATTAAATAATGCTATTTAAATTAGGAATACAAAACCAACGTACCTCCATAGATGCAAGTGAGACACGGTGCCTGACATGTAGGGTCCACAGAAGAGGACTAAATGTGTCAGGATGGTGAGCGGGATAATCTCTAACGGGAGCCTCTGCACCGGATGCATCTGCACTGTGATCATGTGAACTCTCCTCCGTCTCCATAGTATCCCATGCACGTCCACGTCTACGTCTGGCCATACTACATTTGAAAACAGAAGATTACTACTTTATAAATCCTAATTCATAAACTCTAACTTATAAACCTAAACCCTAAATTATAAACTCCGAACTTTAACGACTCTAATTTTGGACAATTTTGGACCCTACACCCTAATTTATAAACCCTAAATTCTAATTCATAGTTTTCAATTTATAAACTCTAATTTTGTCAACCCTATATTTTAATTTACAATTCAACCCTAATTTATAAACACCAATTTTGTCAACCCTAAATCCTAATTTACAAACTATAATTTTGGAAACTCTAATTTTGAACAATTCAATCGCGTAGGAAAAATCGACAACCCGCACACGATAATTAACAATTCAATTTTTACCAATTGTTCTAATGCCAATACAAGATACAAAATATAAATAAAAAAGTTATTTAGAGACTTCCAACAATATCGCAATGTCGCCGAGATGGCCGAGATGGTCGACAATTAGGGTTTGGGCGAGAGAGGGCAAGAGAGAGAGAGGAAGAGAGAGGGAGAGAGAGGGAGGGAGAGGGAGAGAGAGAGGCAGAGAGGAGAGAGAGAGGAAGAGAAGGAGAGAGAGAGCAAGAGAGAGAGAGAGAGAGAGAGAGAGAGAGAGAGCGATAGAGGCAGGGTCGGGGTCGGGGTTGGGTTCGGGCGGCGGGGCGGGGCGGAGCAGAGATAGAGAGGAAGAGAGAGAGAGGGGGGCGGTTCGGGCGGGTCGTTTCGGACGAGTTGGGTCCGCCCGTTTAAAAAAAATTACATTAGCGGACCGTCCCGTGGGCGGGTGGTCAGCTCTGCATAGTGGACGGCTCAGCTGGCGGGCGGTCTGCTATAGAAACTGGACTGCCCAGTTGGTGGGCGGTTAGGATATTTTTAAAAATAATTTGCCATCGAGGGCAGATTTAATAACTTTGTTTTTTAGGGTATTAATAAAAATGCCGAGGGGCGAAAGGGTGATGACTGATGAAAGGCAAAATTGAAAAAACAGATGTTGAATAAAATCACGTGAAGGACAGATTTAGAAAAATATATTCTCTTAAAAAAAGGTAGATTTTTTTTTTCTTTTTCATGTAACTAAACCACGCACGTCATCTGACGTAAGTGTTAAAAAAAATATATTACAACATGCGGGCCCCAGTATGCATGCACTTTCGCTTACCTACCAAAATGTCTGCATCGCTGCTGCTACTTTGATTGCCACGGCAACGGTGTCATTTAAATTTGTTTGGACCGGGGTTGTTATGTAAGCTTAAAAAATTGGACCGGGGTTGTTATGTAAGCTTAAAAAAGAGCAGGCGATTAAGATAGTTATTGGAAGTCAAAGGAAGGGGAAGTGTTTTAAGAAAGAGACAGATAATTAAGATTTGATAAAAAGATATTGTCTTAATCCGCACTAAAGAACTAGTGTTTGACAGAACTAAGTATCTTTCTAGTTCCTAAACAAATTAAATGTGTCCATAGTTCATACTCCCGACATTTTTATTAATATCCAAAGTTTAATACAAATTATTAATTATACCCAGAATCGGACCAATTATCGATATATACCCAAGCCGGCCATTTTCTGGCCGGCTATGTACCCTCCCTAAGCCGGCCATTTTATGGCCGGCTATGTACCTTCCCCCCCCCCCCCCCGCATTTTAGAGAAATACACTATTAAGATCAAAGTATTGAAATTTAACACTGAAAATTTAAAATTTTTATTTAAATTATTACACTGAAAATTTAAATTTTTATTTAAATTATTTGTTATATTACTTCTTTTGATATATAATTAGCATATTTATACTAAAATATGCTATATTAATTGAAATTATATTGAATAACACTATATTATGTTAAATTACGCTAAATTACATTACATTACTTTATAATACGCTATATTGTGGTACTATTTTTTATGTTGTGCTACTATTTTAATGTTGTTATATTTTCTGTTTAGCATTATCATGATAATTTATTTTGATATGTAAAATATAAAAATAGTACCATAAAAGCACACATACACAAGAACCGAAATATAGATAATCCAAATATACCAAATATAAATAGTATATCAAATATAAATAGTACAAAACTAGTAAAAATACAATTAAAACGGAGAGGGGGAATATCGCTGAGGCGGTACTCCAGCGTTCGCTCGGCGCCAGCGCGGCCAGGCTCCGTCTCTCTCGGGCTCATCTGGGGCATCGGCAGACCTCAGTATCTGCTCGGCAGTATCCCATCTGGCATCGCCCGTGGAGACTGTCGGTACTGGCGGAGGTGTAGCGAAGATAGATGCGGCAAACCCAGTCCCAAAGGCAGGCTGAGTATGAGACCCGCTACCACTAGCCTCTCCATTATGCGGCATCTCTGTGCCATATCGGGGCCATGCCGGTGCCAATATGATCTCCTTGAACTCGTGGAGACTGCACGAGAGGGACTCGTACTCAGAAGTATCGGTCTCCGCAGGTGGTGGCTGTGGTGGCATCTCTGCTGGACCCTGCAATCATACACATAAATTATTAAATTTGATCAGAATGAAGAAATTTATTAAAACCTGACAGATACTGAAGTATGACATACATAAGGCTGCATCGGACGTCCATGCTCATCGTACCATGCCGTCCACCCAATGTTGGACAATACCCAACGATGGTAGTCCCACTCTGGATGTGAATCGGGGGAAGATGGCATATCATCCATCAGAACCGGGCTCGGATCGGGCTCCTGCGGATCTATCTCACGCCAGTTGATGTTCTCTCTGGCGTCTCGCAGCATACCGATGATCTTTCCACCGTGCCCGGCATCCTCAACCACATTCGCATTCTTCTTGAGGGTGCGGTACCCAAGCCGTCTCCAGTTCTTCTTTCCCAGCATGCGAATCACATGCCCGCACTCCTTGATCGCGGCCAAAAGCTGAAAAAAATTTAGCATGTCAGATCAAACCTTGATGTATTACTAAGTTAGATCAAACCTTGTGGTTTTAGGTGCTTTACCTGGCGATCCCATCCACGACCGTTGGGATGGTAACCATCATCCGTTTTGATCCTGTCGCGGATATGGGCACCGTAATCACCCTGCAGATAGACACTCGCCATGCAGACCTGCGTGTACCATACATCGTACCTCAACTGGGGATCCCCCTGGGTCTGCTGAAGCACATCTGGCTCGTGATAGAAGTCTGCATACTGAGGATCCAAGGCCGTCATGTAGTATGCATCGTAATGGGTGCTCCAGTCCTTATCCAATCGCGCTCGGTGGGTAACGCTGTAAAGAAGACGTTAGTTACAATAAAAAACTATCAAGTAATATGATTTATTTAATAAATACAATAGACTACGACTTACCGGTGCAGGTCTCTGTGCGTGTAACTCGGTAAAAATGGGTCTATGGGAATCAACGCCGCTCGACCAAACTGGCGGAGCACCCGATCTGGATAGTGGTGCTCCACTATCCAGAAATGTATGAGTGGACCTCGATAGAACCACATCTCCCACTCCTGCTCGTCAGTCACACTGCCCGGCAAGAGGAACTCCTCGTACAACTGATCGTACGGCGTCCACTCAACAAGAGGCTCAGGCAAACTCTGAAGCTCTGACTGGAGTGGCCTGATCCCAACAGTAGCACCGTGGGTCCGATCCTGGTAGTGGTGGAAACCGTACCACTTCTTGGCGTATGCCGGGCAGTGAAACACATCTGGCTCTCCCTAATTCGGCCCCTCATTGGGGATAGGACGGCCCACCGGTAGCCGTGACCACGACCAGTGCTGAAGCAGGAGTACCGGCCCGTACATCTGCTTCGCCGTCAGCTTCATTTTCAAGAACATTACACGTCAGTGTATTTTGATGGATTGATTGATTAAATAATTTACACTAAAATAAGAGTTGGTGACTTACCTCACTACTACGACACAGGTGGTAGTACAGATACGTCAGGACAGCTCCACCCCAGTTGTACGACGTCGGCCGCTCAATCTCCATCAGCAACGGGAGATACATCATCGGCATCTGATCACCGCTGGAATCAGGAAACATGACAGAACCAAAAAGGTCCATCACGTAGCCCCGTGTATATCTGCAATACAAAACATATAAAAATTCTAATAGAATCATCGTATTATAAATTAATTAGTAGATATTAATAAAAATTTACCTCTGAATCTCCAGCTCGGTGGAATCTGCCGAGAGACCCGCGATGAAGTGCTGCAGTAACCTCGTCATCCGCAAATGGAACTTCGACCTCCCATGGTCCCCAATGATATAGGAAGGATCAGCTCCCAACAACTCCTCGACATAACCTGCGAAGGTGGTGCTGTCAGAGATGCCGCCGACGGGTGTGCCACGGATAGACAAACCCCAGAGAGCACTCACATCCTGGAGAGTCACTGTCATCTCTCCGAATGGCATGTGAAACGTGTGCGTCTCGGGACGCCATCGCTCCACCAGTCCAGCGATGAGAGATGCATTGATGATGCTCTTCTCTGTCCGCACGATGTCCACAACCTGGTAGAGACCCAGGTTGATGAGGTACGGCTCCATCACCTCGTAGTACCTCATGTGAACGCACCTCAACTTCACATCTAGAAGATCCGTGTCCTGCATTGAAAAATGTAATCCGCATGGTGACAACATAATAAAATTTAAATCCAACAAAATTTAATGAAAATATAAGAAAAGGAACGTACCTCACGAGAAGCCAGTGAGACTCGGTGCTCGCTGTGGGGAATCCACAGGAGAGGACTGATGTGCTCCGTGCTGCTGGTACTGATCGGCTCGTCCACTACTGGACGCTGGGTAGGCCGTGCTCTAGGCATCCTGATATCTAAAATAATCTAAATTCGGTGAAATTACGCTTGATCAGCCTAATTATGGTAAAAAAGGCCAAAATACCCTAAATATTAGTCATCTGTGCTAATTACACTAAATTATACTTAATCAGCCTAATTATGGTAAAAAAGACCAAAATACCCTAAAAATTGGTCATCTGTGCTAATTACACTAAATTACGCTTAATCAGTCTAATTATGGTAAAAAAGACCAAAATACCCTAAAAATTGGTCAAACGTGCTAATTACACTAAAATTACGCTTAATCAGTCTAATTATGGTAAAAAAGACCAAAATACCCTAAAAATTGGTCAAACGTGCTAATTTGTGTAAAATTACGCTTAATCAGCATAACTATGGTAAAAAATGCCAAAATACCCTAAAAATTGGTCAAACGTGCTAATTTCGGTAAAATTACGCTTAATAAGCATAACTACGGTAAAAAAGGCCAAAATACCCTAAATATTGGTCATCTGTGCTAATTACACTAAATTGCGCTTAATTAGCCTAATTATGGTAAAAAAGACCAAAATACCCTAAATATTGGTCAAAAGTGCTAATTTCGGTAAAATTACGGTAAAAAAAGCCAAAATACCCTAAATATTGGTCAATTATGCTAATTAAACTAAATATTGGTTAACTTAGCTAATTACACTAAATTACAACAACATAATCTAAATTATAACACCTAAAACCTAAATCCTAAACCCTAAAATAAATAAATTAAAAATTAAATTAGATAAAAAAAAAATTTACCTTAAAGAAAAGAGAATTCGGTTGAAGATGGGAGAATTGTGAGAGGAGAGAGAGAAAAAGGGGTATATAAAGGGTGAAATGCGGGGGAAAAAAAAAAAAAAAAAGGTACATAGCCGGCCATAAAATGGCCGGCTTAGGGAGGGTACATAGCCGGCCAGAAAATGACCGGCTTGGGTATATATCGATAATTGGTCCGATTCTGGGTATAATTAATAATTTGTATTAAACTTTGGATATTAATAAAAATGTCGGTTGATACTCCATACACATATTTTGGGCCATGGTGGGCCCATGAAAAGTCAACGCGGGGAGCGCATCCGAGTCAACAATTTTAGATATCACTGTTTTGGGTCCTCGGAGACGGAGCACAATTTTTCAAACTTGGTTGGCTTGACCACAAATTTTTTATATATAAAAATTATTTCATAATTATATAAAAAAATTAGAATAAATATTTCAGTTTCTTTAATTATCAGATGACGCCACACAACTACACAAAAAACCAAACAACAAATTAAGCTCTCAATCTTTTAATTTATGCATACTCATAAACCACTGTCACATAAAATTTTGAGTAGCTATAGAAATAGAATCAAATATTCGTTTTGTTTAAAATGCATAAAGAAATCAAATGATTAATTATGTTTTTCATATGAGATCAAATTTTCAATACATTCCATCCAATTCCCTATATTTTTTTTAAATAATTTCTAATAAGTAAAAACTTCTGCTTGACCTGTATTGGTGTAAGAATCGGCTCCACATCAGAGAATGGGCCCCACCTTTTTGCATTATGGAGATCTTTTCATGGACAGAGTTCTTTGTCAGAGATCAGAGATTTTTTCATAAATTACACTAATTATGTTGAATTACACTACAATAAATTATGTTGAATTACACTAAATTACGCTAAATTACAATAGCTCCGCTAATTATACTGAATACGCCAAATTACGCTAAATTAGACAGATTTTGTGCCATCTTTCATAAATAATAAAAAATAGTAAAAAAATTCCAAAAATAGTAAAAATTGGTATTCTACAAGTTCATTATGTAACTAATTTACTGAGCTACTTAGATTGAATAATAGAAATGAAAATCTTAATCGGAAACTTCAACTCAAGTTTTGAGGGTTTTCCCTTAGTTTTTTGGCAATTCTGAATTTTAAAATCCGACATCGTGGATATGGACGCATGTGCATTTTAGCAAGCTTTTCGAAAAGTGGTCATTTGCTGAAATCGGACACTCGAGCGCCGTTTTATGACCGTTTGAAGTGTCGCCGTCGTTTTTCGCCTTTTCAGTGAATATATCGTCCCTATTCATATGTAATTTAGCGTAATATCATGTAATTTAGTGTAATTTAACTTAATATAGTGTAATTCAACATAATTTCAAGTAATTTAGTGTATTTTAGTATAAATATGCTAATTATAAATCAAAAGAAGTAATCTATCAAATAATTTAAACAAAAAATTTAAATGTTTAGTGTTTGATTTCTTTATTTTGCTCTTCTTAGTGTCTAAAAAAAAAAAAAAATCTAAACCGAAATGCCAATTCGGTTTAGGCTAAATGAGAGAATTGTGAAAAAAGTATTAAACCGAATTGCCAATTCGGTTTAGCAAAAAAAAAAAACTTTCAAACCGAAATGGCAATTCGGTTTTTACAGTTTTTGTAAAAAATTAAGTAATCAAGTTATTTTTTTCAAATTAATTATTTTAATTACGTTTTATAAAAAATTTCCTGAAGGCTCAGCAATTTTTTTTTTCCAGAGCGCCATTTCCTGTACCGCTCTGTCAGAATAAAAAAGGAGCTTTTGAATCAAATGGCAGAATAATAATAATTTGGTATTTTAGTTTGCAGTCAACTTTATCTACCCAACTATTTTATTTCAATTGGGAAAAATTGAAATTAAATCATACAAAAAGTGTGGAAAGATGCGTGAGAATGCATGGGCAGTTTTTTTCATCGGTGCATGCTAGCACATTTGTGGAAACAACGTAATGCGAGAGTATTTCGAGATTACAAGATGCATCTACATGAACTAGCGCATCATATTTTGAAATTCTGTTCGAAAGATTGATAGATGTTTTAATTTTTTCTTTGCATGATTGCTTGATGCAGTTTACTTGATGTATGATTGGTATAAGATGTACTAAACATGTAAGCTGTTTAATAAATACTATTGGTAGGAGTAGAACTAAGGTGTTCTTAAGCTCACCAAGTTCTTTTGTGAACTTAACTCAAAAATCTATCGGATTGACTTCAAACGACACATTAAAACCGTTAAAACTGTTCTACTTCACGAGTGATGTATTTACATGTCCAATTTATAATTTTTCAAACTAGTTTAGTATAAAGTCAAGCAGTCAAAAAATGTTGAAAAATGAACTCATTAAAATTAACTTATAAATCATATTTTTTTTACCGCTTGACTTCATACTAAATTAGTTCAAAAATTTAAAAATTTGATATGTAAACGCATCACTCATGAAATAGGTCGGTTTCAAAGATTTGGATACGTCGTTTGAAATCAATCCGATAGATTTTTGAATTAAGCTCACAAATAGACTTGGTGAGCTTAAGAACACCTTAGTTCTACTCCTATTGGCAGACACGGCCAAGGCTTTCAAAAAAAATCTTTTTGAAAAACCTTGGTAGAGGGATTTCAACAACTTTCGGCTCTTTGGAGGAATTAAAAAAAGATTGATGGTTGGTTAAGGGGATTACTTAATATAAATTGTTTCTCTGACCTATTCATTTGGAATTGTTGTAAGTTGGGAGGGATTTATCAGTCCTTAAATCAACCTAGTAATTAAATTGTAAAAAATAGTGTACCCGTTCCATTTCCACGGATATATAAACCCCATTACGCTCTCCTATCTCTTCACACTTCACAGCGACATCGATCCCCTAAACTCTCCTTCCAATTCATTCATCTCATTGATTTCTTTGACATATAATTAATTAAGCAATGGGTTCTATTGACATTGCCGAGGCGCCTCAGAAGGTTGAGGTTGATGAGGAAGCGTGTCTTTATTCGTTGCAGCTCGCCAGCTCCTGCATCCTTCCTATGACGCTCAAGACCGCTGTTGAGCTCGACCTTCTTGAGATCCTTGTTGCGGGTTGTGGTGGTACCTCGGGCAAACCCACCATGACTGCAACTGATGTTGCAAATCATTTGAAGACTGAGAATCCTCAGGTGCGAATAGATCATATTTACATTGTCTTACTTTCAAATTTCATTTCAATTGCACATTTGCAAAACTACGTACTTCTATTTATCCAGGACGGAAAAAATAAAGCTCAATTTAATTACCAAAAGTTGATAGATATATATAGTTACTGTACTGCACCAAAATCCAGTGTTCTAAATAGCGCGCTATAGCGGCGCTATAGCGCCGCTATAGCATTTTTGGACCCTAAACGCTAAGCTATGACATGAAAATACGCTAATTGCGCTACGGCGCTATAGCAGTAATAGCGGTCCGCTATAGCGCATAGCGTGTAGCGCGCTATTTGCGCGCTATGCATATTGGGCTTTTTTAGACAATTTATATGGACTTAAATAAAGATCCATAAAATTTATTTTGTATAGAAAAAAAATAAAGAATGAATCATGATGCTTAAGATATTTTGTATAGAAAAAGATCGATAGTTTATAATATTATTATGGATATTTTGAACCATAGACTTTTGTACTAGTTCAATATGAATATTATAATTTCTTAATTAATTTGGTGTTATTTATTGTTCTATGAAACTTTAAATAATGTTAATATATAGTACAAATATATAATATAATTTTTGTAAAAAAAAAAAATGCTATTTGGAATAGCTTCCGCTATAGCTACGCTATTCGCTATAGCTTTTTTTGTACGTAGATTTCCCGCTATGACGCTATAAACGCTATTTAAAATATTGCCAAAATCTGATAAATGCGGTTTACAAATTAATTAGTTGACCGAGTTTGACTTGTCTCTGATTAGTAAATAGAAAAGAACACATTATATATATTATTCATTTCTTAATCTAATGCGAGAAAGGACGAAACGAAAAAAACGTTGGATGAACTTTTTACGATAATTTTTGAAACATTAATAACAGCAATTCTTTTTTTTTTTTTTAAATCAAAAACTAAAAATATGAATTGATGCTGACTTGCTGAGCTTGGGACTCTGCATTAACTGAACGTGCGTTAATTGATCTAAACCGTCCAATAATTGAGATCCGCACTAATATTAAGGGGCTCCGTGCGTCATACACTAGCCATAGCCAGTAGCCACACATGGATTTGGAATAGTAGCTGCGTCAAACACGCCCGTAAGCAACAACAGTAATGGATAAAGCTTAAATAATTAAAGGATGACTATTTGACATGTATGGAATGGATCAATGGATAGAGAGGGCTGTATAATACAAGTGTGAAAACTTTTTTGTCAACTAGATAATGTACAGTGTGCTTAATGATCAGAGCAGAGAGCTAGCTGTCTATACCTTATACCTACCTACCGCATATGTATGTATGCCATAGGGTTTAAGTACAAGTTGTAATCAAAATAAGTGTTGATGGATGACACGACGACGACATAATTATATATATATCATTGAAATTTGAAGTAGATGCAAATAATAAGAAGTAGAGAATAACTTCCTACACCTCAAGACTGAAAACCCTCAGGTCTCTCTAAAATTGTAGCTCAATTCTTTTAATTTACGGCTAGTTACAATTATCCTAGTTATAAGTTTTATATCAATAGAAACAGAGAATAACTTCCTACTGTTAACATTGTGTAAAAACAGGCAGCTGTAATGTTGGATAGGATGCTTCGATTGTTGAAAGTTGATCCAAAATTAGCTCTCTCTATTTAGAATTCTGCTGTAGTTGTTTTTAGAAGCATGAATGTGTGTTAGTGGATTAGTGGTCTCTAAATATAGGTGTGTATGTAGTAGGATTAGTGGGTTCTATAATTAGTCATGTATTAGCAGGATAGGTGCAGGTGTTAGTTCTATTTTGGGGACTGTTTGTAATAGCAGAACAAGGTAGTGGGGTACTAAATTTAGATGATCCAAATTTAGTTGTTGTAGGGCTATATATTCAGCATATTGTAATCGAATTAATTAAGAAGTGAAGTTGAATTATTTGTGTCAATCCTTCTTCCTCTGTTACTCATCCAACAAAGTGGTATCAGAGCCAGGTTGATCAACTTTGGGGCGTTTTCATGGCAGAAAACGGCAGCACCATCGTGAATGTCATGCAACCAGCAATTCCGCTGTTCAAAGGCGAGAATTATGAGTTTTGGAGTATCAAGATGTCAACCTTGTTCAAGTCTCATGGCCTATGGGATTTGGTTAACAATGGTCCACCAGTTTCAGATCCGAACCAACAAGAAAATCAGAAGAAAGATGCAAGGGCGCTATTCTTCATCCAACAAGCAGTGCATGACACCATCTTCTCAAAAATTGCAGCAGCCACCAACGCAAAGGAGGCATGGACAACCCTGAAAACAGCATTTCAAGGGAGTACTCGAGTCATGGCAATCAAACTTCAAGGCCTACGCAGGGACTTTGAAACATTGCAGATGAACAAGGAAGAATCAGTCCAAATTTTCCTTTCAAGAGTACAAGAGGTGGTCAATCAAATCCGAGCATTTGGAGACACCATGGAGGAGAAGACGGTGGTGGCAAAGGTGTTGAGAAGCCTAACACCCAAGTTTGATCATGTTGTAGCAGCAATTGAAGAATCAAAGGATCTCGCAACGTACACCTTTGATGAACTCATGGGATCACTGCAGACTCATGAAGCAAGGATGTCAAAGGCTGAAGATAAAGGCGACGACAAGGCATTTTACATGAAGGGGGAGTCATCAAGAGGCAGATCTAATGGCTACCCAAGAGGTCAAGGCAGAGGAAGAAACAATTCCAGCAGAGGCAGCCACAATCCCAGCAGAGGACGGGCTAATTCCAGCAGAGGAGGTAGAAGCAATCAAGCAAATTCATACGACGATTCCAAGAGGGATGTTCAATGCTATTATTGCGACAAGTATGGACACTACCAAGCAGAATGCTACAAGAAGCAAAGAGAAGAGAGTCAAGCAAATTATATAGAAGAGGAGGATACGCAACCAACTCTCTTCATGGCCAGCAGCGCAGTTGACAAAGTTGATGCAAGCAGCAGCTGGTTTCTTGATAGCGGGTGTTCAAATCACATGTCCAGATTCAAGCAGTTGTTTGAAGACTTGGATGAAACATGCAAGTTGGAAGTAGAGCAAGAGCATGGCAGCATCTTTGTCTATCAAAGAAAGTATGAAAAGGATTTGCTAAAGAAGTTTGGCATGCATAGTTGCAAGGCAGCAGCTACACCGATGAACAATAATGAAAAGCTTGTAAAAGATGATGGCACAGGGCCATGTGATGAAACCAAGTTTAGGAGTTTAGTTGGAGGCTTGATTTATTTAACCCACACAAGACCAGATATAAGTTTTGCAGTAGGGGTGATATCTAGGCATATGCACAATCCAACTAAACACCATTTTGGAGCAGCAAAGAGAGTATTGAAGTACATCTCGGGTACAACTGATTTCGGACTTTGGTATGACAACACAAATTCCTTTGAGCTAGTTGGCTATAGTGACAGCAATTGGGCAGGGTGTTCTGAAGATAGAAGAAGCACCTCAGGTCACATTTTCTCCCTTGGATCCAGTGCAATAAGTTGGAGCTCAAAGAAGCAAGCAACAGTAGCGCTCTCATCCTCAGAAGCTGAGTACATTGCAAGCAATTCAGCAGCTTGTCAAGCAGTTTGGCTTAGACGAATACTTGAAGATGTTGGACAGGTGCAGCAGCAACCTACACGAATTTTCTGTGACAATCAATCAGCCATAGCAATGTCAAAGAACCCGGTGTTCCATGGAAGGTCAAAGCACATCGACATTCGACTTCATTTCGTCAGAGATCTAGTGCCAGAGAAGATAGTTGAGCTAAAGTTTGTTACTCCAGAAAATCAGAAGGCAGATATTCTAACCAAGACATTGGCACTAAGCACATTTGAAAATTTGCGAAAGAAGCTTGGAGTAACCAATTTTGAATCAAGGGGGAGTGTTGAAAGTTGATCCAAAATTAGCTCTCTCTATTTAGAATTCTGCTGTAGTTGTTTTTAGAAGCATGAATGTGTGTTAGTGGATTAGTGGTCTCTAAATATAGGTGTGTATGTAGTAGGATTAGTGGGTTCTATAATTAGTCATGTATTAGCAGGATAGGTGCAGGTGTTAGTTCTATTTTGGGGACTGTTTGTAATAGCAGAACAAGGTAGTGGGGTACTAAATTTAGATGATCCAAATTTAGTTGTTGTAGGGCTATATATTCAGCATATTGTAATCGAATTAATTAAGAAGTGAAGTTGAATTATTTATGTCAATCCTTCTTCCTCTGTTACTCTTCCAACATCGATTGCTCGCATCTTACAATGTAGTTGCTTGCTCAGTCGAGGTAGAGGATGATGGCAACAAGGTGATAAGGAAGTACGGGCCCGCACCAGTGTGCAAATGGCTGACAAAGAATGAGGATGGCGTCTCCATGGCGCCACTGGTGCTGATGAACCAGGATAAGGTTTTCATGGAGAGCTGGTGAGCATTTTTTTTTTTTTCTTACTATTCCTCTTGTGTGGTCCTCCTAGACTTCCTATTGTCAATTTATCATAAGGTTTAATTTATGAGAGAATTTCACTGTCGGGTAGATTATTTTGAATTCTGACTACATATGCCACTCAATTAATCAGTTCCTATAAATTTTTCCACCTGCAAGGATATTTTATAAACAATATAATTTTGACTATTAGTATGGGCATTGTTGTATATTAGTATGCTGATCCGGTACTATAAATGACAAAATCCAATTGGTTGGTCTAAAAGCTTAGACGTTTAGAAATGAGAGTTCAATTACTGTTGTATCATTAACTTTACTGTTCATGTGAATAATATTAGTTTATGATAGAATGCTGATGACATTTAAACTGATAAGCTCTGATTCTAATAGAGCATGTCAACCCACTAGTTGCTGTAAAACTTAAAAACTCCTAGGTGCTGTTTGGCACAGTAGAATAGATGGAATTGGATTCAGAAAGGTGGATTAGTGGCTGAATGTGATTGGAATTGAGTGGAATAGAGTAATGATGATGGCAGAAAATATGTGGAATATAGGAAAGTTTGCAGTCAACCCCTCCAATTTTGCAATTAAGCCCCTCTCTATTTCCATTGATTGAAATATTCAATCCCATTTGGGGGTTTGTGGGTGGTGAGGGATCTTATGGAATTGGACTTCCATACTCCCATATATAAATGAAGGGAATGAAATAAATATATTCCACAGGCTATTCAATGGGACCAATATCACTTTGTTAAACAGAATTGAAATAAATTGGAATAGTTCTTTATTTACTATCCACTACTCCGTCACTCCTGAACACCTGTACAGAGAAAAAAAGGTCTATCATGATCTTAATAACACAAAAGGTCCATCTTTCTATAGATTAGTACTATATTAATCTGTTGTAATAAAATTTAAATTATGATTTTAGTAAGTCTGATGTAGGATATGCTATGTATGTAACTCAGTGCAACTAGTAATCCTACGACTCAACAACTACCATCCTTAGATTATATAACAATTGAATGGGTCCAACAGGATAACCCCAAACAAGGGTCAGACAGGGAACCAATTCAACAAATCTTTGACAATTATTTAACTACTCTTAGCAACATTAATAATCACTCGAAAAATTGATAGTTGTTGGCAACTTATCTATTTGTTACAAGTATACCAACATTTTTTTTTAATTCTCAGGTACTACCTAAAAGATACAGTGCTTGATGGTGGCATCCCATTTAACAAGGCATATGGCATGACAGCCTTCGAATACCATGGCACAGATCCTCGGTTCAATACAGTGTTCAACGAGGGAATGAAGAATCATTCCATCATTATCACCAAAAAGTTGCTCGAACTTTACCATGGCTTCGATAATTTAAGCTCTCTTGTTGATGTAGGCGGTGGCATTGGTGCCACTGTTTATATGATCACATCAAAATATCCACATATCAAGGGCATTAATTTTGATCTTCCCCATGTTCTCTCTGAGGCATCCCCTTTCCCCGGTAAGCCTCCTGATACTATTTGTTCTACAAATAATTGCATATGAGGCATTATTTCCTGCAAGTATATTTTTAATGTATATGTGCTGAGAGTGATCTCATTTTTGTAATTGGAATGTAGGAGTGGAGCACATTGGTGGCGACATGTTTGAGAGTGTGCCAACTGGTGATGCAATATTGATGAAGGTTAGCCCCACTCAAAATCTTTTGTTTGGTTTACAAAAAAAAAGTCTTTCGAATTTTTTTTTCTGAATGCACCCCCTAAACTTGTCAAACATGCAGTGGATCCTGCACGACTGGAGCGACGAGCACTCTTTGAAGATATTGAAGAACTGCTACAAGGCTCTGCCTGACAATGGCAAGGTGATCCTTGTTGAGTGCATTCTTCCAGTGAACCCTAAGGCAACTCCTAAGGAAGAAGGCGTGTTCCACCTGGACCTCATCATGTTAGCACACTTCCCGGGTGGTAAAGAGAGAACCATGAAAGAGTTTGAGGCCTTGGCCAAGGAGGTCGGTTTCTCCAGTTTCAAGGCGAATTATGTGTATGCTAATTCTTGGGCCATAGAGTTCACCAAGTAGAACGCTCTCTGCTTTTGTTTACCTGCTTTGTTTATACTTCTGGAGTTGTTGATTGGATCCGCTGGTTGTGATTTACTAAAGCGGCTTGTGTGGTTTGCGTAATGCTTGTGCTATAGTTGTTGTAAACATTTCAAGACTTCTGTCTACTTGTTTCATTCAATAAATATATATATATATATGTTTTTCCTTGTTTTCTCACAAAATCGTTGGAATTGTTTTTGTTGTGACAGCTTCCCATGCATCCTAAAGATGATGTTCGATCATGTTAATTATTATATCTTTACTTATTTGAGAGAGAGTATGTATGGCAATAAGTACACTCACTATACATGATCCAATATGGGTATACAAATGAAATGACTAGAGAATTCAGACAACGCCGTCTATGTATCGCGCCTACTAAAATCAAGATAACTATAAATGTGAAGATTTCAGGCTTAGATACGAAGGTTGAAAGAAAAAAAACTAGATAAGGATTATTTTCTTTCCGATTTTTTCGGAACTTCTCCAACAAGATTTTTCTGTAACAGAAATTCTATGTTTTTTTCGTGCAACAAACAGACCATCAATAATCTGCTTTGAAGTTGTACTAAATCAATAATGGTGGTTTTCCTAAAATCAATAAGAAAATAACAATGAAACTGAGAGAGGAAAAGCTTAATTGAAGAAAGAATCTTTGTATTTCATTTGTTGTTCTTATTATGTTACAAGAAGGGATTACATCTCTATATAAAGGCTAATCTCTAATTGTCTCTAATTACACATTTGCCACTAACTGCTCTAACAGATTAGTTACAGTCTTTGACTCCTAATTGTCTCTAATTATGATAATGCCCCTATACTATTACTCCCCCCGCAATCCGATGTACTAACAGTAAGCTTTGTAGAAAGAAGAGAAAATCTAGGTGAAGCCAATGGCTTTGTAAAAACATCGGCTATTTGATCTTTAGAGGAGAGAAACCGAATCAGCTGGGACTTGTTGGCTACTCTGTCTCGGACGAAGTGGTAGTCCACTTCCATATGCTTAGTCCGAGCATTGATCACCGGATTGGATGCCAAAAATGATACCTTGATATTGTCACACCACAAAAGAGGGGCTGAGGAAAGAGAAACCTTGAGTTTAGCCAGTAAATACTGTAGCCACATAACTTCCGAATTGGTGACAGCAAGAGCCTTGTACTCGGCTTCCGTACTGGACCGAGCTACAGTGGGCTGTTTCTTCGATCCCCACGAGATGATGTTGGGGCCGAGATAAACACAAAACCCGGTTGTAGACTTACGATCATCAAGCGACCCGGCCCAATCCGCATCGCTATAAGCATGAAGAGAAAAACTCGAAACCGGTTTGAGAACAATGCCATGGGAGAGAGTGCCCTTAAGGTACCGAAGTATCCTTTTCACCGCAGCCCAATGAGTCGTAGAAGGCGATTGCATGAAGTGCGACACCTTGTTGACGGAAAAGGCAATATCGGGACGAGTGAGGGTAGCGTATTGTAGAGCCTCGATGATAGAGCGATAGAGATGCGGATCATCAAAAGGGTCACCATCAAATCGAGAGAGTGTGGTTTTGGGACACATAGGAGAAGGTAGTGGATTAGCATGTGTCATATTAGCTCGGGATAGAACCTCTTTGAGGTACTTGGATTGGGATAGAAGCAAGCCACTAAGATTATGAGTGACTTCAATGCCAAGGAAGAAGTGTAATTGGCTAAGAGAAGAAACAAGAGTACGAATCTGCTCAAGACTAGACCCGGTCACAACAATATAATCAACATATATGAGAACAATGAGCATAGTCCCATAAGAAGAGAGAACAAATAGGGAAGAATCATATCGAGAAGCTTGAAACCCGAGTTTGAGAAGTGCATTGCTTAGAGCATGAAACCATGCATGAGGGCTTTGCTTCAAGCCATAGATTGCTTTGGAAAGGCGGCACATATGATCGGGATGCTCTAAGTCAATGAAGCCCGGTGGTTGTTGCATGAAAACGGTTTCTTGAATGTCACCATGAAGAAATGAGTTTGAAACGTCAAGTTGAAGAAAAGGCCAACCATATGAGATAGCAATAGAGAGGACAAGCCGAATGGTGGTAGGGCGAACGATCGGGCTAAAAGTTTCAAAGTACTCGACACCTTCTTGATGGAACCCTTTTGCAACGAGACGCGCCTTATACCGCTCAAGAGTCTCATCCGCACGCCTTTTGATTTTAAAAACCCATTTACAACCAACCACATTTTGATCGGAAGAAGGAGGAATAAGCACCCAAGTTTGATTGGCAAGAAGAGCCGCATGCTCTTTGTTCATAGCTTTGACCCAATGTGAGTGATTCTTCGCTTGATTGTAAGTTTTTGGTTCGGTGTCGAAAAATGATTCGGCCAATAATGCAACTTGAGTTTTAACACGACTTTGCGTAATCATAGGATGTGTAGAGGTAGAAGACTTCTGGTGAGAAGAACTAATTTCAGCAGCTGGGGCTGGTGTGAGAACAGGTGCAACAAGTAAAACAGACCGAGTAGCTGCCGATTCACTAGTAATGGGCTCGGCCAGATCCGCTGCAGGAGGGTGAGAATGATGAGGTCTGGGGCGCCTCTGATAGGTGAGAAGTGGGGGGCTGATGGAGTGGGATCCGGTTAGGCACTATTGGCTTGAAAAGGCTGAGTCAGATGGGCTTGAAAGGCTGGCTGCTGTACAAGCTCAGGATAATTAGCCAAGTCGGCCCTATACCAACAGTTGCGGGCTTGATGGCCCTTCTTATAGCAAACTTGACAGAGGTGGCCCTATACCACAAGGGGATCAAATTCCGAACTCAGGCCTTGGAGAAGGTACATCTGAAGGTCTTCATCACTGATCAGTTCGCCGATGAACGCCAGTTCATCAGCCAAAATAGCTCGAATCTTTTGCACATACTCCAGGCAAGACGAGCTCCCCTTGGAAGTGTTCTAAAGCTTGCGGCGAAGCTCCGATAGTCTTGCTCTGGAAGTGGCAGAGAAGGATAGTTGAAGGGAAATCCAGAGATCAGCGGAAGTCTGAGCAGAGACAACTTGAGTTAGTATCTCGCGAGTAAGATAAGACCTCAACCATCCGAGCAGCATCTGATCCTGCTTGTACCAGGGAAGAAAAGCTGGATTGATATGAGAAATGCCGGTGGCTGTCAGGATTGTCGGAGAAGGAGGAGAACTTGCTTCAAGAAAGCGATATAAGCCATAAGCTAGTGTGAAGAAGAGGGACAATTTGCGATTGCCAGGAGAGATAATTCTCACGGTCTAGCTTGGTTGAGATCAGAAGAGATAGCATAACAAGAGGTGGTTCTTGATTGCCATTAGAGATAGAAGAATCAGGAGAGGGATTAGAGGTTTGTTTGGTTTCCATGGCTCTAATACCATGAAACTGAGAGAGGAAAAGCTTAATTGAAGAAAGAATCTTTGTATTTCATTTGTTGTTCTTATTATGTTACAAGAAGAGATTACATCTCTATATAAAGGCTAATCTCTAATTGTCTCTAATTACACATTTGCCACTAACTGCTCTAACAGATTAGTTACAGTCTTTGACTCCTAATTGTCTCTAATTACGATAATGCCCCTATACTCTATTAAACAAAAATGCTCTTCTAATCTTGCTGTTTAATTTTAATTTAAATAGATAATTTCAAAATGTTAATAATTTTCAATATTGTTTTCATAACATCAAAACAAATTATCCCTACATTTTTCTATTTATACCTAATTATCTAACTCGATCCAATTTTCCGAACACAAGCAACCCAACCCCAGTGTGCTCTCAGAATTGAAGGCCCATTGGGCTTATTAAGACCGTTTTTCTCTCATTTGTCACTGGCCCAAACCTAGATAGCTAGTCATAGTTCTTTGGACTGAACTTGTCCAAATTCTAACTGACAAAACTTGCTAAACCCGTTATTAATTGTGCTAAACAAACCCAGTTACTGACTTTGACAAAATTTTGATAAAGCTCCTGCCTGCGAATATTACAAATTTAAAAGAATCTTTTTGAAAAACCTTGGTAGAGGGATTTCAACAACTTTCGGCTCTTAATTTGGAGGAATTAAAAAAAGATTGATGATTGGTTAAGGGGATTACTTAATATAAATTAATTGTTTCTCTGACCTATTAATTCATTTGGAATTGTTGTAAGTTGGGAGGGATTTATCAGTCCTTAAATCAATCTAGTAATTAAATTGTAAAAAATAGTGATATATAATTGATGATTAATTGAGGGGATTAATTACTTGATGGAAATTTTGTTTGTGGCCTCTGCAATTGGGAATTGTTGTAAGTTGAAACATATTAATCAGTCCTTCGATCAATCAATCAATAATTGTCAAAAATAATGATAATTCAGCAATTGAAAGAGAACTGTTCCATATATGGTTCTTAAAATGTGCAATGAGGTAACCACTGGACCAACCACCCTAGCTAGCTATAACACCAAATTAAATGAAAGAATTGTCATACATGTCTGATCGATGTCTACGGTAAAAGTAACATTTATTTATATGCCTTCATCAAAAAATAACATCTATATATGCGTTTTGACAATAATATTCTTTGAAGAATATTACAAAGATAGATTTTTCTTTTTTTCTTTTTCATGTAACTAAGCCACGCACGTCATCTGACGTAAGTGTTACAAAAAAAAAAATATATTACAACATGCGGGCCCCAGTATGCATGCACTTTCGCATACCTACCAATTCAATGTCTGCATCGCTGCCACTTACTTCGATTGCGACGGGCAACGGTGTCATTTAAATCTGTTTGGAGCTTTTGGCAACACACCGGGCCCCAGTATGAAGTTCCTTCAGCCTTGAGGTTTAAGGAGGGAGAACGGAGTAGGTCCGATGCCCATCAGACTTACTTTTAGATTCAACGCCATGTTAAACCGTCCGATCTAGTATAAGATTGTGCGCACGAAAATTGAAACATACATGTATGAGGTTTAAAGCATTTCGCACGAATCTAAAAGCAAATCGATGGTGATTAAACCCATCGAACCGAGGTAGGTCCGATGCCCATCGGACCTACTCTCAAGTCTTAAGGAGGCCCTTGCCGATCTTGTACTTTGAGCAATTTTAGAACCAAAATTTGTACGCACCGGTCCATTATTAATTTGCGTAGTGGCCTGGTAATATCAAGTCCGAGGTACGTATCTTTCCAAAGATGTACAAGTGACGTTAACTGATTACATTCTAGCTAGCTAGCTAATTCGGCCCGCTTATCGATCACATCCGACAAAACAATATGTCGAGGCTAGGGTAAGTAAGTAATTAAGTGTATATACCCTACCCGTTCCATTTCCATTTCCACGGATATATAAACCCCATTACGCTAGCTCTCCTATCTCTTCACACTTCACAGTGACATCCATCCCCTAGCTCTAAACTCTCCCCTTCCAATTCATCTAGCTAGATCATTGGTTTCCTTCACATATATATATATAAGCAATTCATGGGTTCTATCAACATTGCCGCGGCGCCTCAGAAGGTTCAGGTTGACGAGGAAGCGTGTCTTTATTCCTTGCAGCTCGCCAGCTCCTGCATCCTTCCTATGACGCTCAAGGCCGCTGTCGAGCTCGGCCTTCTTGATATTCTTGTTGCGGGTTGTGGCGGTCCCTCGGGCAAACCCACCATGACTGCAACTGATGTTGCAAATCATTTGAAGACTGAGAATCCTCAGGTGCGAATATATCATATATATTTGCATTCTCTTACTTTCAAATTTCATTTCAATTGCCCACATTTAAACTCAAAAATTGGGTCACTTTAGAAGATCCGATCGAACTCGACCACAGCCTTCCATCCCAGTATATTAAATTTCTGTGGCACGTACAGCGGAGGGAAATTTAATGTTCTCTGTCGGTACGTACGTAGCTAGAAAAGAAAAAACTACGAAAGACCCTTTCCTTATTTGGATTTTTTATATAACGGACAACTCATCTATAACTACTTTATGAAGCATGCATGTATTTACAACAATAGTATGACACATGTGTTCAGTGTGGTACAGATCATAGAACTAGAAACAACTTAGACGTCTCTATGTATCTACTAGTAGTTGGCACTGTGCTGTAATTGTTGTTACAAGGAAAGGAAAGCAGCACAACTAATTAACACGGCAAATTAATTAAAGCTAGCTTTTGCCTCTAGATGTACGTATATAAGCAACAACAGTAATGGATAAAGCTAGCTTAAATAATTAAGGATCGATGACTATCTGACATGTATATATGGAATGGATCAATGGATAGAGAGACAGAGACAGAGACAGAGACAGAGGAAATGATGAGTTTTGACTTTTGAAGCTTAATTTTGATCATTTCATTATTACACAATTAATATAATATAATATGATGTCACCAATTTGCAGACTTTAGATTCTCGCCTGCTGAATAACACAACAAAAAGTAGGCACTTATCGCGAGAGAACTCCGTCGCAAAAAGTATCGTCGCGAAAAGAAAAAGCACAGTTATGACGGTACTCTGTCGCGAAAAGTGCCTCACAATAAGTGCCTACTTTTCGCGACGGAGTTCCCTCGCGATAAGTGCCTACTTTGTTGTTGTGTAATTCAACGGGTCAGGATTTCAAAGGTCCGTTAAATAATTTTAGAGTTGTGGCATAAAACAAGAGTTTGAAAACATAATGATACTTATTTTTTTTATGTTTTTTGATGTTATGAATAAAAGAATCGGTAATTTAATGATCAGAGCAGAGAGCTGTCTATACCTTATACCTACCTACCGCATATGTACGTATGTCATAGCCTCATAGGGTTTAAGTACAAGTTGTAATCAAAATAAGTGTTGATGGATGACACGACGACGACAGAATTTATGACGAAATGACCATTATAATTATATATATATATATATATATATATATATATATATATATATATATATATATATATATATCATTGAAATTTGAAGTAGATGCAAATAATAAGAAGAATATTTGCAATAAATTAAAACATTCTCAATTAACAGGACTCATCTGGACTTAATACTAATATTTCAGTGCGAATTAATTGAGGAGGTGATGGCCAGAAAACAGGTCCCCAGAGCATGGTGCAGGGTTAAAAATATGAATATCTACTCCTTTTTGTGAATTATGGATGATTAAAATTATATACTTGTGGTTGTGGGGGTCAATATCAGTGTTTTTTTTACTGAGGCCTCCTGGGCTCAAATGCACACTTCAATTATAAAGTGGAAAGTGGAAACCCATACCCAAGCGGGCTAGCTCCAACTAGTTCATATCTAATTATATATCCTGAACTTGGTTCATTGCCGATTCCATATACCTTGACCCATAAGGTAATTGATAACCTCCCAAGGAAAAAAAAAATGTTAAGAGGCCTGTGTGGCTTAATTTTGGTTGTTCGAATGAGAATTGTTTTGACACGACTAAACCTGCCCAAGATACACTATAGATCAGTTATTTTACTTTGTGGGTTATAATCTAAGTTGACCTTAATTAAGTCCCTGCTTTTTCTACAATAGTTGGTCAAGTAAATTATTTCATGATATATATTTCCGTGAAAGATTCATTCATCAATTAAAATACAGACTTAATATGCCAATAGATCTTCAGTTGATTAAGAAGGATATTATATTGTGTTTTTTTTTTTAATTCATGCATACTGTATTAATTATATAGGCTGCAGCAATGCTGGACAGGATGCTAAGAGTTCTTGCATCATACAATGTGGTCAAATGTGCCGCAGAGATATCTGACGATGGCAAAACAGTGACCAGGCGGTACGGCCCTGCTCCAGTGTGCGCGTTTTTGACAAAGAACGAGGATGGCTTCTCCATTGCTCCTCTTTTACTGATGAACCATGACAAGGTCCTTATGGAAAGCTGGTACGCATGTAGATCGTTAAGATGCAGGGTTTTCAAATTTGTGTTGCCATTCGAACTGTCACATGAATAAATAATTAATTAATTGAAGATGAGAAAGATATACCGAATTCGTAAGGGTTGATTAATTCTTAGGAAGCTAGTTGTATATTGATTAAAATTTGTAAGCATATGCTACCCTAACTACCATCGTTGTATTATGGTATGAGAGCTATATTATATATTTAGTCACCGGTACAAACTAGCCGAACTAGCCTCTTATATCAACCAAGTCAAATGTGATTTTGTCTTATCGGCTTAAGGTGTTGTTCTTAAGCAATTATTGTCCACTTTCTTAGCTAAGCTGCTGAGCTAAACCAGTTGTCCATGGGCATTCAAAGTTTCAAACTATCCAATATATTAGCAGTCATTCAATTTCATATATTAGTAATTAAGCTGGTAAGCCTATCCATGGGTTCCTTATAAACTATCCACAAAATTAGTAGTCTTTCAATTACATATATTGGTAATTAAGCTGCTAAGCCTATTTATGGGTCCACTACCACCCAAATTATCCACAAAATTAGCAGTCTTTCAATCTTATGTACTGGTAAATAAGTATGCAATAACGTATTAAAAAGTTCCAAATATATTCATTTTACAAATGGCACTTTATTGTATGCGAGTTACCCCTTTTTTTTTTTTTTGCACTAAATTGGTGCCCAAAATATTAATCTCAAGTCAACAAAATTGTTGAATTCAATATCAGGATGCTTTTCTTGTAAACTTAGTTGTCCACTGATATTAAATTAACGTGAGACTTGATTGCAGGTGGCCAGAGAAAAATGTTGATTGTCCTTCTTGAGCAAAAACATTTTGCAATAGCTAACCTACAGCTGCATATATAATAAAAGAGCGGATTCAACAAATGCCACTCTTAAAGATAGATATGTCATGTACATAGTAGCGACTAAATAATTTTCATGATGTGATGACAGGTACTATTTGAAGGACACAGTTTTGGAAGGTGGCATTCCATTTAACAAGGCATACGGCATGACGGCTTTTGAGTACAATGCAAAGGTTCCACGGATGAACCAGCTTTTCAATGAGGGGATGAAAAGCCATTCTGTCATCTTCACCAAACATTTCTTGGAAATATACCAAGGATTTGATGACATAAACACACTTGTAGATGTTGGTGGTGGAATTGGTGCCACTTTGAGCATGATCACCTCCAAGTATCCAAAGATCAAAGGAATTAACTTTGATCTCCCCCATGTTATTGATCATGCACCACAATTACCAAGTTCGACCCTCTCTTTCTCTCTTTAAAAAAATATTTCCTTTCTTTCTTGATTTATAATAAAGATGATAATTCTCATGAAATCTCAGCTCCCTTTCTTTCTATCTGAAAAGCATAATTCAAGAAAGTACGTAACATTTGCAGAGAAAGCGCACTGATATTTTTCTTTAGCTATTTTACCAAATAAATAATTGATCTGTTTTTATTGAATTTGATTTAATTAGGAGTGGAGCACATTGGTGGTGACATGTTTGAGAGTGTACCAACAGGAGATGCTATTATGATGAAAGTTAGTGACCTATCTGCAGTTTTTATATACTATTGATATTATGTACAATTTCTGAGCATTAATTACATGGAACAACAAGAAAATTAATTATGTCAAATCAACATTTCTGTGGAATGTTTTGCAAATGCATTGAAATAACTGAAATTAACTACTGCAGTTGATTCTACATGACTGGAGCGACGAGCACTGCATGAAAATATTGATGAATTGCTACAAGGCGCTGCCAGGCAACGGGAAGGTCATTATACTTGATGCCATTGTTCCTGTGAATCCAGATTCCTCGCATATAGCGCGATGTGTCGCTCATGTGGACCTCATCATGTTGGCGAATAACCCAGGTGGCAAAGAGAGAACCGAGCAAGAATTTAAGTTCTTGGCAAAAGCTGCTGGATTCTCAGGATTTATGGCCAACTATATATCAGCTAATACTTGGGCAATAGAATTAACCAAGTCAACCGAAGATTGATTAATATTATCACCATGGAGAACCCTATTGATGCGTGTATGTTTTCATATTAAGAGTATTTGCCTAATAGCTGTGTGGTAATATTTACATTTTACATCCTATAAATCATGTAATGATCACTTGTTTCAATAAATCATGTAATGTGTTCCCTTAAATTTCTTCTTAGTTAATTACAATTGATCTGCAATTTTTCATGGGGAAGAAGCATACATGGTTATAGCATGGACGGATTTAAGAATAGAGAATGGATCGAGGTCAATATATATATATATGTCCTTCATTCTTTTGCAGATCATATACGTATGGATGATACTTTTGATGATATACAAGTACTTTCTTTTAAAAAAAAGAATATTTCATAAAAATGTGAGAAATATTTCATTATTGATACTCATAGTTACAAATTATGCTTTTGATATGGTCATTATATATGTTGACATTAATATTCGATTTGGTATTAGCTAGACTTCTGTCTAAAACTTTTCAGACTCTGTCATTACCTGGTACTGTCCATTATGTTCTTTTGAAATAAATTGTGTACTACGAACATGGGAAAATCAAAATCATCAAACAATGATTCTGAAAAAGTCTAGTAAGTCTTTTACTTCAGTGCACATATTGCTTGCTATTTTTTTCCTGTTCTGTTCGGAAATAAATCTGCGGTTATTCCGATCCCAACCGTTGGTCTTCATTGAGATTTGTGCATGAAAAACTTACTTTTTTTATATTCGCGTATGGAAAAGTTTGAACGGTTGAGATTGGAATAACAGGTTCATGTTATTCCTTGAGAATAACAGCAGATTTATTTCCTGTTCTCAATGCAATCCTTTGCAAAAGAAAAGAGCATTTCAGATTGGTATGTAAGAATTGTTGCTGAGTTCCCAATTCCCATTAGACGTTATATTGAGGGGAGACTCCAATTGGGCCGAGTTTTGGTTAGACTCCAACTCGAACTCAGCTTGGTCTGAAGAAAAAAATCTGACTCAATTTAATGAGTTTGAGCCTTCAGGTCGGCTCAGCTCATAACTCGCGAGCTCAACTTGGCTCATAATTCATAATCAATCTCAGGCAGTGACAAAATTTCTCTCTTTTGACTAATTAATGAACCCTGATTCTGACACGCCGAACTGTCTTTATTGTGCATAACAGGGACATCAATCAATCCTGCTATGTATATAGCTTTTGTGCCGTTTGATTATTAATAATTCGATCTAACAAGAAGCATCACTGATGAGATCCAACCCGGGAATCAATGCGAGATCCAACCCAAAATCCAATCCGGGGACCAACCCGAGACCCAACCCGGAAACCAATCCGAGTCAGATTCTTTCTAGATTTACAATTTCCTAAGTAGTCATTTATGTTTGCCTATTTCTATGTTGCAAATTAATTACTCTTTATGGCCTATAAAAGGAGAACTTTTGGATATCAATATATTTTCTGAGAGAAATTTATTCTCGCTTTTGCTACTTAGCATTCTTTGTTTCTAATTTCACTTAACCGAGTTCGAGATCCGTCACTAGCGGAGTCGAGATCCGGGACCGAGATTGCGTCAAGTGGTATCAGAGCCAGGTTCGACAACCACCTTCGCGCGTGCGTGAAGTTGTATCCCGACAACCGAGTTCGACAACCACCTAACTCGACAATGGCCGACCCAAACCTTATCGTCATCCTTGAACGGATGTAGCAGAATCAAACATCGCTACTCGAGCGTATGGACAACAATCAAACCCAACTTATCACCACACTCATGCAACAATTAAATCCGAACAACAACCGAGAAGAAGAAAGGCAACAATATCGAGATCAAAATCCTCCAATTCGTGAGTGGGATCGAAATTGTGATGGTGGTCTCCGAGTGGAGATTTTGGATTTCTCAGGTAGTCTTAAATCCGAAGAGTTCCTTAAATGCGTGCCGTTAGTAACAATTTGTTTCCGAGAACGGGCCGCAGTCGCTATCTCGACAACCTTCCACCTCTGAATGATTGGAATGAGCTCAAGCGCGAGATGAACTGTGAATTTTTGCCGCTCAACTATCGGTAGACTTTATACCAGCAATTTCAAATCCTTTCTCAAGGACCAAGGAGTGTGGACGAGTACACTCTTGAGTTCTATAAACTAGAAGCTCGAAACCAGTTGAATAAGACGGAGGACCAGCGAGTTGCTCGGTACCTTCACGGGCTTCGCAACTCCATCCAAGATGCACTCGCTGTACACACTTTCCACAATATCTCTAAGGCCCAATCTAAAGCGAAAGTGTTGGAACAACAGCAAACTCGTACTCACAATCTAGTCCCAAGGATAACATATTAACCCAACCGTACTCAAACCGAAACTCCACTAAATTCGAATCTACCACATGTTAAACCAAACAACAACCCAACTGCTTCACAAAATCACACTCCACCTTTTCTAACCAACCCAGTCAACCCTCAGCCACCGAACAACCGAAAGGCCAATATTCGGTGTCATAGGTGTCATGACCTGCCCACTACGCCAATGAGTGCCCCAAAGCTCGAGTACAGTATGTTGCCGAGTAGGATGAAAGTTTTGAGGAGGGAGATGATTTATATGATGAGGAAATCTACGAAGCTAACCCCGATGATGTTTTTGGGGAAAGCCTAGTCACTAGGCGACTGTGCCTTGCTCCGCTGACAAAGGAGAACTGGAAGCGGCACGACATATTTAAAACACAATGTTTGATAAGTGGAAAAAAGTGCAATACCATTATCGACTCTGGAAGTTGGGAGAACATCATCTCCGAGGAGGCCGTTAGAAAACTCAACCTTTTGACCTCAGCACACTCTCATCCCTACAAGCTCAGCTGGGTCAACAAAGATGCCGAAATCATGGTCAACCGAAGGTGCTAGTTCGAGTTCTCTATCGGACCACATTAGTCCAATACTGTTCTAGTAGACGTGGTACCAATGGATGCTTCGCATCTCATATTGGGCCGACCTTGGCAATTCGACAACCATGCCATATATGATGGCTGAAAGCATCTCTATACAGTGCAAATAGGAGAAAAGAAGATACATATCTTGCCAATTCAGAAGGACTTTCCGAATGTGAAAAAGACGGTGTTTTGGGTGCCAACGAAAGAATTCGAGCAAGACTTAGAAGAAGAGGCATATGCTTGATTGTTGCATCGACTACATTTATCGAACCCGAGCAAAATGGAAAGCACCATAAATTAGCAGAGCCAATCCTAGCCGTCTGTAAGGATGTCTTAAGTGAGTTGCCAAATGGACTGTCACCATTGCGAGATATTCAACACCAAATCGACTTGGTGCCCGGTGCAAGTTTGCCGAACAAAGCACACTATCAGATGTTGCCGGAACAACACGAGGAGCTTCACCAACAAGTTCAATTTCTAGACAAGGGCTTTGTGCGAGAGAGCATAAGTCCATGTGCAGTTCTCGCATTACTAGTTCCTAAGAAAGATGAAACATTCAGAATGTGTGTCGACAGCCGTGCCATTAACCGGATCACTATCAAATACCGGTTCCCCATCCCGCGCCTCGAAGACATGCTAGATTAGCTAAGCGGTGCGACTATCTTTCTGAAAATAGATTTAAAAAGTGGCTACCACCAAATCCGCATTAAGCCGGGTGATGAGTGGAAAACAGCTTTCAAAACCAAGGAGGGTCTTTTCGAGTGGGTTGTCATGCTATTCGGTCTCTCAAATGCGCCAAGCACTTTATGCGAGTAATGAATCAGGTACTTCGACCTTTCCTTAACAAATTTTGTGGTGGTTTATTTCGATGACATCCTCATCTATAGCCATACCAAAACTGATCACATCCACCATCTACGTGAAGTACTCGAGGCACTCCGAGCCAACCAGCTGTTTGCCAATCCAAAGAAGTGCTCATAGATGGTCCCGACTCTCATTTTCTTGGGCTTTGTCGTCTCGGCTCAAGGCATTAGTCTCGATGAAGATAAAGTGCGTGCAATACAGAGTTGGCCACGTCCGACCATCATTAGCGAGGTTCGCTCTTTTCTCGGTCTTGCAGGTTTTTACAGAAGGTTTATACAAGGTTTTAGCACCATCACCTTGCCAATCACCGAGTTGCTCAAAAGCAAGATTTTTACATGGACCAAGGAAGCTCAAACCACTTTCAAGCAGCTAAAAACAAGGCTCATGCAGGCACCAGTACTCTCATTGCCGAATTTCAACAAAGTGTTTGAAGTCGAGTGTGATGCCTCGATGAATGGGATTGGAGCTCTACTTTCCGAAGGGAAGAGGCCAGTGACTTATTCAGTGAGAAACTGATCACTCAAAAGTGAGCGATGTTATCTTTTAAAATTTATAAACTCGGAAATGCTATCGGTTCGGATCGCAAACTCACAATCCTATCGAGTAGTATAATCGATGTTGATCCACAGGCAATATTTGGTCAGAGTCTTGAGCGATCAAATCACAATCTTTCGAAAGGCTAGACAAAATCTGAAAATTTGATAGTTGAAGTTGTGATCAATGTAAATTTGGCAATAATTAAAAATAATTAAAATAAAGATAAGATGAGAATTTCTAGGGTTTCGGCAAACCATTGCTACTCAATCATCTTTGATATTCTACTTCTGTCGGGTTTGATTTCCTGTTGTTGTTTATGAAATACACTATATATGACACTGTGAGTTATCTTACGCAAATGACGAGACTTCCATCGAGATACTACATGGGACACTGCGAGTTATCTTACGCAAATGACATATCTCTAAAATACACAAGTTACTACATAGATAGGACACTGCGATTTATCTTACGCAAATTATAGAACTTGGTTCGCGTTTTGTTGTTCCGATTTATGGTTTTCCCGCTAAGGTTTTCTTCACATAAAATCTAATGGCCCCCAACGAGATTGACTCGTCCATCATAGTTTCTCTTACCATTAAAGTATTGTCACTACCCTAACAGATTAAACTAAATCATCGGTATCAGGTGAAGGGAGAATAAATCACAAAAGCATTTCAATCAAACAACAAGAACTCATAATCAACAGAAAATATATATATCAAAGCATCATGAGTAATAAGGTTTAGTGCCTAGCTCCTAAGAAAAGAACTTAGCCGCGGAACGGCATGGTTACAATCACTCATCTCTTTCTCACTTAATCAATAAAATATTGAAACAATCAGATTTAACAGTTACTATTTCAAAATTTGCAGGTTGAGAGTATCAATGGATTGGATGCTTATCTAGTTTTAATTGTATTTGTAAGAACATTATTTATTTTCTGTTTATTAGACGTATTTTTAATGTACTCGTGAGAACATTAACATTATATTGTTCTATTGTATGCTTCTTTATATGGCTCATTTATATTTATTATTAATGCTTCTTTATATTTGATCAGACAAACGAACAAAAATTTCAGATTAAACGAAATTTAAAATAAAAAAAATTAAACAACTTTAAAAACAAAACCCTAACCAAACATTTATGTTAAAAAATATATATAAATCGGGGCCGCTCCGGGATTGTGTGGCCCCATTTCAGGATCCACATCGGCATTATGTGGTCCCCAGTAAAAGGGGTTGCACAATGTCAGTGCGGTCATGGTACATTTCGAAATTCTCAAAAACGGTGGTTTTTTGGTTTATTTTTTTTTGAAGCTGTGCTATAAATAAAATTTCGGTTGCAGATCATTTATTTCCCTTTATTATTTAATAAATTTAAGCAGGTTACGACAAACCGATTTCCGTTACTTTTGAAAAAGAAATCATGAAATACATTGTATAAATGATTGCAAATCCAAATGCCCCAACATAATCAAAAGCAGTCGATCGTGTTCTGATTGAAGAAAGCTACTTGTGTTTTCAAGAACTATTAATTGTAGACCACACAGCTTTATACTTTAAAATTGTCAGAATAAGTTAACTTATTCAGGGATATATGGATCGGATTCGGACGGGTTGAGATGTCGCAGTCATCAAGTTGAACAAATCGGAAGATTTAGCTGAGAATTTGTTATTAATAGAAATTATTATTAAATAATATAAGAAATAGGAAGAATGGTTGGGATCTTTAATTGCTAGTATAGATAGATCAAAAAAAATTTGCTCTCAATTTTGGAGCCACCCTGTTTAGGAATTCAAAGTGTTTTTTTTTTTTCTTCAGGTGGCTGAGAATTTTTCTGAAAGTGGTTGGAGTTTTTTTATAAAGAAAGAATGTCATAATTTTTTTGTAAAGCAGAAAGAGTAGCTGACACATAATAAAATCTTTTAGATTCGAAAAACTTTCGGATTCAAAATTTGATTAGAATTACTTTTCGAATCTATCTATATCATAAAAAAAAAATCGAACACTCATTATGTTTTCTTTTATTATTGAATAGGACCATGATAACAGTCCCTCATTCCAGTCTCTGCACTGTCCATGCACCATAACTATCATAACTGTTTGGGGGACTGCAAAAACTCCAGTGCTGACTTTTTTTCTAAAGTAGTAATACATATGCACGAAAGTATTTATACCTATGCACGAAAATATTTATACCTATGAAGTGAACAACTTTTATGTAAATAATGGCCCCCCCAACCAAATCCCTCAAACGTCCCTGCACTGTCTCCGCATCATAACTACCATAATTGCCAGGGGGACTGCAAAAATTCCGGCGCTGAATTTTTTTTTAGAAAGTATTCATACATATGCACGAAATATTTATCCCTATACACGGAAGTATTTATACTTATGAGGTGAACAATTTTTATATATAATTGTCTCCTTGCACCATAAATATCTGTGGGGGACCACTCAAACTAATTGTGAGGGGGGGGGGGGGAGGGCGCGATCATTCACGTTTCTAAAAATATTAATATTGCCATAACTATCTGGGGACCACAAACTTAATATTTTTACATATGATACTGGATGACGTCTGAAAATATTAATATCAAGTATTGCAAGTATTTTTTTTTCTATGAACTGAAGTATATTTATATGTATATATATTGTACAAAGTTTAATCTTCAGGCGTTCGATCATATCTAGTTACACATTAAGTATTAATATCTTATTTTGCAAATATTATACCTATATGATGGAGTATTTATTCCTATGAGGGTAACAATTTTTGTTAAAGGAAGATTGACGCGGGGACGATGGGGAAGGTTGATGCGGGATATGGGTTCTCACTACTTCATTAGAGGAAGGTTGACGCGGGACTATTGGAGGACTGAAAAAAAGATGATCATAACAAGTTATGCATCAAAATATTAATATCTTATTTTTCAAGTATTAATATATTATCTTTTAAATATTTATACCTATTAAGATTGATGTGTGGACAAGTGTGGGACTGAGAAAGGGAACCATGTAATTAGTGGGGATCATAGTACAACATTCCTCTAATGTTGCTGCGGAAACAAAGAGGTGACCGGAGTGGGGATTCATATAATTATTATATTGAATAATAGTTTCTATAAATAAAAAATTATCGATTTAGCTTCTTTACACGCACAAAAAAGCCTTTTTGGCATTTTAGATGGTTAGATGTGGTGACACCTTCTTTTGTTTTTTCTGTGTTTTCTTCGTAGGAACAATATTTAAGCACTCCATATTTATGATTTTTTTAAATATATTTATTCTTAATACATAAGTTGTTCATATTATTATTTACAAAAAATTATATTTAGCATTAAAAGTGTTCCTCACTTTTTTTTAATAAAAATCATAAAAAGTTCTAAGTTAAATACTTAATCAAATGAGTAAAATATATAACTTCTATGCTTTTTATAATAAACACTTACACGGAAAAGTATAATTATTAATAATGAAAAATAAATATATCTCAAATTCAAATAAGAAGTGAAGAAAACATGGACAGTAATTTTCTCTCAATTACAAATTCAAAAATATTTCAGAAAATGTTTTATTTTTCTCGAAAGGTCATTGTTACTAATAATATAATACGATTGTCAAAATTAAAATTACCGTGACTGTCACAGCCTAAAAGTTTGGACTTCCCATAATATCATCCATTCTCAATAAGTATATATATCGTGTTTTGAAAATTAGCCTTTAGTTGGGTGATAAAAACAATACTTTTTTTTTGTATAAGAAGTTGCAAATTCAAACTGTAGATGAAAGAATATCTCGTAAATATTAAATAGTTGAATGAGGTGAGACGTCGAGCCTGAACTTTGTTTAGATTTCTTTTCGAATCGATCTAAAGACATACAAGCAGCTATCAATAAGTTCAAAATTATTTGAGAAAACAAGACGGAATTTCCTCTGGAAAAGAAATGAGCAGGACAAGAAAGGGTTACCTCTAGTGAATTGGGAACTGGTGTGTAAACCGAAGAAATTTGGGGGTCTAGGAGTAATAGACATTCAGGTTTTTAATGACGCTTTATTAGCAAAGTGGTATTGGTATTGGATCAAACCAGATGATAGGCTATGGAAATCAATTTTCAGGGCAGCTTTTGAGTTCACCAGAATAAGTGAC
Source organism: Carex parvula (assembly GCA_025461045.1). NCBI lineage: Eukaryota > Viridiplantae > Streptophyta > Magnoliopsida > Poales > Cyperaceae > Carex > Carex parvula. The sequence goes on from JAJGRW010000063.1 coordinate 2,364,854, forward strand.
TTACCGGAATGTAGATTCTTCAAGGACAATATTCACAAGGTAATACCTTTTTGTGAAAATTATATGAAGAGGGAGTTGGGGAATGGGCATTCAATCAATTTCTGGTCACATAATTGGGGACATGGTCATCTTAAATCCGTATTACAAGCGCTGTACAACGAAGTTGAGAATAAGGGTATAACAGTCAACCAAGTATACCAAGTACAAAATATAGAGGAGATGTTCCAGGATTTGGGGACAATTTTGAATAATGAACAAGCCTCCCAGCAGTTACAAAAATTGAGGCAACTACTAACATTGCAACACGTGAACTTATCGACACAAGATAATGTCAGTTGGTCTTTGGAACCCAGTAAAGAGTTCTCAGTAAAGTCGGCTTATATAGGCATGAAAAATATGCCTACCATTGGTTCAAACATACATAGGGTTTGGAAATACAAGGTGGCTCCTAGAATCAAAGTGTTTGCATGGTTAGCATATTACAACAGAATACTCACAGCTGATAACTTGGATAAAAGAGGTTGGCACCTTCCCAGCATATGCTTCTTATGCAAGCGAGCGAGTGAAACAGTTCATCACTTATTCTCTGAATGCTCAGTCATACTGGAATTGTACAAGAGAGTAGAAGACAGAACACAGATACATCCCCATGACTGGAAGACCCAGTTTCAACATGATGAAGCTCAACAATGGATTGTTAGACAGGGAGGCGGTAAGACCGTCAAAGAAATGATTCTCTTATCAATGTTTGTTGGCTGGAGGGAAAGATGCTCAAGAATATTCACAGATCGAGTGAAATCTTTAACAGAATTGGTGAAGGAAGTTGAAGACATGTGGAAGGTTTACCACTAGGAAGAAGAAGAATTCCAATTTTTCGCAGTTTTTAATAAGCTTTTCTTTATTTGGATAAATAAGTAATTAGGCTTCTTTAGTTATGATTCAACAATGTTGAATTGAAATTTTTCTTTTTTATTTTATTTTATTTTCCTTTTTCTTTTAAATAGACTTTTATGAGTCTCATCCAGAGACTCAGAGTTTGTAAACTCCTTTCGTTCAATATAGCAATAAGGACTTGATCCTTATTTTTGATAAAAAAAAAAATTATTTGAGAAATGTACATGAATGTAACCCAAATTGATCAATTCTGGAGGAAAAAGAAAAACAATAGAAGCAAGACAATCGTGTCTTTCAAGTTTGAAACTATAAAATAAGAAGCCACTAGATATCGATAATATGCTATATATATATTGGGTTGTAACTGTTGAGTCTTTTATCTTTGACAAAGAACATGCGACTTTGACCGTAATATTTTTTAGACAATTAATTTACCAAAAAGTAAAAGAGAAACGAGCTGGCCACTTAATTGTCTGTTATTAAAAACACGACAGATCATTCCCTAATTAAAAAGAAATTTGATTTGTAAGTCGAGTTGGAATGACAATAACGAGCTGTAAAACCAACTCGAGTTAAGTTCATTACCAATTTGATTTAGTTCACAACTCGTTTATAACTCGTTTAACCAGTCAATTTCTTTAGTTATAATTATATACTAGTAAGAGTTTATCTAAACACAAACAATTTTTTAAATAACTTAGTAAGAATTTATCTAAACACAAACAATTCAAACATAATTAAAAAGACAACTAAGAAAACAAACAATTTAAAGAGCAGCTTAGGCCTCATTTAGAAGAACATGAGATTTATTGTGACGAATTTGGTGTAACTCGAGTTGTTAATGAGCGAGTTAAAACGAGCAGTTAGTCAACGAATTATGAACGAGTTACGAGTTTAAGCGATTTTGTACAGCCCTACGTACAATTGTCTCCAAAGTAGGGCTGTCAACGAGCTGGCTCGGGCCGACCTAGGCCCTAGCTCAGCTCGTTAATTTTGGACCGAGCTCTTACCGAGCGAGCTGGACCTTGGCACCCGAGCTAAAAGTCCAGCTTGAAATCGTGACGAGCTAGCCCGAGCTAACTCGCGAGTTGACGAGCTGGCTCGCTGGGTTTGGTTGGATCTTATTTTAAGAAGAAAATAAATTCTACACACTTTTTGAATCGAACTGAACCGAACTAGACCGAGCTAGATAGTATAAAATGCACACAAAATCAGACAAATTCACAAATTGATACTAGCCGAGCTAGCTCGCGAGCTGACGAGCAACCTAGGCCCTATCTTGAACTCGTTAATTCTGGACCGAGCTAGTGGCGAGCTGGCTCGTTAACAGCTCGGTCCAGTAACGAATGAGCTGTTAGCGAGCAAGTCAGATGCGAGTCACGATCGAGCCACGAGCTACGAGTTTTTTTGCCACCCCTACTCCTAAGCGATGCACAGACTTAGATTCTGCCTCTTTTTTATTAATACAAAAAAAAAAAACAAATTAGCAAATCTGCCCTTCCCTCCAAATTTTTATTAAAACTACTCGGACCGCCCCACTGTGGGGCGGTCCACTATTCATACCAGACCGCCCCCAGTGGGGTGGTCCACTGCCTGCACCAAACCGCCTCCCAATGGGGCGGTCCGCTATAAAACACCTATATAATGCAATTTTCTCTCCTGCCACTGACAAATTCATTCTAACTTAGCTGAAAGAGAAAGAGGAAGAAGAGGAAGAAAGAGAGGCGATTTGGTAGATATTTCAGATAACAATAGAGGTAGATCTTCACAATTTTTTTTAATTGATTAACTTAATTTGTCTTTTTTAATTCATTTTTTTGGACGTGAATGATGTACAGTAACAATTGAGGTAGAGAGAAAGAGAGCAACCAAGGTAGGTTGTCCTATCGTGGCCTAGCGAGAGGAGGGTCAATTAGTGATCGAGGTAAAAATGAGAGAAAAAAGTACAAGTGTCAAATATGCCCTGATACACAGACATGTTGATCATTCATACAGCCGGAATATCTTAGTTATGAAATTCCGGACGATGACTTTGTGGAAAACCCCTACGGTAATTTTTCAAAACAAAGAAGGTTGGTCGAAAGCCTCCAGCATCGGACGATGAGTTTGTTCCGTGTACTTATACTGGTAAGGCTACCACTTCGTCTGCTGTGATTGATCCAGATCCGGCAAAATCCGATGATGACTTTGTTCCATGTACTTTCAAGGCTTGTTGTAAGAAGTAGTACTACTTATTAAGAATTTATGTTATAGACTTTATTCCATGCAGTCTTTATTTCATCAATTTTGTGTTTGTTTATATTTTATGTTGTCAATTTGTGTATATGTAATTAAGTTATGAAAATAACAAAACTCAAGAATATAAAATAATTTCACAAACTCTAAATTAAATAGTTCACAAACTACCAATTAAAATAGTTCACAACATACATCTAAATAAAATAGATCACAACATGCATCTCAAGTAACTTGGTAATCATCGATGACGTCCGAACAAACAAGTCAATGAGTTTTGGGTCTGCTTGCAAATAGTTGTGCGACACTACTGGATGTCTCTCCATGGCTACTACCGGTTCTTGGGCTTTCATGAGTGCGCTGGCTACTACCGGTTGCCTCAGCAACAACTCTAGCATTTTCGCTTTCATTGGCTTCGTTTATGGCATCTGCATTGCATTCCAGTTCAACAAACATGGTATGATATTGAAATAATAAAATATTAAATAAAATTTAAAATCAAATGTACTTGCTTGCTGCCTGTCAGAAGTTGAACGGCGAGCCTGATATCCCAATCGCCTACCTTGTATCTGGTTCATGGTCATTACAGCACGCTTGTGGGGCCTTCTCCCTAACCTGATCCCCTTTGCGAGCATGATTCTATGCACTATATAGGCCGGCCACGCATGCTGGTTGGGGTAAGGATGGAAAGATGCACCCCAAGTACTCTCAAGATTGATAAAATATGATAGAAACTGAAATGGAAATATGGTACATGTCTATGACAAAATCATCCTCAGAGAAGTTTCTTTCTCGGCACACCGCCATAACATGAGAATAAGGTAGGTGAACTAATTGGATTCCTTGGCAAGTACATGTTACAGTATTGTTAGGTCAAAAAATAACAACATACTTGAACATCCTTTTAACAAACTCCATAGTCCCATCCGGTCTACGGCTGGTTGGAACGTACTCACCTAGACAGTGCACTTCGAATTCCAAGGTGCGATCTCAGTACGGGACAACTTTCATAATTGAACCTTTCTCCCTATGTTTCCTTAGTTTCCCCTCCACCCTTGTTGAAAATGTTTGATTCCTGGTCAGTAATTTGAGGGCTTTAACACGCCGTTCAATAAACCATGCATTTAACTTGTAGAAGGTGTCCTCTACAATTGCTGCCACGGGCAACATCTGGCTCTACTTGAAAACATTATTCAAGGACTCGGACCCATTTGTGGTCATTATTCCCCATCGGTAACCTCCATCATGGGCTTGAAATATTTTCTCATATGCGGGTGGCTCTTGCAGATCTCTGGGATTATTTTGCCCACCTTGAGTAAGTATGAATTTGCCTTTGGATAGTACTACACAAAAATACAATTTTAGATGAGAAAATATAAGTAAATAATTCAAAAAAATTTCATCTACAATATGTTAAATACCAAAATAAAAATATACATACCTTGGCAAACTCTTTGAACATCTCTTCCACTATTCTCGGCTTCTTCCTCCTGCAGCCAATTTTGAATGTAACTGCAACCCATTTATCGTATCCAGTGTTCTTGTTTAGGTTGTCTGCAATGTGTTACATACACAGCCTGTGCACACAGTCGCCGTCCGCTGTCGACCACCCGAAATCTCTGTGATCAAAAACACATTTGATTTCTTTGTGCTGCTCTTGTATGACACAAAAGAACCTGTTGCCAACCACTTCTCTTCGTAAAAAGCTCATGAAAAATCCCCAATTTTCACCATCCTCCTTCTATACAATTGCAAAGGCCAAAAGGCAACAACTGGTTTTCAGCATCATATGCACATGCTATCAACAGTCTCCCCTCGTAACGGCCAGACAGGAAGCATGCATCTATACAGATTACCGGTCTAATGTATGGCACAACTTGAATACATAGACCAAAAGCCCATGTTATGGGCTTGAATTGCAATGCGCCATCGATATCGGGTATGCTCAGATTCCAACATTCATACGTTGTGCCGGGATTTGTACTTGCTATGCCTGGAGCAATGGTGCAAGCAAGTTGTATGAACCCTGCCAACTACCGAACATTCGGCAGATCGGAAGTTCACGCTCTCTCCACAACCTGTTGTATTTTGGGATGACATGTTGGTAAACGCGTCTGACATGTCTAGCGACATCCTTAATGCTCATCGATGGGTCCTCCTTAACGTCATTCTCAATTACATCGGCCATAAGTGAAGCCATAAGTTGTGCATGGTTTGTCCTTGAGAACGCAGAATTGCATGTATGAGGTGGTTCACACTTCTTAATAATCCAAGCCTCTCTCTTACCCACAGGGGTTGCAAAAAGACAGAAGTCGCAACGCGGTGCGTCCTTACAAACAACAACTAACCTTTTTTGGTTCCTTTTTTGTACTCTGCACTCCCAGTTGCTGTGAACATGAACCTCATTGATTTTCTTCATAAGTTCATCTAAGTTGGTATAAACCTGCTGCGGAGCAAGCTCCGAATTGTATACGACACGCTTCCTAAACCAACTTATGTCTGCTTCTTCAAAACCAGTGGTATCGTTGAATGTGGGGCATGGATGCCTATCTGACCGACCTCTAATCGGAAATCTGTCTTCCCTAGGTAAATAATCTCTATCACCATCTGATAAGTGATCAGAATTCCAATCCCCATCCCAATCATCACCCGTGTCCATTTCCTTTTCTGGTATGGCATCGATCCCTTCACTATCAAGGTCAATATCACTCTGGGTAATAACGGGTGCCAGTATAGGTATTGATGGTAGTACAGATAAAAATCTGGGTTGGATTGCGGTTTCAGGAGGAGGTGGTAGTGGTGGTAGCTCGGTGGTATAATCATCCATGTTACAATCAGTGGTATAATCAGGTACATAATTGTCATAAACCGGTGGTACATACGGTTCATAACTCGAGTGGTGGGGGTTGTCATAACCCGAGTGGCGGGGGTTGTCATAACCCGAGTTGTCATAACTCGAGTGACACGGGTTGTCATAACCCGAGTTGTCATAACTTGTATTTTCCGTAGAAGTTCCAACCCCAGGTTGACACGGAACTCTCCTGAAATATAAGTCCATTACCGGGGTACCCTATGACTGAAAAGCATTGTAAATACTCCTCCATAACGTCTCATCTGTTATTGGATACCTGGTATAGTAAGGTCTACCCCCCTTATTGTGTTAATCCGAGTAAATAAATCTACGTCATACCGATTGGGGTTTACACCAGTCTTTTCGTACACCATGCCCTTAAGTTCCACAAATGAGGTATTTTCATTCACCTCGAAGCCATAGGCAGCCTCCTTAGTGTACTGTGCTCCCTCCACACTCCGGACTAGCTTCCCGCCCACATACAGTGCAACTAACATTTTTCGGTTTGAGAGCTACTGTTTAAAAATTAATGTAAAAAATGATTTAAAAAATTAATTAAAAAAATTAAATTAATTAAAAAATAAAATTAATAAAATTAATTAAATATACCTCTACTGTTGCCTGCAATCGCCACGAAATCGCCTCTCTTTCTTCCTCTTTCTCTTTTAGCTAAGTTAGAATGAATTTGTGAGTGGCAGGAGAGAGAAAACTGCCTTACATAGGGGTTTTATAGTGGACCGCCCCACTGAGGAGTGGTATGGTGCAGGCAATGGACCGCCCCACAGGGGGCGGTCTGGTATGAATAGTGGACCGCCCCACTGTGGGGCGGTCCGGGTAGTTTTAATAAAAATTTGGAGGGGAGGACAAATTTGTTAATTTGTTTTTTTTTGTATTAATAAAAAAAGCGGTAGATTCTGCTGGTCTTTTTTTCTTTTTTTATAAAAAAAATATGTTTGACACAAAAGAAAACCAAAATCTTAGAAAAAAATAATCTGATACAGTTATTGATCTGTTCTTGGGTCCAGAGACAGCTTTGGGCAGAGAGAATGGTCAAGAAAAAATAGTTAATGTGCTATAAAATAATAGAAGCAAGACAATCGTGTCTTTCAAGTTTGAAACTATAAAATAAGGAGCCACTAGACATCGATAATGTGCTATTATATATATATATATATATATATATAATATATATATATATATATATATAGAGATTGGCTAATGTAATAACGTTAGAACTTCGGGCCGAGTTCTAACGGGTCGTTTTGCAATTTCAAAATCCAAACAACCCATCGAACCGTTCAACTGTTCTCTATATTGAAATGTGCTGGAGACCAAATTTACATTTTTTGGAATTTTTTTTGCTATTTATTAAGCCACTTGAAAGTTTTTTGATCCAACGTGAACAGTAAAAAACAGCCAAATTTTCTGGACCACCGGATCAGAATTTTCAAAGTGGTTAATAAATAGCAAAAAATTCCAAAAAATGTAAAAATTTGGTCTCCAAGCACATTTCAATATAGAGAACATGTTTGAACGGTTCGGATGGGTTGTTGGATTTTGAAATTGCAAAAACGACCCGTTAGAACTTCGGGCCGAAGTTTAACGTTATTACATTAGCCAATCTATATATATATATATATATATATATATATATATATATAGATATATATATATATTGGGTTGTTGAGTCTTTTATCTTTGACCGTAATATTTTTTAGACAATTAATTTACCAGAAAGTAAAAGAGAAACGAGCTGGCCACTTAATTGTCTGTTATTAAAAACACGACAGGTCATTCCCTAATTAAAAAGAAATTTGGATTTGTAAGTCGGATCTAGAAGTTTATAATTCAGACAAGTTTAAGTGGGTCAATTCGTCAATTAAAACTATGGTAGCAGGTGAAGAACCGAATTTTTTATTTCTAGCATTTTGAAAAATTAAAACTTCAAAGGCATGACTTTCTCAAAATTCAATGTTAGCAGTTCTATTTCTAGCATTTTTTTTGCGTGTCTTTCTTGCATGACATTCAATTAGGGTTGTAAATGAGCCGAGTTTAAACGAGTTATTCTCAACTCGTGCTTATTTCATTTAGTTAATGAGCGAGTCAACTCGAGTTGGAATGACAATAACGAGCTGTAAAACCAACTCGAATTAAGTTCATTACCAATTCGAGTTGGTTAACAACTCGTTTATAACTCGTTTAACCAGTCAATTTCCTTAGTTATATTTATATACTAGTAAGAGTTTATCTAAACACAAACAATTCAAACATAATTAAAAAGACAACTAATAAAACAAACAATTTAAATAGCAGCTTAGTAGTCATTTAGAAGGACATGAGATTTATTGTGACAAATTTGGTGTAACTCGAGTTGTTAATGAGCGAGTTGGGTTATGCTCAAAACTCAGCTCATTTATTAAACGAGTCAGCCAACTCGAGTTGAAACTGCCTCGAATTATAACTGAGTGAGTTAAAACGAGCAGTTAGTGAGCGAATTATGAACGACTTACGAGTTTAAGCGATTTTGTACAGCCCTACGTACAATTGTCTCCTAAGCGATGCACAGACTTAGATTCTGCTAGTGTTTTGAAAAAACCCACCCGGTCCAGGACCGGACCGGCCCGTCCCGTGCACCGAACCCGTCCCGGACCAAGGTTAGGTACGGTCCGGTCCGTGGACGGGCCGGTTTGTTTTCTTCCCACAAACCCGGACCGACCCCTCATTCTTCAACCCGTAGACCTGAGCCGTCTCGGACCGGACCAGAACCCGCCTTACCCGGACCCTCACCCATTGTACCCAGACCCAGACCCGCATAACCCGGACCCCAACCCGCGTTACCCGGACCCCAAACCCGCTGGACCCGCCAGACCCTCGCCTGGACCCGTCGGACCCGGACCTAGACCCGCTGGACCCACCGGCCCCCCGATTTGACCCCCGATTTGACCAATTACTGTAGCAATACGAAATTTTTTGAATCCAAAGGCTCCAAAATTACTGTAGCAATCCGAATTTCTCCCCCAAAATTTCCCTATAAATTTACACCCCATCCTTCTCTCATTTTCACAGAAACTCTCATTATTTTCAATCTAATACTCTCAATCTCATATTCTCAATTTCTCATACTCTCATACTCTCATTATGTTTATTGTTCCTAAATTAATTTAATTATTAGGAAAAAAATATAGTTGCAAATTTATTTTATTCCGCAAAGGCGCGAGATACGGTTGAGCAAGTTTATTTCATCCCGCAAAGGCGCAAGTTTATTTCATCCCGCAAAGGTTAGATTAATTTTTAAAATAGCTTAAATAAGTTAGATTTATTGTTAATTTTATTATAAATAGGTTAGATTAATTTTTAAATAGCTTAAATATGTTAGATTTATTGTTAGTTTTATTATAAATAGGTTAGATTAATTTTTAAAGTAGCTTAAATATGTTAGATTTATTGTTAATTTTGTAGAATAGGTTAGATTTATTTTAAAATAGGTTAGATTTATTTTTGAATAGGTTAGATTTATTTTTGAAATATGTTAGATTTATTTATAAATAGGTTAGATCTATTTTTAAAATAGCCTAAATATGTTAAATTCGGTTTTTGAATAGGTTATATTTATTCTAAATAGGTTATATTTATTTTAAAATTGGTTATATTTATTTTTAAATTCGGATATTTATTTTAAATAAGTTATGTTTATTTTTAGAATAGGTTAGATTTATTTAAAAATATGTTAGATTTATTTTTGAATAGGGTAAATTTATTTTTGAAATATGTTAGATTTATTTATAATAGGTTATATTTATTTTAAAATTGGTTAGATTTATTTTAAAATTGGTTAGATTTATTTTTGAAATATGTGAGATCTATTTATAAATAGGTTAGATTTATTTTCAAAATAGCTTAAATAGGTTAGATTTAATTTTTAATTCGTTTTTTATTTTTAAGTAAGTTAGATTTAATTTTAAATAGGTTTTATTTATTCTGAATAAGTTATATTTATTTTAAAATTGGTTATATTTATTTTGAATTTGATTTTTGAATAGGTTATTTTTTTTAAAATTGGTTAGATTTATTCTAATAACAATGATGATAATGATAATGATGATAACAACAATAATCTTTACTCTAATAACAATGATGATAATGATGATAACAACAATAACAATAATAATAATTTTATGAATATAATTAGCCAATTCTAACACTGTTTCTGATTTCTTAATATGTGTTCGACAATAATTTGCAGTCGGAATTATAATGCAATTTTATGTTTTTTACTAGTCCGATATACTTGGCTAACTTGTCCTTCAATTAATTTTTCAGTTCTAAACAATTTTCTTGTATATGTTTGTCAATAAACATAAATAGCAACATTTCCATTATCTTTTTTGCAGAAGTCCAAATCTTACCGAATTTCGCCACAAAAAGAAAAAAAAAAAAAGTATGACGATTGACGATCGACCACAATCGCAGTTGGTTAATTGCCAGTAGTAGTCAAATTATTCTTCGCTGAAAATTCGGTCTCGCGATATAAAAACCCAATTATAATTAATTTATGAGATGTTAACATGAGGTTGGCATGCCCCAAATATCAGTGTTTTTTTTTCATAAAGTTGGTAATACCAATCATGTACGTATTTCCCATTTTTTTAAAAATTTTTGTTCGTTGCAAGAGAGAGAGAGGAAGTTCGGGGAAGGTTTCCAGAAACCCACTATAAAAAGCAACCTCTCGGTGTGGAGTTCCTTCATCTCAATCTCACACACACACAAATTAAAGTTCTCGTGCCATTTTAATCTCCCCCCACACTCACTAATTTCACTTCATTTATACATCAAGAAGAAAAACATATATGGGATCTCATGGTTTAGATGTTGCCGTCACTAGTGGAAAATATGGAATCAGGATCGGTTATAGATAGATATCAGGATCGGGCCACAACCGATCCTGATCGGGGCGATCCTGATACTACAATAATCTGGATCGGTTAAATAACCGATCCTGATAGTTACTATCAGGATCGGTTGTTTGAAACAACCGATCCTGATAGTTACTATCAGGATCAGTTGTTTCAAAAAACCAATCCTGATGTTATACTATCAGGATCGGTTGTTTCAAACAACTGATCCTGATAGTAACTATCAGGATCAGTTGTTTCAAACAACCGATCCTGATGTTATACTATCAGGATCAGTTGTTTCAAACAACCGATCCTGATGTTATATTGGATCTAAAAAAATATTTTTTTTATTTGGCCAGCTTCCAATATATTTGCTGGCCAACATAAAATATTTTTTTTATTTACCATTGATTTATTGGAGCTCAAAACCAATTAAGAACACAAAATAAAATTCATGAAACACAAAAAGAAGTACAATAGTTGAAGAAATTTGGTGCAATAGCAAAATAAAATTCAGCCACATGTATGGCACTCCCTCTTTTATCGTCTCCACCAGTGCAAACTTCAAAATCTGAACAAATATTTATATCATTAATAGCTTGCTTGTGCATCTTCGATACATGTATTATTTAAATTGAAAGACAAGGAAAACCTAGCTAGCATACCTCAAAGTGTACCTCTTCACCGCCGATGGAATAATCTCAAAAAGCCTTGCTCAAATGGAAAAAAAAAAAATTGAAACCATGAACTGTAATACTGCAATTTAGTGTAAATTAAAAATACAAAAGATGCTCAAATGTACATAAGAGATTTGAGGAAATAAACAGTATGTACCTTAAGTATAATTTAAGGGCATAAGCCGGGGCATCATCCTTCATCTCATTCCATGAACTTGGAAGAGTTGGATGGCACATCCTTGTTAGTTTTCGTCTTCTTCGCCTTTTTTGACATGATCAAGACAGAGAGAGACAGAGATTGCTAAGTTGAGAGGCGTCGGAGACAGAGAGAGAGACGTAGGAGTTGAGAGGCGGGTTTGATTTTTGCTAAGTTGAAAATGAGAGGCGCGAAATGAAAATAAGAACCCTAGAAGAGGGAGAGACTGAGACAGAGAGAGAGACGGAGGAGTTGAGAGGCGGGTTTGATTTTTTTCGTTAAGTTGAAAATGAGAGGCGCGGAATGAAAATAAGAACCCTAGGGAGTTATCAGGATCGGTTATTTGAAACAACCGATCCTGATAGTATCAGGATCAGTTATTTCGAAATAACCGATCCTGATAACTACTATTAGGATCGGTTGTTTTAAACAACTGATCCTAACAACCGATCCTGATACTTTTTTTTTTTTACAGATCCTAATTACTACTTATTGTAAAAAAAAAAAAAAAAAAAAAAAAAAAAAAAAAAAAAAAAGGTATCAGGATCAGTTTTTAAAACAACCGATCCTGATACTTTTTTTTTTTATACAGATCCTAATTACTACTGATCGTAAAAAATAAAAAAATAAGAAAAAGGTATCAGGATCGGTTGTTTAAAACAACCGATCCTGATACTTTTTTCCTTTTTTACAGATCCTAATTACTACTATCAGGATCGGTGTTTTAAAAACCGATCTTAATATATGCTAATTAGGATCGGTTGTTTGGTAGAACTGATCCTGATAGTATCAAGATCGATTTTTAGAAACAACCGATCCTAATAGTTCATAAATTAGGATCGGTTGATCAAAAAACCCGATCTGATTAGTTTTTAGGATCGGTTTTATTAAGAAAACCGATCCAGATAGATATTAGTATCGGTTGTTTGATATAGCCGATCCAGTCGCAAGGACTATACTGACGAGGAAGCGTGCATGTACGCATTGCAGCTCTCGAGCGCCTCCATCCTCCCCATGACCCTCAAGGCCGCAATTGAGCTCGACGTGCTCGAAATCCTTGTCAAGGGCTGTGGTGGCCATTTTAGCAATCCCGTCATGACTGCGAGTGACGTTGCATCGCATCTGAAGACCAACAATCCTCAGGTACGTACGTGTTAATTTACTGCATGTGTAATTAATTAAATTTGAATTTTGCTATTACAGGTGCTGAAAAGCGAAAAATGTTCCTGGCCGGGCGTATTTTAAGATGATCCACAGGAAATGATATTTCTAATTTAAAAAAAAAATCAGAACGGAAAAAATAAAATAATTAAGTTTTCTTAATAATTAATTTGGAGATAGGATTACCAAAATCATACTTCCAGGCTGAGAATGTGGGTACTTTCAAGTACGAATTTTGAACCTAATTACTTAACCATCTCTTTTTTTTGTTGTTGACAAAATTAAGTGGGGATTCCTAGTTTCATTACGAAACTTAAAGATTCATACAAAAGCAGCATTAGTTAACCATCTTAAATCATGAGTTCCGTATGCAATGACAAACAAGTCCTATCGTGCCAAAATTCACGCGGACAGTTTAGATTCATTGGACAATTTTATATTTTTTAAGTTCTAAACCATTTGCACGAATCTCAAAGCAGACTGGACGGTTTAAATTTGGTTCTGGATAAAATTGTGTCCAAATTAAGCACTTTGGACAAAACTGAATTCCCATTTTTTTACCATGCATGTCCATATGGAACATTCCAAATTAAGCAAGCAATCATGCCAGCACAAATTTAGTGAATACATACATAGTAGCACACACGTTAAATAATTAAGAGTATGGAAAATTTCCAGCCTTTAATTATATTTAATTCCCAATTCAGCCGTGCCTGACTTGTTTAATTTTCAGGCAGCAGAGATGCTGGACAGGATGCTGAGACTTCTTGCATCATACAATGTGATCCAATGTGAAGTAGAAATAAATGATGATCGTAAGAATATTATGACGAGGCGGTACGGGCCGGCCAAGGTGTGCAAGTGGCTAACAAAGAACGAGGATGGCGTCTCCATGGCTGCTCTTGCACTGATGAACCAAGACAAGGTCCTTATGGAGAGCTGGTATGCATGCATATATTTCCTTTAATTTTGACGAGTTTGGTCATGTGTTGTGTGCTTTCAAAGATGCATCATAATATCTGGTTAAGTAATTACAATGGGGGTATTAACTAATTGTTTAAGGGGAATTTATATATGTACATCTAATTAAAAATGCCAGGTAACACTAACTTGGATGATGGGTTCCATCTTTCATCAACATTCACCAACCAAGACGCATGATATGCGCTTCTTAATTTACTCCGCATATTGCTATGAATTAGCTAGCAAATTTAAACGCTCCTTTAGATTATAAATTAAACAGCTAGCCTGCTCCATTATCTAATTAATTAATCAATCTAGCATCCAGTATCCTCATACAAGGAGTCATATGGAAGCCTTTATTCGATAAACTGGTAATTAATTAATCATGTACGTCAAAATGTGTCCCAAGATTGAAGGTTCTACTTCTACCCCCAACAGTCAATCATGCATGGACTACAAAATTCAGATCAGACCAAATTTATACTTAACATTCGTCTTATAATGACTAATAATTTTTAAGAGCTATTTGAATATATATTTATTAAATAAATTAGTAACTCTTCAAAATATTGACACTGTCGGATTCTGTACTGCACCTATACCACACATATATAGCCCTCTTGAAGAAGGAAGTCAGGAACATATATATCACCTGGAAAAATTTGTGCTGTGATGGCAGGTACTATCTAAAGGATGCAGTTTTGGAAGGTTGTGTCCCTTTTAACAAGGCACATGGAATGACAGCATTTGAGTACAATGCAAAGGATCAACGAGTCAGTCGTTTATTCAATGAGGGGATGAAGAACCATTCTATCATCTTCACAAAAAGTTTCCTACAATTATACCATGGATTTAATGACATAAACACACTTGTTGATGTTGGCGGTGGAGTCGGTGCGACTTTGAACATGATCACCTCAAAGTACCCAAAGATTAACGGGATTAATTTTGATCTTTCCCATGTTATTGCTGATGCGCCGCCTTACCCCAGTATGTTCACTCTGCCATCCCTTTCTTTCTCTAGAAAAAACAGAGAACAAAAATAATTTTCTTTTAGGTTCACTATGACATGATCAGTGTTATGGTTCTCTGGTGACATTGGAAATAACTAAAATATTACAAGTTAACTGGAAAAGAATTTATTTTTTCAAATAAATATGGTATTGGAATAAATTAGGAACAGAGAAAGTGCTAATAAGTGTCTTGCTGCTTTATTTATGAATTTTATGATCAATAGTTAACGTGTTGAATTTGATTTAGGAGTGGAGCATGTTGGTGGTGACATGTTCGCGAGTATACCAACAGCAGATGCCATCATGATGAAGGTTAGTCCAATCGCGAATTTATCTGTACTAAAGAAATTGCAATAAGTCGTATAGCAGAATTTCGTTATATCTTACAAGGTAAAAAGCAATAACAACTTGAACACTTGCAGTGGATTTTGCATGATTGGAGCGATGAGCATTGCGAGAAGATTTTGAAGAATTGCTACAAGGCCCTGCCAGAAAATGGAAAGGTCATCATATTGGATTGCATTGTGCCGGCAAATCCGGATGCAACCGCACGATGTGCCTTCCATGTCGACATGTTGATGTTGGCATACAACCCGGGAGGTAAAGAGAGAACCGAGAAAGAGTTTAGATCCTTAGCAGAAGGTGCTGGCTTCTCCGGGTTTAAGACAACATATGTATCTGCCAATACTTGGGTCATTGAACTATCTAAATAGAGGAAATTAAACCAATACTTTCACCATTTTGCATTTGAATTGTGCAATCATCTTCGCTGTAACATGCACTTTATTAAAGTATGTAATTCTTTTGGAACGTTTTTATGTAATAAATATGTTGTACCAATTTTCCTGTGTCTTAAGTACAAAATTGTCAAAATCGGTATATTAGAAACATGTACTGCTTGCTATATTTTTTTTTAGTCTGTGACTGCTGATATAAAACTTGAGATATCAGCAAAGCATGCTATATACATGCACCAAGTGTGCACAAAAATATTCGGAGGAAAGCATCCTTTTCGGCTACAAAATTAATTGCTACTGAAGATTTACATAAATCACAATAATATTAATGGAGAGATTTAGAATTGGGGCACAGTAATTATGATTTGCAAAAGAGGCATTGTGTTAGTCTAACAAAAACTAGCCTCCGCAATTTGTTTTGCAAGTGGCCCTTTATGATATCCTTAATTATTGGACATATATTAGTGATCCGATTAGAGCTTCAATAACTCATTATTAATTAGTTGAAGAAGGTGGGTTAGTGAATGGGCCCATGTGATCATGTCCCAACCACCGTCTTTCCCTAGCAAAAGACAGATATAATTAATAACAGACAATTAATTAGTACCTTAATTGTGTCCGTGAATTATCTCCCGTTTAGGGCTTAATTATTATTATACTATACACTTTCTTTATACTATATATGCTTGAGGGCCCGATAAACAAATAATGACTTCAAGCAGCCGCCTTTAAAAATGCAACAGTTTTTTTAACCGACTTCTTTATTAATTACTGAAATGTTAGATGAATCAATAGTGGGTTTGGATGAATCAATTTAATAACCAAATTTAAGCTAACCCAATAGTTCAAAATAACTTACTTTTCCACCCAAACACAGAATAGCGATTTATTTTTTGCTATTTCGGAGCTAACATTTTTTCAAAAGTTGATTGTAATTTTTTTTGTAAATATTTAAAATTTAAATATTTAATCTCCATCTTATCTAAACTTTCTTTAAAAAAAATACTATGAGATTGACTACAAATTGACAGGAGTATATATTAACCTTTACTTCACTCCAAAAAATATAGAACAAAATTATTCACTATTATAAAAATTTAGTTGTGCTAAAAAATCATGAGAATATTTTTTATTAATTTTAAATGAAAATTGAAAGGATACTATCTAAAAAATGTAGATGAAAAGAAGAAGCGAGAGAGGAAATGATCGACAGGAGAGAAAATGCATGAATGTGGAATGGGAGAGGTTTCTTGGTTAATATTTTGTTTTTTTTATAGAGGTGTGTGTTGAAGTCAGCACCATCTAGAAGGCCCAAGTCTAATTTGGCACAACTAAGATTAATCTAGAAATATGTATAATAGAGAGTAATATATAAAATACCAAACCAACTAGAATTAGTTTGTAGAATCTAGAGTATTCCATTAGCTAGTATAAATAGGGACCCTTAGTCTTCATTTTGTATCAAGCAAATCAAGAAATTCCTCCTCTAGCTAAGAGTGAGTAGTGAGTGTGAGATAGTTGTGTAGAAGATATATATTGTAGTACTCCTCTCTTAGTGTTAGAAATAAATTTAATATTCAACAAGTGGTATCAGAGCGGGTTAGGTCATGTTGGCTAGGAGGTTTGTGTAACCCAAGTCCGTCGTGGTGTCAAAATGTCAGACTTGAGTGGCATGAGTGGTTTGATTGAGAAGTTGAATAATTATAATTATAGAGACTGGAGAACTTGTATTAAGTCATATTTGCAGGGTCAGGATTTGTGGGAGATCGTGGGTGGTGATGAGATCGAACTGCCACCGAATTCGATCCGAGCTTATAAGAAGTGGAAGGTGAAGGCCGGCCAAGCGTTATTTGTGTTGAAGGCTACGGTAGACAAGAGCCTACTGTCTCACATTACAGATGTGGAGACACCAAAAGAGGCATGGGATGTCTTCGCCGCGTTGTTTTCAAGGAAGAATACAAGTCGGCTGCAATTGCTCGAGAGGGAGCTGATGAATATCTCCCAAGGTGACATGACTGGCAAGCTCTCTGAACATCTCTGAATATCTCCCAATACAACTGTTTTTTCATCTACAATATGTTAAATACCAAAAATAAAAATATACATACCTTGGCAAGCTCTCTGAACATCTCTTCCACCCTTCTCGGCTTCTTCCTCCTGCAACCAATTTTGAATGTTTCTGCAAGCCATTTGTCATATCCAGTATTCTTGTTTAGGTTGTCTGCAACGTGTTGTATACACAGCCTATGCACACAGTCGCCGTCCGCTGTCGACCACCCAAAATCTTTGCGATAAAAAACATATTTGATTCTTTTGTGCTGATCTGATATGACACAAAAGAACATATTGCCAACCACTTCTCTTCGTAAAAAGCTCATGAAAAATCCCCAATTTTCAATATCCTCATTCTCAACAATTGCAAAGGCCAAAGGCAACAACTGGTTTTCAGCATCATATGCACATGCTATCAACAGTCTCCCCTCGTAACGGCCAGACGCGAAACATGCATCTATACTGATGACCGATCTAATGTATGGCACAGCTTGAATATATGGACCAAAAGCCCATGCTATTGTCTTGAATTGCAACGCGCCATCGATATCGGGTATGCTCAATTTCCAACATTCATACGTTGTTCAGGGATTTGTACTTGCTATGGCTGGAGCAATGGTGCAAGCAAGTTGTATGAACCCTGCCAACTACCGAACATTTAGCAGATCGCAAATTCACGCCCTCTCCACAACCTGTTGTATTTTGGGGTGACATGTTGGTAAACGCCTCTGACATGTCTAGCGACCTCCTTAATGCTCATCGATAGGTCCTCCTGAATGTCCGTCTCAATTACATCGGTAATAAGTGAAGCCGTAAGTTGTGCATGGTCTGTCCTTGATGACGCAGACTTGCATGTATAAGGTGGTTCACACTTCTTAATTATCCATGCCTCCCTCTTACCCACAGGGGTTGCAAAAAGACGGAAGTCTCAATGCGGTGCGTCTTTACAAACAACAACTAACCTTTTTTGGTCCCTTTTTTGTACTCTACACTCTCAGTTGCCGTGAACATGCACCTCATTGAGTTTCTTCGTAATTTCATCGAAGTTGGTATAAACATGCTGCGGAGCAAGCTCCGAATTGTATACGACACGCTTCCCAAACCAACTTATGTCTACTTCTTCAAAACCAGTGGTATCGTTGAATGTGGGGCACGGATGCCTTTCTGTCCGACCTCTAATCGAAAATCTATCTTTCCTAGGTAAATAATCTCCATCACCATCTGATAAGTGATTAGAATTCCAATCTCCGTCCTAAACATCACTCGTGTCCATTTCCTTTTCTAGTATGGCATTGATCTCTTCACCATCAAGGTCAATATTACTCCGGGTAACAATGTGTCACACCCCAAACCAGGATTTCCAAATTAGGGTGTGATCAGTCCCCGCCTCATGTCAATTAATTGAAATGACACGCAAGGCTAAACAAGAATAATAATCACACAGCGGAAGCAATAATAAAATAATCAAACAAAGTCATAAATATTAAATAAACATAACGTAATATATACATCAGATCATCCATACAAATCCCCACCGGGATCAAATATACATAATCTAGTCAAAAGATACATAATCTATCGAATCCAATGTGTATAACAAAAACATCGGACTCGCAAAGTCCTAAACAAAAGTCCCTAATCTATATCAGGCGGCATAGCCATCGGGGACAGCTCCTGGCATCTCCTGCTGCGGACCGTGAGACATTTAAACGTCCCCACAATCATTAAACTCTCTCGATAGACTGATTATGAATAGTAAGTCTGTCGAGGGTGAACCAGAAGGAACTGTAGAAAGAATGAATATTTCAAGTTCGATGTTCTCTCTATGTCTTGAAAACAGAGAGCATAGAACCGTGAGACATTTAATACACATGCACATACCTTCCCCTTTTGTGCAACTTTCTGTGCCCTACAATGTGAGACGATAAAGATCAACGGAGTTACCGATGAAGCAATCAGGCTAAGGCTATTTCAATTTCTCATTAAAAGATAAAGTGAGAGCATGGTTGTTTTCCTTATCGGGCCAATTCCATTCAAACTTGGGACCAATTGTTTAATGTGTTATTGTAAAATATTTTCCACCATCCAAAACTTCAAGATTCAGAAATGCAATTACTAATTTTGAACAAAGGGATGGTGCATCATTGTGTGAAGCATGGGATAGATATAAGGATATGTTAAGGTGTTGTCCACATCATGGTCTAGAAAGATGACTGATTGTTCAAATTTTTTATAATGGTCTAAACCTTATCGATAGGTTGTCTATTTATGCTTCCGCAGGAGGAGCAATTATGAACAAGGAACCTGACGAGGCTTACAACCTAATTGAAGAGATTGCAATTAACCAACAAAACTGGATCCCCGAGCGCAAGAAGCCAAAAAGCCAACTCCAACACCTAGCATGCAAGAGTAGATGAAATATCCAGGCTAAGCGCAAAGATTGATGCTTTGCAACTGGCACTCAATAAGCATACCAAGCAGCGAATGGTAGCAGCAGTTAATGCTGCAAGATCATGTGGCTATTTTGGAGGAGCACATGAGATGACCGAATGTATGAATGTGACGGAAACTAAGAAAGAAACAGAGCAAGTAAACGCCATCGACAACAGCTTTCGACCTCAGCCCGCCTACAATTCATACCATCTGAATAACCAAAACCATCCAAATCTCTCATATGCAAACAATCAAAGACCTGCTGCACCTCAACAGAACTACCAACCACAACCCAATTATCAACGAAGATACAACAACTCTCAATCGAACTACCAATCGAGGCAGTACAACCAACCACAGCAACCTGACATCACATCACTAATGGAGAGATTCCTAGAGAAGCAAGACAAGGCTAACGCCGAAATCACACAAAAGATTGAATCCTTAACAAACCGCAACAAAGACTTAGAAGACCATATCTCTAAGATGGCTAAAGAACTCTCTAACATTGCACGTGGAAAAGGCAAATTTGCAGGCCAATCGAAAGAAAACTCGAGAGAGAATTGCAAAAACATAACGTTAAGGAGCGGTACAGCTTACAAGGGACCTCCTATGCCCGATCTAACTTTCGATGAGATGCATGCAGAGCCATCACATTTCGAAGAATACGAGCCGCAACAACCGGAGCTGTCCATATTTGAAATGCAAGCAGACCCTATTGAGGAGCAGAATGACACCATAGGTGGAGACGAACGACAAACGAATTTGAATACATTGCACCACCACCCTACAAGCCACCTCTGCCATTCCCTCAAAGGTCGGCCAAGCATAAGATGGAGCCACAATTCGTGAGATTCATGGAGACGCTTAAGCAATTGCAAGTCACTATCCCCTTCACCGAGGCAATCGCAAGCATACCCTCGTATGCTAAATTCCTGAAGGAGATCCTTTCGAATCGCAGCAAACTCTAAGAATTTTCAACAGTTTCACTCAATCTGGAATGTAGTGCACTCGTGCAAAGCAAATTACTGGCAAAGTTGAAAGATCCGGGAAGCTTCTCGATACTATGCATAATTGGCACAACAAAATTTAAGAGAGCTTTATGTGATTTGGGAGCAAGTGTGAGTCTAATACCAATAACGGTGTTTGACAAATTAGAATGTGGAGACCTATCACCAACGCGGATCGCATTACAACTGGCTGATCGATCAATTCAATATCCTGAAGGAGTGTTGCTGGATGTACTGATCAAAGTTGGAGACTTTTGGATACCTGGAGATTTTGTTGTAGTTAACATGGAAGAAGATGAACACATTTCAATAATTATTGGAAGGCCATTCCTTGCCACATGCGGAGCAATGATTGATGTTAAGAATGTAAAAATTTCACTGAATGTCAAAAAGGATAAGGTTACTTACAACATAAACAGAGCTTTAAAATTCCCTTTTGACATTGATCGAATCTTTAATTTGGGCATCACTGATGAATTTGAAGAGGAAGAATATTCATTTGATGAAATGGGAGAATTCATGGGTATGGAGGAACTGGATAGCCTTTTTAGAAGGGAAAATGACGAAGTGCAACTTGAGCAGAATATCACCACTAAACCTGATAGAGTTTACAATGAGACATGCGCAAGTTGCACTACTGTCACAGAAAAAGGAGAAGAATTTTCCGTGTCTAAAATCCTACAACCTGTATTACCCAATACGGTCAGTAGCAAAGAAAAAAAAAGGAAAAGGTAACCTCTCCTCCATAGCTCGAACTTAAACCTCTTCCACCCAACCTACAGTATAAATTTCTAGGTCCCAACCGAACCTACCCGGTGATTGTCGGCTCTCAGCTCGACAAGACCCAAGTCAGTAGACTCGTCAACACACTCAGGAAACACAAGAAAGCCATTGGCTACACGATTGATGACATTAAAGGCCTCAGTCCTACCATCTGCATGCACCGAATTCTACTCGAGGAAGACCACAAACCTTCGAGAGAACCGCAAAGAAGACTTAATCCTAACCTGAAGGAAGTGGTCAAGAAAGAAGTCCTAAAGCTGCTAGATGCAGGCATCATTTATCCCATCTCAGATAGCAACTGGGTTAGTCCCGTCCAGGTCGTTCCAAAGAAGGGAGACACCACAGTTGTGAAGGGAGATATGTCATGATTATCTTTTGAACCTATTTTGAACTGTCTCATTAATTTGGTGATCTGCGGTGGATTAAACTATTAATTTTGGTTTTCTTCTTCTTTTTTCTTTTTTTAATCTGCAATGTTTAGGTTTTAAATAAAATTATAACTCTAGTTATTCGGACGGTGATTAATGAGGACTTGTAACAGATGTGTCGATTTTTTGTTACAAAAGAATTTATATATACAAACTATATGTGAAAAAAAAACATATATTGTCCTTTGTGTGATACTAAAAATGCATAGAAATAGTCTGTAAGTTTTGATCCTCATCTGATACTAAAGAAAACCGTTCAGGAAAAAAAATGCATTTTAACGGTCAGATAATAAGAAAATTTCTCTGAAGTTAGTAAGCTTGATTCTCATACTTCTTTTAAAAAAATTATGTGAAAACGGTTGCTGTATTTCTTACTTTTTTTTGTACAGGTAATTTGAATAAATAATATAACTTGTGTAACACAAGAATGACAAGTTCCATCATCAGTTGGCATTATACAAATCCTAGTGGCCAATATGATATATATATGCTATGCATGATTAATGCACAAAATAGTTTACATGTTAATTATTTT
This sequence comes from Carex parvula, assembly GCA_025461045.1. NCBI lineage: Eukaryota > Viridiplantae > Streptophyta > Magnoliopsida > Poales > Cyperaceae > Carex > Carex parvula. Next base: position 2,387,717 of record JAJGRW010000063.1, read on the forward strand.
CATATTTTTGTCTTGCACTGAAAAGTAGACCTCTTACCAAATTCAAGGCAATTATTGTACCGCCTAATTGTTGGATGAGGACGACTGGACGACTATATCTTGCCAAATCGGTGAAGATTTTGATTGGGAAAATGATGGTGGTACTGATAATAATATATATAATCGTATGCATGTTGGCATGTCGACTTTAATACGCAGAAAAAGAGAGGCAACTTTTTTACCAATATTTTATTGGCAAACGTACCTAACTTATCGAGCGAACTAAGTTGACGTTAAAACTAAGGGTCCGTCTAGCTCTCCCCCGTAAACAATTTTCCGTTTCATCCCCCGTCAGTTGCATTAATTAACTGTCAGTTGCATAACTGTCAGTGTATTTTAGGAATTTGCAGAAGTATTCATATGTAGCACAACTAGTATTCATCCATCTATATGAAGGTATTCACATTTGCAATAGAAACATATTTGGATATATTACAACAAGAAAGTAGGGGACAAACAACATGTGTGGGGGACCGCACAACTGTCAGAGCATTAATTAAGTGGGGGACCGCATAACCGTCAGCGCATTAATTAAGTGGGGGACTTCTAACTACCTTCAGCTCATTTTAGAAATTTGCAAAAAAAGTATTCATCTGTAACACAACTAGCATTCATCCATCTATATAAATGTATTCATCTTTGCAATAGAAGCATATTTGGACACATCAACTACTCATCTTTTACACGTTTTTAGAGATGGGTTTTTTTTCTCCGTTCAATCTAACCAATATTTCTGACGATTTATGAGGAATTTTGCAAATCTAAAACCACCACCGTCTTCTACACAATTTTCTCTTTCAAATGAGATCCATGATGACATACTTTTGAGTTGTCCGTTGCACAAGTATTCACACCTCGTCATGCAAGTATTGATCCCGCATTAAGCAAGTATTCATCCTCACCGTGTAAGTGTAAATAGTTAATGTACCAAGAGTATTACACGTTTTTAGAGATGGGTTTTTTTTTCTCCGTTCAATCTAACCAATATTTCTAACGATCTGTGAGGAATTTTGCAAATCTAAAACCACGAATGTCTTCTACACAATTTTCTCTTTCAAATGAGATCCATGATGACATACTTTCGAGTTGTCCGTTGCACAAGTATTCACACCTCGTCATGCAAGTATTCATCCCGCATTAAGCAAGTATTCATCCTCATCGTGTAAGTGTAAATAGTTGTACCAAGAGTATTACAAACATATGTACATACCAAACAAATAAAAAGTATCCATCCATAAGATATCAAGTATTTATACATATAAGTTAAAGTATTTATGTCTAAGATATTAAGTATTCATCCATAAACGTTGAAATATTCATCTTTAAAACATTAAGTATTCATCCATATGTACTTAGTACGCACTGGTCTAATTCACCATTAATAAAGCTTTGTTCTTTGCAAATAACTCGGATCTGATCCGGCGGAGGCGGATCTGACCAGGCGGTCGACAGTGATGGATCTAACCCGGCTGAGGCGGAGGTGGGAGAGAGAGGAGGCGGAGGTGGGAGAGAGAGGAGGCGAAGGTGGGAGGTGGGAGACGGAGGTGGAGGTGGGAGAGGGAGGCAGAGGCCGAGAGGGAGAGGTGGGAGAGGCGGGCGGAGGCGCAGAGGGAGAGGTGGGAGAGGCGGGCGGAGGTGGAGGCGGAGAGGTGGGAGAGGGAGGGAGAAAGAGGAAAGAAATAAATGGAGAAAATTGGGTAATTAATTTGTAGGGCCATTAGGTAGTTAGAATTTATAAAGTTAGTTAGAAAAGGTAGTTAGTTAGTTGGGAGATGAAATGGGGGATAGATAGATGGGGGAAGATATAATTACCCTAAAACTAATTCATTTTCGAGGCCTGCCAACTCTATATATGATACGAGTAAAATTAACCAGCGTGTCATTAAGTTTATCAATTCTCCTTGTGAACTGAATTAGAAAATCTATCGGATTAATTTTAAATAAAAAAATTTAACTATTAAAATTGATCTATTTTACAAGTAATGTGTCTACATGTCAAAATTTTAAGATTTAGACTTAACTTAGTATAAAGTCAAGCGGTTAAAACTAGAAGATTTATAAATCGTTTGTAATGCATTCATTTATTTTTAATAATTTTTGACCACTTGACTCTATATAAAATTAATTCGAATTCTTTTTTATTGCATATACACATTACTCATAAGATTGATCTGTTTCAACGATTTAAATTTATCATTTGAAGTCAATCCGAAAGATTTTAAAGTTAATTCACAAGAAATAAAGCCACTAACCTTCACAAATAAAGTTCACAAAGAGATTTTGTGATCTTAAAAACACCTAGTTTTACTCATATTATAAAACCATTATAAATTTGGATTTGGTGGTTGTGATAGTTCTGCGATTGGTGGCACATATTCTGTAGTCCTTTAATCATATCCAATATTATAGCTTTTTATTGTGCTTTGTGTATACTTATAAATTAGGATTTGGTTGTTGTGCTTTGTCTTTTATCATATCAAAATACCATTATCTCACTAGTGGAAAAACACATATCATGAACGGTTAAAAACACGCATCAGGAGCGGACCTAGAGGCGACACTGATCCAGCTGTTACAGATAGTAGAACTAATCAGGAACGGTTAAATAACCGACACTAAATCTCATAATCAGGAACGGTTGTTTGATATAGCCGATACTGATATGGACAATCAGGAACGGTTGATTATTATTAGCCGATACTGATGTTGATAATCAGGAACGGCCTTTAAAAACAACCGATACTGATTTTAACAATCAGGAACGGCGTTTTAATAAACAACCGTTACTGTTCATATATATATATATATATTTTTTTTTTTTGCAAAATGTGGGTATTCGCATGAGCTAATTCAAATATCACATTTAGATCAATAATTAATATGCCACAATCACAAACAAAAGACATCAAACAAGTTAATTGCCATAAAAAAATATCCAAATTTAATTCCATATATCCACAAAACACACAAAAGACACAAAATTATCCAAGTTAATTGTCATATATTCGTCTAAGTACTTAATTTGAGGCTTAAATATCAACGCCGGTCCAAAAAATGGAAAAATTCTATTGCAGGTGATGTGCTCTACCAGTTGGATATAGATCTATGATAAAATAACATACTGGCGACATCATAAACAATGACAGCGACTGAGGAGTCACGAATGTAGCTGGGAATAAGACTCCTAAATCGCTCTTGTCCAGCTGTATCCCTGTAGTTGAAATGTTAAATAATAATAAGATTCAGAACAAGACCAAGAAATGAGCCTAGAATAGATGACACAAACAACGCATAATGGGATAGCATAAGCCCTAATAGAAAACATAAATGATCCTGTCAATTGAGAATAAATTGAAAGCGTTATCTTGATAAATTGTAAAGGTAATGATACTAATTTAATTCCATGTAGCATACATAGCCATTATCAGTTTAATTCCATGTAGCATACATAGCCATTATCAGTTTTGCGATATAGCAAAACTGATGAGCATATACAACTAACTCTTCAGACTTCATTTGCCAATTCGACGAATTCCAGAGAAATCAAAATCCCAGATCTACCACTGCATTGCCAGTACACAGAATTTAACTAAGCACAAAATTATTTCTATAAAAGAAGCACTTCATTTTCATTATTTTTGCATGAACGTACCAAGAAAAAGAGTACCAATGAAATGAGAGCTCCTAGCTGTGTATAGTTTAGTCAATAGTCAGTCTCTATGCAAAGGCATCCTCTAGTATACTCTTGAGCAATCCTTGCTTTGAAATTGGTGCCATCATAATTTATCCTGTCTGTTCAGAAGGGATTTATGCAGGGCTCCAGGTTAATGAAAGTAAAAATATAAAAAATTAAAAAAAATAGGAGCCAGTTCAACTTTGTATTAAAAAAGAAAAAAAAAAGCTGAGCAATTAAGACTCAATGCTAAAATGAAGTTACCCCTTGATATGAGTATTAGGGACATTCTTTCTAGAATCAACAACCAAAGTGGAGAAAGACAAATAATGATCCTTTTGTGAGGAATTTGTGGACTCTGCACGGTTTCCCTCCAAAGTTTTGGTTTCTTTAGGTGCTGTTCCAAGTAGTTGAACTGTTAAGCTTCCACCTGAGTAAAGAAAGGCAATATGCGAAAAAAAAAACAGTTTTTATGTGACATAAGAATGTATCAAAAGCTAACCAACGTAATTTCCGATCACCCCCAAGCTCCATTCAACTAAGGACGTATCTTTTCTTAACTTATGATCATGCGTTTCATTGATCATAAACATGAAAGGTGAAGGTTTTGAGGCTGTGCTTACTTCGGCCAATTTTGAACACCACTTTGTAAAATATACAAAAGCCATTCTGAAGTTGATGTTTTTCAGAGAGACCTACAGAGGAAGAGACAGACAGACACATACAGAGAGAGAGAGAGAGTACATACAGAGAATCAAAACAGCACCAAACCAAGCAGTAGAACTCCATCTTTCACCTAAGAGAAACCATGCGAAGGCAGCACCCCAAACAGGTTCTAACCCGTATACAATCGCAGTCTCTGAAGCTGATATGTCCTTCATAGCATGCATCTATATGCAGAGATGTATAGTGACATTATTGTATTACTATTTTTATGCACACAGGATCTTAAAAATTTGCAGATAGAACAATCAATCCTTTTTTTTTGCAACATATCCAACATAATAAAAAAAATTACCACAAAATAGAACTGAAAAAGAATTCAAGAGATAAATTATATTTGGTCCCAAGTTTGTGTACTAGACTATTAGTAATAAGGAGATTGCATACAGCCCAAAACTTGTTCAATGAAATTCTACATATTGGAAATTTTATAACTTATCAGTAAAAGCAACACCAATAAACTAATCATGAAGAAAATGTAGACCTACCTCAGCCCATAGGCACAAAGCAGTGGAGAAGAGGCCTGTGTACAAAGCCGGTATCCAAGGAAATGAGGCACAATAATCCCAAAGAACCGTCAATTCAAATGAGGAAAACATAAATTGAGGCGAATCTGTTGAGTATTCTCTAATGGCAAACCACAGCATAGATGACAAGGCTACTACTATTACCTACACATGCAAGCAAAAGCCCCAGCTCTAGCCCTGCAGATCTGGTTTTGAAATCACCACTTGATTTGAATAAACACGGTATAAATGGTAGGGCACATATGCTGAATCGCACCATGTTGAAGAATGCTGGATCTGTTATCGCCTCTACCTCTTTTAGCACCGGTATGTCACTTGCTTAAAACAAAGGAAAAAAAAAAACCTCAGTATTTTTATAAAGAGAAGACTATAAAATTTCTTTACAATACAGCAGGATAGTACTTAGCATTGGTGTGGCAGTTGTAGGGGTATTTATATGGTACTGGCACCAATGAGAACCCATTTATTTATGCTCTCTCTAATTTCAGCTTGACTTCTGTATATAAGGAACTGGGAATTAAATTAAGTTGAAATTCTATTCAAAGACAACACAACCCAAATTATCAAGCGCAGGTATTGTGTGTTGACTGCCAACTGCAATCGGGTTCAAACCAGTTATAGAATCAATAGAGAAAAGAGGAATATTCATAATTTATGCGACATTAGTCCATCTCAACTTGTTTTCCTTGCTATTAACTACTAAATTCCAACTTGAAAGAACTCAAAGGTAGGATACCAGAGTTACCTGCGATTTGTAGAATTCTAGAGAGACGGGGCAAACCGAGTCTTGAGACAGTCGTGAGTGTTCCCACTGTGAGTGCGGTGACTAGAGTGGCATTTAGCATTTAGCATTGGTTGCTGCGCGGTTCAATTCGTCCGGCGAGATGGCCGCTGCGCGGATCAATTCGGAGCGAGGTGCGGCGGAGAGAAGCGGCGACTAGAGTGACCTCCAGGTGCGGCAGAGCGAGGTGCGGCGGAGCCGCCCGCGAGAGAGAGAGAGCCCGAGTGAAAAGCTTGGCGCAGAGAGAGAGAGCCCGCGAGAGAGAGAGAGAGAGACCCCGGGACGTGACTTGAGCGCGAGGGAGAGGGTATGAGTCCGAGAGAGATTTCAAAATGAGATATGAACCTAGCTTGGCGCAGAATGAACCCTAGCTTGGCCCATTAGCATCGGCTATTAAAATAACAGTTCCTAATACCTATCAGGAACGCACCTAATACAACCGATACAAAATACTACTAATCAGGAACGCCTCTTTATAAAACCGATCCTATTAAGACACAATCAGGAACGCCTCTTTATAAAAGACCGTTCCTGATTTGGCCAGCACTATCAAGAACGGATTTTTAAATACAACCGTTCCTGATAAGTGAAATCAAGGTCGGCTTTGTAATGTGCCCGTTGCTGATCTGTATCCGTATCGGGTGAGGCTTAAATCCGACACTGATGGGGCGACACTAATTGTACTTTTTCCACTAGTGTCTAGAGGTATGGCCTCTATTTATTTCATTGAAATAGGTACATATTTTTAAATTTGACATATTTTAACGTGTGTACTCGTAACAACTAGACTTGTAAAAATGATACTTCGTAAATCGTGTTAAGCTTCTAATTTTAACAATGGCATGCACATCATTGCTATTTTGATAGTCCGATTCGATCAGCTTATCTCTCATAATTTTTTATCGATGAGTATCATTCTTATCTCTTCTCATTTCACATGCATGTATGTGTTTCTATATATGTTGAATTATAGTGCGGTAATTGTACATATTGCATGTTGTTTATTACCATTGTAGATGTTTCAAGATTTAAACAAAGATAGTTATCTGTGTCCTAAATTTTCTGAATGCAAAATAATTTTCTATAAACAATATTTTATTTTAAAGATTAACAATTTCATCAATAGATATTTTTATGGAATAAAATTCGGGAGTAGAACTAGGGTACGTGTTCTTAAGCTCACAAGTTACTTGGTGAGCTTTATACTAAAATCTATCGGATTGATTTGAATAACAAATTCAAACCGTTGAACCGATCAACTTCAGAGTGATACGTTTACATGTCAAATTTATATTTTGTTGAATTCATTTAGTATAATGTCAAGCGGTCAAAAATTGATGAAAAATGAGCGTATTAAAGTTAACTTATAAACTTTTCTTTTTTATCGCTTGATCTTATACTAAATTAATTCGAAAATTTATAAATTTACATGGAAACGCATCAATTTCGATGTAGATCGGTTTTTCTGTTAAGGTTCGTCATTTGAAACCATTCTGATAGGTCAGAGACAAAATAGTGAACTCAACAAAACCCTAGTTCTACTGTAAAATCAGGAGAGCAGGCCTAGCGTTTGTAGTTAACATTATTGTATCCCACCAAGGATTAGGGGTGTCAATGGCACCCTTTTATTTGTTTACCCGATCCGTATCGTATTTGATTAGACGGATATGGATAAGATTCTTACCAATGATTTAAAATTAGCATTAATATTATCAAACCATGATTTGAAGTTAACCATTGGTTATTTTGCTAAAATTTCATTTGCTTCCTTTGCGTATAAAAAAAATAAAAATAAATGAGTGCATTAATTATTGTATGATTTGTATCCCAAACTCGTGAGTTTGACGCCTGTTGTGTAATTTATATTTCCCGCCTTATTGGTTTAACTAAAATCTGAATAATAGAATAAACTAATATAAAGCAAAGTACAGCTAACTCGCTATAAAATTCCTTCCAATTTAAGGACCAAGCAGAAACCAAAAAGCAATAACATCCATTTATCCAACCGACCTAAGAGAATCCCAAAAACCAAACTAAAGAAACCAACATGGAGTGCCCTGACATGCATGTGCTCAATGCTCAAGCAGAGTTATGGAACCTAACCTACAGTTTCATCAAATCCATGGCTCTAAAATGTGCAATTGAACTCGGTATTCCCAATGCAATCCATAACCACGGCCAGCCCATCACACTTCATGAGCTTCATGCTGTTCTCTCAATTCCCATGAACAACAAACCTAATTTGAGGCGCGCCTTCTGCGCATGCTTACTCATTTAGGTTTCCTAGTTGTTCAGGATACTAGCAAGAACAAAGAGCCAGCCTATGACCTTACTCCGATCTCACACCTTGTTATTAAGAAAGCCGACTCTGTTGAAATATATCATACACGGTCCGTATACTCTATACACGGACCGTGTACCTGCACTGCCAGACCAAAGAAGGAAGGCAGCTGCTGGCTATTAGAATTAATTTCCTTTATTTGTTTTCTTATTCTAAAAGATTGTTTCTCTATTTCTCTCTGTCTCTATATATTCTACTCTCTCCCTCCTGTAAATAATTCATTGAAAAGAAAAGAAATAAAAAGAGTGTGTGGGGGTGTGGAGGACGTAGGTACCAAGTTGGTACCGAACCTCGTTAAATCTTGTGTCTGACTCAATACACACGGACCGTATACCACTGTATACGGACCGTACAGTTCACCTATACTCGAATTATTACATGGTATCAGAGCGGTCCAGATCTAGGGATCTCTAATGGAAGGTGACAATCCGAGAACAGGGGTTGGGAAGGACCAAGACCACAGCGTTGACATGACTCTACTTCAAGCGCTGAAGGAACTTCGAACCTCCCAGAAAGCGACGGCTATGCCGGTTGAAGTACTGGTTCATTCGATCTCCGTCAAGTTTGATGGAACTAACTACGGGCTGTGGTTGTCCATGATGGAGACATACTTGGCTGGCAAGGGCAAGCTAGGCTATATACGTGAAGGTAATCCGGCACCTTCGATAGGTGAGGCCGGGTATGAGCAATGGAAGATGAATGACTCAATGGTGAAAGGTTTGATTCTTAACTCTCTTGACTCAAGCCTTATTGGAAATTTTCACCGATATTCTACTGCAAAGGAGGTTTGGGATGCCTTGGCTACCACCTTCTTTGATGGTTGTGATTCTTCTCAGATCTATGACCTTCAACAAAGGGTCCACCAATTAAAACAATCAGGTGGATCTTTGGAGAAATATTACAATGAGTTGCAGGGTTTATGGGAGGAGATTGACTTCAGAAGACCAAATCCTATGGTGTGCATGATAGATATTGAGAAGCATAACACTTGGGTTCAACAAGATCGGGTCTACAAGTTTCTGGCTGGACTAGACGATCGTCTAGATAGCACTCGGGCAGATATCATCCAAACTGTGCCCTTACTAACTGTGGAGCAGGCATATGCCCGGGTCAGGCGGGAGGAGATGAGGCAGAAGGTGATGTGCAGCAATGACAGTTTGTCTCAGCCGGCAGTCATGGCAATGAAGGTGCGGACCGTGTGGGCTCATACACGGACCGTGCGGGTCCATACATGAACCGTGCATCAGAGGTATCTCTTTCTCTTAAATCTGAAACAAAACAGGGTAAGCTGGTTGAAGGAGGATGTAGTCATTGCCGCAATCCAAAACACACTAAGGAAACATGCTTCAAGTTGCATGGGTATCCAGACTGGTGGCGCGAACTCAAGGAGAAAAAGGCCGCAGGGAACAAGAGAGGACCCGGTGGACAGGCACACCTAGCAGGATGCTCGGACCGGACACTCGGGAATACGGACCGTGCACTCAGGTATGCGGACCGTGCAGAGGACCACACAGGCAGAGCATCACTGACACTTTCGACTTATGTCAAAGGTACAGACAGATCTGCAGAGAAAGGTAATGCTCTTGTCACTCAGAATTTAGAAAAGTGGGTGATAGATTCAGGAGCAACTAACCACATGACCTATTTAGATTCAGACATTGATAAAATTGGAGAATCTAACAGAAAAGAAATTGTGAATGCAAATGGTGTTCCCTCACAGGTTATGGGCTCAGGAGTTGTTCAGGTGACAGAAACTTTGTGTCTAAAAGACACTCTACTTGTTCCCTCACTGACCACAAAGCTTATATCAGTGAGTCGATTAGCTGAAGATTTAAATTGTGTGGTATTAATGTATCCAAACTTCTGCATTTTTCAGGACATCCTAACGAAGGAGATACTTGGGCGTGGTATTAAACGAAATGGACTGTATCATCTTGAAGACTTGAGTACTGGTTCGACTTGTCTGGCTGGGAGAAACACTCAGAGCGATACCATTTTGTTGTGGCATAAAAGGTTGGGACATCCGTCTGTGGGATATATGCGGAAAATTTTTCCTCTCTTATGGACTGGTATATCAAATTTTGAAATTCAATGTGAAACTTGTATTAGTAGTAAAAGTCATCGAAACTCTTATTCTAGTGTTTGTTATAAAAATCTGGAGTTTGTTGATCTAATTCATTCTGATGTGTGGGGTTCAGCCCCGGTTAATTCAGTAAACGGGGAAAGGTATTTTGTTCTTTTCACTGATGACAGTACTAGAATGACATGGTTATACCTCTTGAAACAAAAAAGTGAAGATGCAAACTGTTTTCTAGATTTCTCAAACCTGATTCAAAGACAATTTGGAAAGAAGATTAAAATTCTCCGAAGTGACAATGGGGGGGAAATATGTGAATAAGTCCTTAGGAAGCTTTTTCAAAAGTAATGGAATTATACATGAAACATCTTGTGCTGGTACCCCTCAACAAAATGGTGCGGCCGAAAGAAAAAATCAGCATATTTTGGAAATTGCTAGATCCTTGTTATTTGAAAATGATGTACCCCAGATTTTTTGGAATCATGCCATATCTACAGCTGTATATCTTATGAATAGAATGCCATCTAGTACCTTAAACTTCCTTACCCCTTTAAAAAAACTTTCCTCGTTTGTGAAAATTCCCTCAGCATTAAATTTAGCACCAAAAGTGTTTGGATGTACAGCATATGTACATGTTCCAAGAGAGAAACGGACCAAACTCGAACCTTGCGCAATTCGATGCATGTTTGTCGGGTATGGTAATAATCAGAAAGGATATAAATGCTTTGACCTAGAAACCGGAAAAACCTATGTGACCATGGATGTGTCTTTCTTGGAAAATGAACCTTATTTTCGGAACCAGCCTTTATCATCTCTGAGGCAGGAAGACACCAACCACACTATCTGGTGGGAGGATGCACAAGGAACCGCGGACCGTGTAGAGGAGGACACGGACCGTGTAGGAGAGGACACGGACTGTGTAGAATCTAACCCAGAGTTCATGGCCCGGATGGAGAGGTACACGGACCGTATAGAGGAGGATACGGACCGTGCACCCGAACCTGAGAACACCAGATTGGAAGCAGAGGAAGAAGAAATACCACGCTCGAGCTCTCCAGAGGATGTTCCTGAGGTAAGTTCTCTTCAAACTGAACCTGAAAGAAGGTACCCTCTAAGAACCACCCGGAATATACCACCAAAACGGTATAGAGACGAGGGTAACAGACAAGACAGATATGCCATATCTAATTATACCAGTACTGTTGGGTTGTCCAATATGGTGCAAAATTTCGCTGCCGAACTGTCCAAGATTCAGGTACCAACCAGTGTTGATGTAGCCCTGCAAGATCCCAAATGGGTTAAAGCAATGGAAGTAGAAATGGAAGCCCTGAAAAACACACAAACTTGGAAGTTAGTGCAACTACCAAGTGGGAAGAAAACTGTTGGATGCAAGTGGGTGTTCTCGGTAAAATATGATGCTACAGGTAAAGTTGAAAGGTATAAGGCAAGGTTGGTTGCAAAAGGGTACACCCAGATATATGGAATAGATTTCCAGAAAACTTTTTCACCTGTTGCAAAACTAAACACAGTTCGAGTCTTGTTGTCTCTTGCAGCAAATCAGGATTGGCCACTACATCAATTCGATGTGAAGAACGCTTTCTTGAATGGCAACTTGGAGGAAGAGATCTACATGGACATTCCACCAGGCTACACACACACAGCACATGAGAAGTTGGTTTGTAAGTTAGAGCGAAGTCTGTATGGATTAAAACAGTCCCCCCGGGTATGGTTTGGGCGCTTTTGCAAAGCCATGAAGAAGTACAACTACACTCAAAGTGACTCTGACCATACTCTGTTCTACAAGCATCGTCAAGATAAGGTAACTATCCTAATTATCTATGTTGATGACATGATAATTACAGGGGACGATAGTGAGGAGATAGGGTGGCTAGAGCAGAGATTATCACAGGAGTTTGAGATGAAAAATTTGGGTGGGTTGAAATACTTTCTGGGAATCAAGGTGCTTCGCTCCAAAGAAGGTATCTCTCTTTCTCAACGAAAGTATACACTTGACTTACTTGCAGAGGTGGGGATGCTAGACTGTAAGCCAGCCGATACATCCATTGTTCAAAACCTGAAGTTTGAAGGTCTTTCAGATGACTCGGCTGTCGATCGGGAAGCCTATCAGAAACTGGTAGGTAAACTCATCTACTTATCACATACCAGACCCGACATTGCGTATGCTGTAAGTATGGTAAGCCAGTTCATGCAGGACCCAAGGGAACAGCATATGGATGCTGTGACAAGAGTTCTGAGATACCTCAAAAAGACTCCTGGAAAAGGTATCCAATTTAGAAAAAACGGACACTTGGATATTTGGGGCTACACAGATGCTGATTGGGCTGGAGATAGAATCGACCGTAAGTCTACATCTGGATATTTCACCTTTGTGGGTGGGAATCTCGTTACTTGGAGAAGTAAGAAGCAGAATGTAGTTGCCTTATCAAGTGCAGAAGCAGAATTTAGAGGAATGTCCAAAGGTCTATGTGAACTCCTTTGGTTAAGGAAACTCATGATCGAGCTAGGCTTTAAGCTGGAAGGAGAAATGCAACTGTATTGTGACAATAAATCAGCAATTGAGATAGCACACAATCCGGTACAACATGACAGAACGAAGCACATAGAAATCGATAGGCATTTTATCAAGCAAAACTTGGAAGAAAAGGTCATCTCATTCCCATTCGTGAGATCTGAGGAACAACTGGCATATATGTTGACAAAGGGAGTGTCGACAAAGTGCTTTGAAGAATCGATTGTCAAGTTAGGTATGGTAGATATCTACCTACCAACTTGAGGGAGGCTGTTGAAATATATCATACACGGTCCGTATACTCTATACACGGACCGTGTACCTGCACCGCCAGACCAAAGAAGGAAGGCGGCTGCTGGCTATTAGAATTAATTTCCTTTATTTGTTTCCTTATTCTAAAAGATTGTTTCTCTATTTCTCTATGTCTCTATATATTCTACTCTCTCCCTCCTGTAAATAATTCATTGAAAATAAAAGAAATAAAAAGAGTGTGTGTGGGTGTGGAGGACGTAGGTTCCAAGTTGGTACCGAACCTCGTTAAATTTTGTGTCTGACTCAATACACACGGACCGTATACCACTGTATACGGACTGTACACTTCACCTATACTCGAATTATTACAGACTCAACAAGCTCGTTGTCTTTTGCTTTAGCTATGTTGGAATTTTCTATTATGAAACCATCACTTCATTTGGGTGATTGGTTCAAACAAGATAAGCTTGAGATCTGTGAGATAGCGCATGGTTGCACCTTCTGGGAACTGACTAGCAAAAGGCCTGAATTAAACACGCTGTTCAACGATGGAATGAAAACAGATAGTTCCATTGTATCTGATTTTATAATCAATGAACATGGTAATGTATTTCAGGGAATATCTTCTTTAGTTGATGTAGGAGGTGGATCTGGAACCGTTGCTATGGCAATAGCTAAGGCTTTTCCAAAGATAGAGTGCACTGTATTGGACCTGCCTCAAGTAGTAGGCCACCTTCCAACTGATGGTTTAGTAAAATTTGTTTCTGGAGATATGTTTATCAACATTCCTCCTGCTGATGTTGTTTTCCTCAAGGTACCATAGAATTTATTCCTGTTAGTATATATCTCTGTGTTTCTGTGTTTACAGTAATACCAATGACTAACATGCTACATGCATATATTTATCATCTTCTGATCAATTACTTTTTTTCTTAGTCGATCCTACATGATTGGTGCGATGAAGATTGCATAAAGATATTACAACGATGCAAAGAGGCAATTCCTCCGAGAGATGCTGGGGGTAAGGTCATCATTGTAGATATTGTTGTCGGATCAGTCGGTAGTAATCACCGAGAATCACAACTGTTGTTTGACGTGTTAATGATGACATTAACTAATGGAAAGGAGCGAAATGAAGAGGAGTGGTGGAACTTATTCAAAAAAGTAGGATTTACTTCTTACAAAAATTGCTGCTACTCTTGGTACTCGATCAATCATTGAAGTTTATCCTTAAGTTTCATGGGTTATTTTTGAAGTTCATGAATTGTATCCCGAAGTTATGTACTCTTGCTCTTTTAAGCTTATTGTAATTGATGTATCCCATCTAATAATCCCGAATATCCATACAAATATGGAGTAATAAATTGCATGTGAAAGGTCCAAATGATATCTTTGCAAAAAAAACCTGGTGGGTCCAAATGAGGCCCACACTCAATAACCATGCAATTACTCAGTGCTCTATCCTTGCAAATACTAAGATGGGGCCACGCTCTTTATCCTTGCAAATACTAAGATGGGGTCCACGCTCTCTATCCTTACAAATACTTCGTGCAGGCGCCAATTATCAGACTTGTTGCATGCGTACTTGTTACATGAGCAAGCTCATGCAACAAGATTGGGAAAAATTATTACATACGTAGCCCATGTAACAAGTCTGAAATTGAGTATTTGCATGAAGGCTTGTACCATGGGTAGTTGTTACATGGGTAACCCATGTAACAAGTCTTTTTCGAGCTTGTTGCATGAGTGAGCTCATGCAACAACCAAAATTTTGCTCATATAAAAAACCAAAATTCTAGTAGTGAAATCCTGCACCACTGTAGCTGTTTTCTTTTCGGGATCATGATGATATTTGTCCGGTTTATCTCCTTCAGGTCTAGCTCATGCGAATAGAAGTCATTGACCATCCTTATTATGTCATCTTTAATGACATTCCAAAATTCCTGAAGGAATTCATTGGGTATCCCGTCAGGGCCCGATGATTTATTTTTTGCCAATTCCCACACCGCCTGTTGGACTTCTGATTCTATGAAGGGGCAACTGAGATAAGAGAGGTCTTTTGGATCCGGGTACAAAGCTCGAGGGTCGAAATGAGTTGCTTGCTCGGATCTGCCAAGAGTGGCCTTCATATTGTTTGTGAAAATTCTCTGAATTTCGTGCTCCTCAATTACTTGTGCCCCATCATGATGCAATAGCGTCACAATGTTCTTTGCAGTTCTTGCCGATGCAATGGCGTGAAAGAACCGAGTGTTTTTGTCTCTGTTCTAGATCCAGTGGCATTTAGCTCGCTGCCGGGAGTTCAATTGTTTTAATTCAATAAAATGCAATGGAGATGATTTCTAATTGAACTTCATTGATCAGCATAAAAATAGAGAAGAATTTAATTCTTCTCTACTCTATTTATTAATTGAAATATACACATATCATGAAATACAAATATAAATGATTTCATTTGAATAAAAATGACTTTTGTGCTCCTAAAATATATACTTAAGAACATAAAAAAAACAAAGTGACACTATAAGATAAAACGCTTCCGTTTTAATACAAAGAAAAAGCGCTTCCATTTGTAGTTCCTTGTCATTTACACGACCCACTGATGAAAATCCTTCCAATTAATTCACAAAAAAACAGAAATTTTATGAAAAAGTATGATGTTCACATATAGTTCCTTGTCATTTACATTTACTCGTTTAATTATAAATCGATCATGAGATTAATTCAACAAGCATGTGTGATGCTCACATGGAATAAATTCTAAATGCAGAAATAAAATTAATTTGGAATCACTGGTATTCAAAACCATATTGTTTAGAAGTGATTAACTGTGAAATCAGTTTATATTTGACCGAAACAGTTCTAAAATCAACTAAATAATGACCTGACATTTCGGAAAATCTACAAACTTTCTTCTGATTTTGGCAAATTATATGCCGAGATGTCTTTTTCTATTTTTGAAAAACTATATGCCGAGATGCATGCCTGAGTAATTAATCTAACACGAGTTTAAACAATCACTCAATACTATTAAAACGAATAATGTAGGAAAGTAAGAGCCCGACATGTGGGGCTCACATAACATAGCTAGCCCTTCTACATAAATGCCTTATCCTTGTTCCTTCTGTGCTGATTCGATCTTTGCTTGAAAAAGCCCCTAATTGCTTATCCTTGGCTTCATGCTTCCCCGGCTTGAATTCTGACGAACAAAATTATCTGTAGCTCATTGTTAAGATCTTGCTAAGTTTGGGATTTTCTCTTGTATCCATCATTGCTCTATGGCGTAGGCTATTTTTTTTTTTTGCCGATGCCTTATTTCTCTCTTCCTCCTCGCTAAAATAACCAATATTGGCTTTAAATTTTCTGATAAGGATCTTAAATGAATTCTTGCAAATTCTGAAAAAAGCATTCTCAAGTGAGTTACAGACTAGGTTCTTTTTTTCCCTTGTTTAATTAATGCAAAAAATTGATGAATTTGGATAAGTACAGTTTTTCAAAAACCTGTTTAAAAAAATAAGGAAGCTGATATGAGTACCCGCACTGTACCCGCACCTAAACTGCCATAACTGTTAGTGGGGACCGCAACCGTTCCAAAACTGTAATTTTATTCACAAGTATTAATAGTAACATTGTGAAGTATTTATATCTATACAAGACAAGTATTTATATCTATACAATGAACTACATATATGATGTATGAATTTTTCTTAAAGAACCGTACCCGCACCCTTTTTGAAAAAATCTCGCGTCGCACCCGCATTAGGGGACCACACAACTATTCAAAAACTGTAATTTTGTTTTTCAATTATTAATAGTAACATTGTGAAGTATTTATATCTATACAAGACAAATATTTATATCTATACAATGAACTACATATATGATACATGAATTTTCCTTAAATAACCGTACCCGCATCTTTTTTTGAAAAATTCTCGCTTCGTACCCGCATTTGGGAACCACTCAAACGGCATATGGGGACCACTAAAATTGTCAACAAAAAATGTTGACTTAGCTTATGTGCGAGTAATATTTATATCTCTATTCTTGTGATATTTATACTTACGAAACAAAGTATTTATAACTATAAGGGTGTGGTATTTATACTTACGAACTAAAGTATTTATATCTATATTACGTTGGATGAATAAGAATCTTAAAAAAGTATTGGAGTTGAAATGTTGGAGACCTTTAACTAAGAGGCATCATGTTATGGATCACATGGGCACTTTCTTTTTTATATGTTGGATCTAATACAACAAGTTTGTATGAAATTTTGGTCCAAACTAGATCATAACAAGAGTTTTGGCAACATGAGCCCAAATTTACGAAAATTGGATCAAACCTTGATCACATGGTTACTAAGTGGTAAGGACATACAAACATTGTATTAGATCTTGAGGAGTATATGTTATTATAGATCACATGAGATTGCATGTGTACAAAAGGCAATATGTATATATGTTGCACTAATTATAATATGTTAGTATTCTCTATGGTTTATATGAATTCATATATAATAATCAGCCCATCGAAAGTTTATTATATATTTTTTTCAAATAAATAATTTAAATCATATAACGTTATTTTTAATAATTGGTTGTTATTAATTTTTTTAAGTTTAAATTGTAACTGCCACTTTATTAAAATGAATTTTGTATCTGAACGATCAAGTATTTATATCTGAACACATCAAGTATTTATATCTGAACTACCAAGTATTTATATCTGAACACATCAAGTATTTATATCTAAACTACCAAGTATTTATATCTGAACACATCAAGTATTTATATCTGAACTACCAAGTATTTATATCTGAACACATCAAGTATTTATTTCTGAACACATAAAGTATTTATATCTAAACTACCAAGTATTTATATCTAAACTACTAAGTATTTATATCTGAACACATCAAGTATTTATATCTGAACTACCAAATATTTATATCTGAACACATAATAGACAATTACATCATCTTCGCAAATCAAATTATCCCAAACATCTCAAAATCCAGCAACACTGAAACACGATTGTGTGTATGAAATAGAAACGAAACGATATATCATTATTAATTCACCAGAACAAAAACAAAATCGAAAAGAAACAATATTAATCTAGCTGATCACATTTCAAAATCACCGATTAAACTTGTGAGAACCACACGAAATCGCTTCCAGTTTCGAAATCGCCTCAAAAATCACCTCCAAATCGCCTCAAAATCACCTCCAAATTGACCTAAAATCGCCTTAAAATTGCCGAATTATCCTTCGAAAAAGAAAAAAACGGAGAGAAATGAACATTTGAAATTCAAAATGGAAGGTCCGGTAACATTGTTAGTTAGATCGGTAGTTGTGGGGACCACAACCTTACAGTTATGGAAGTGAGGGTACAGTTCGGGTACTGTAGCGCGGGTACTAAAATAATTATTCAAAAAATAAAATGCTGTTATGCAAGATCATTTGTTTGAATTTCAAAGGTTGATGGAATGGTTCTTTATTTCACCAGGGCTGGATTTATCGATCTGTCCCCGGACCCGAGAATCGAAATACATATAAAAGAATATTACGGACCAAACAAACTTATTAGGAAATGTCATTGACTTATTTGACAATTTATATCATTATACTTAAACAACAAGACAATATTTTTCTCATGTTAAACTCATTATGTTACTATAAAATATATAAATCGTTAACAAAACATAATCACCAATATAATCATATTTTTAATCAATAAATTTCAATACGAAAAGTACCAATATAAAAATAATGCGAATACGAATAATTAATTGTCTATATCAGAATCCACACAAACAAATATCCAAAAAACTAAAAAATTACGAATACGGATAATTATCTTTATCCATATTAGCATATCCGTAGCGAAATCCTATCCGTATTTGCATAAATTATATACGTATATGTATCCGTATTCTCAAAATATTCGAGATCGAAACCATGGCCAGAGAAGGTTCCCTTCCTTTTTACGTTCTTTTTTTCTTTACTTCTTAATTTCTTTGCGCGAGACTGGGAGGTAGAAGACCGAGCTGACAGCTAGGGCCCGCTTGTCAGCTCAAATCAGGGGACGCCTCATGTGCGTAGTTATGTCGGGTATTTTAGATAGGTCTGGTTTATGTGAACCATGTAATCCATTTATGCGGCGGTCAAGGTGGTCTAGGTTCGCCCAGGCGAAGGGATTGTTTTCGCTGGGTTTAAATGAAGCGCCTCTTGCTTGTTCGCTGTCTATGTAAGCCAGAGAGGCGGAAAGTATGGAGCCACATGTCAGACTTAAGTAGTAGACCGGGGTGCATAGGTCAGTGGCGTTTTTCCTAATTTATTTCTTCTTTCTTTCACTGTCAGGTGGGCCCAATTTGTCAGTTAAACTGTTTAGCGTCTCCAGAGCTTACACCCATGTTTGTTTTCTGTTTGCTAGGGGTACCCCACTTTTGTGCACCCAGAATTATCTCCAAACATTTCAAAATACATATAATATAAGAGGAGGGATCAACTTACAACAAATTTGAGTTACAACAAAGTTACAACAACTATTTTTTCCATTTTCAAAGTCCAAATTGTCCAACCAAACCGTTCAACATGATCTCCACAATATAATGTGCTTGCAAATCAAATTTTACATTTTTTTTAATTTTTTTACTATTTATTAAGTATTTTACAAAAAATAGTCATATTGAGACCATTGAATTTTGTACCCATCTTAATAAATAGTAAAAAATTTCCAAAAAATATAAAATTTGATCTGCAAGCACATTTTATTTAGATAATCATGTTGAACGGTTTGGATCGACGATTTGGACTTTGAAAATGAAAAAAATGGTTGTTGTAACACTACAGCATCCATACCCTTCTGCGACACGCCAAATCGGTCGCAGAAGGTAATTTCGCCGGTCGCAGATGGGTATAAAGGTCGCTGATGATCGAAATTGGTCGCAGATGACCTGGACGCAGCTGCTTCGTCGCTGATGACCACCTCGCTGACGTCACCGGTCGCTGATGATCCCTTTAGCGACCGATTGGGTCTGTCGCTGATGCTGCGTGCTGACGTGGCGCAAGACCATCAGAGACCGATTGGCCGGTCGTTGATGGGCCAAAATCGGTCGCAGTAGGGTGTTTTTTTTTATGTTTTTTTGTTATTTTTCTTTTTCCTAATTGGTACGAAACTTACCAAGCAATGAAAACATAATTCACAAGCAAATATACAATTCACCGTCGTCGTTCTCGATCGACAAATATATAATTCACAAACAATTCACATGCAAGCAATTGAACAATATAAAATACTGATACGACATCCAATATCAAATATCCAAGCAAATATCCAATATCAAATATCCAATATCCAACATAAACAAGAAATATGTAAAATACTACATAAACATCCAATATCAAAGTACGATATAAAAATAAAATATCTAAAGTACGACATACAGATCAAAACATCCTAAAACTAGTCATCTCCTAAATCATCACCGCTGTCATCCTGCGCATCGGGACTGTGTGAGCTAGAACCTCCCCGTGAGAATATAACTAAAGTTTTTGGGGTTTACTATTTAGGGTTTACAATTTTGAAGAGTTTATTGTTCTGTCAATTGGTTTATCATACTTGGTGTTTTATTGGATTGAAACATACTCCAAAATTGAATTTCGTACCTAATGAGGCGAAGAACGTTCCACGCTACGCCTCACCTCCTCCATGAATTGGTTGAGCTGTGGTTGAAGCACGCCCAACACCTGACTTGAAATCACATTTATGTCTTCTTGCCTGAGAGGAGGTGGCGCCGAAGAATATGATTGCGCTTGCGATTGTGATTGTGAAGAAGACGTCTGTGACTCACCTGGGCGATACATCGATCTCGTCTTACCTGAAATATTAAATCGAAGATCATTAATTATTACGTTATATAATTTAAATACAAATTTACAATTTTAAGTATGTGTATTTTACCTAAAGCACCGAGACCATAGTTATCGCCGTGAGCATTATTATCTGTGTTGGCATACCAGACGTCTGCGTCAAAAGCGGGCCAAAAGGGCTCGATCAGGCCCATATTTTGCACTCATATCCCGATCGTAGTCTTCATGCAAAATTTATAAAATAAAACAAAAATAAAGTAAGTACAACAAAGAATGAATATTAATATAAGATTGTTATGTTCTATTACCTGTGCCTTTTTCACCCTCGCGGATATGAATTGCTCCGTTTTCTTGTTGGTATACGTCGGCGTGAACAGCTCGTCAGACCACCTAGGCTCGTGCTGGTTTTCTTTCTCCTATTATGAATAAACATTTTAACACAAATAAAATTATCAAAGTTAGTTCGAGTAAATTGAAATTAGAATTAATTGTTTTGATAAAATAAAACATCTTACGAATCTTTGTTTGTGAACCAGCATGTTCACTGAGCCTGTGGTTGCAAAAGAACCCTCTCCAGATGAGGCCCTATTTTGTTGATTTTGCTCGCTCCGCCTAGAAAACTCTTCGGTGCACCAATAGTCGCACAATTTGGGCCAGGTACCCGCTTGTATCCAATCATATGTGCTTGGCACCCCTCGGTCCTTCCACTCCAGGATGCTATCTCCATACCTAACTTTTGCTTCATCTCTGCACTTGACAAGAAGGTTTTGGAGAGCTCTGTTAGCTATGCTAGCGAAGGTCTTCCATGCCGAATCCTCATCTTCACCTGAGTGAAACTGAAAGTGCGTCTGCATGCGTAATTGAAAAGTCGTTGGTTAGCTTAAAAACAGAAACAGTATGTTGTCAATTTTAAAAAGGATATTTTACTCACCAAAAACTTGGCCTTGACCCTATTTTGTACCTCATCTGGATAGTCATCAAATTTCGTGCACACGGGAATAGTGGGCAATTTAGTTTCCGGAAGATAGTGAAAACATGCACATTGAGAGATTATTTTGCTGATATTTTTTGTCACATCCACCACATCTCCAGCAAAAGCTCTGCAAATAAAATTAGTTTTGAAACAACTACAAATGGATAATGATACAAACTCAGAAATGTACAAAAAAAGCTCGTACCTATAAGCGACCCGACGAATCGCCGGTCTGTCCTCCGACCTTTGCGGTGGCTGAGTATATGCATTTCGACCGCGCGGAGGGTGCCTGGATCTACTGGAGGATGCCTCATTCTCCTTACCCTTTCTGCTAAAGAGTTCGGTAACACAAGCAAGTACCGTATGTTCCTTATCACAACCATCCCATAGCGGCTCCTCGGCAGCATTCATCATATTATAAAACTCCTGAGCTTTCGGATTCGATTGTTCCCAATTAAAAGAAGGACCAGCAGCATCAGCAACCATTTCAATCATATCATTTGGCGACTCCACCTCGACACTCTCTGCAACGACCTCTTCAACGACCGTTTAGCTCTGTTCTCCTAATCTAACATTTTCATGCTCACCATGCATATTCCAAGTCACATAATAAAGTCTAAAGTCCGATTTGAGCAGATGTTTTCCGATAGTATACCTATCCCACCATCTAGTACACCCACATTTGGCACAAGGACACTTGATGCGATTTTGCCTATCAATATTATTTGGAATAGCGAACGCATAATTAAAAATTTCTCCACACTCTCACAAATACCGGATTGACCTTCTTGCCCACGTAATGAGGACTGTACATCCAACTACGATCACCTTCAATTCCTCCTAAGTATGACATATACATTTATAAGTTACCGTATAAACATGACCTTAGTTCATCCAATTTAATGACAAATTCAATTTAGGTAAAGCAAGTAAAACAAAAAATCCAGATCTATACTTTAGACCCTCCAGATATCATCAATTGATAACGGATCCTTTAAAGCAAGTCATGGAAGAAACACAAAATCAAATCGAGAGTTGCATCATCCATGCAACAGGACTTGTATAGCCATACAAGCAGCATCTACATAAGCTATGAATTTAAACGTACGTACCAGAGAGAGAGAGAGAGATGACGCTTCCCTTGCCTTGCCTTGCCTTATCTTGCCTTAATTAGTTCTAAACACAATAAAATGCACACGAGGTCAAAACTAAACTTAAAGTTATGCCTTACTTACTATTTTCACATTAGATGTTAAAATAATGAAATAATGTCATTAAATATTAATAAGTCCAAACTCATTCGTCTTTTGGGGCTTACACATGGCCGGTGTACAATCATATCCCACTCTTTGAATGCTATGTCTCAGTAGTGAAGAAATGTATGTGGATCTAGTATTTAAGAAAAAATTCGGCAGCATTTCCCCTCAGTTCCCCGAGTACGCATTAGAAATACATCATGTTAGACAAGTAATTCAATACGTACTCGTAGGAACAATAAGGGAAAATGATACCAAAATTTTCTTAGATACTAGACCCACATACATTTCTTCACATCCTATATGAGACAAAGCATTCAAAGAGCAGTCCCAAAATGGGGACTATTCAAAATTAATCTCTATCAGATTAATTTTGAACGGGTATAAACCTAAAAAACATACTAAATGTTCCGGTTTACTAATATAATTAATCAACATAAAATTAATAACTAACAAACTGTAGTACAAAATTAATAATATAATTAACCTTCATAGAATTAGGAAAGAGAGAAAACTTGCCTGATTACAAGCAATTACTCTCTTGAAGATCGAGCTTTCTCCTCTCCTTCTTTCTTCTCAAATTTAAACTAACTTCTTCTACAACTCCTAAAACCAATCAACCAATCAATTAATCAACCCAATTAGTCAACCCAATTAATCAATCAAAACCTTCACACTCCAATGTGTAATAAATGGGGGCAGCATTTGATTTACTGTATTAACATTATATTGAGGTGTAAAATAACAATAAATAAGAACATGACAATAATTAATTCGCATTTCTTTCAATTCTAAAGAAATAAGAATATGACAATAATTAATTAACTAAAAATATAATATGCAACTGTAGGGCGCAGAAAGTTGCACAACGGGATGGAAGGTGTGTGCATGCGTTAAATGCCTTAGGGTTCAATGCTCTCGATTTTTATGACATGGAGGAGAACATCGAACTTGAAACATTCATCTTCTTTCCACAATTCCTTCGGTTCACCCTCGACAGACCTACTGTTCATGATCAGTCTATCGAGAGAGTTTATTAATTGTGGGGACGTTGTTGAGTATTTTAGATATAGAAATTTGGTACTATTTTTGCCTTTAAATTTATAAACCTTCGTACTCAATTTATAGGTTAGTTGCAAGCGCACAACCTATCGATCGTAGTATTTAGGTGTCGAACCGCAAGGAGACAGGGAAATTACTAACTCTTAATAAAGAAAACTACTTCTAAACTAAACAATAAAAGTAAAAGGGGGGTTTTGTGTAAAATTTCGTTTTTGAAGGAAAATTAAAGTAATTAAAAGTTCGTGACAAAAAGCAATAAAATCGGGTGACAATCAAGTTTGAGAAGTCTAGGGGTATTCGGTCCACAATCCCTTGCTAATTCTATCTACTCGGTTTGTTTAAATTCATGTTTGATTATGACGAGGTTTCTAACCTAAGTTAGCCTTTGGAACAAATATTAATACGAATACTTTGGGTGGACGGATTAATGTGCCTCGAATTCTAGGGCTGTCACTAACCTAGAGGGATATTTAATCACGTGCTTCAAAGTATATATCGATATTTGTTCTAAGGTGTCCTAATTAGGTTTTGACTTCACCGCTAAGTCTTTTACCAAACCCTAACCTTAATTTCTATTTTTCCAGATTTGAATACCAAAGTATGGTCGCTTCTAATCCAAATCCTAAGGTATTTGCAATCACAATTTATACTATCCTATATGATCCTAATCTACTTTTAATCAAGAAGACTTAAGCGGGACGACTACAAGTCAAGCACAACAAGTTGCACTATCCTATATGATCCTAATCTACTTTGGGTCTAAATGATCAAAGCGGGACGACTACAATTCAAGCACAAATCATGGAACATCACAAATAATAAATCACAGAAATTAACATCAAATCAAACAATCATAATAAAAACTAAAATCCGAGTAAAATAGAATTAAACAAGTTCATGCTACATGACCTAAACCCCTAGAGAGAAACTAGCCTCTCATGGAGAAGCAAGTATTCATCATGAATTCAAGAACAAAATAAGTAAAGACAAAGAGAAACTAACTAGAGAAATAAAATACACCATTCTCTAATCAAAACCTTAGTCTTCCTTGCAATTGCTGTGAGGATTCGCCTTCTTTCTCCTTGATTGCTCCTGTGGTTGATGTTTTATCTCGTGAATTTCTCTCTTAAAATGGTGATGATTATGAAGAAGAAATTACTTTCCTTTTATAATGGATCTGGAGCATATGGACGTGGGGAATCACTCTAAATCTGTCCCAACGTGTCCCCCACGTTTCCACCTTCTATTTTCCACCTTTTGGGACGTGGTCTGATGCGCCGAAAATAGAAAATCCTCCGAAATGGCAGTTTTTAGGCTGAATGCTGCCTTAGTGCGTCCGCACTGCGGCCGCACGCGTTTTGGTTTCTGCTCTGAATTTCGCTCTAAGTGCTGAGTGCGTCCGCACTACTTCTCAGTGCTCCCGCATTCCTCTCGGACTTTTCTGTTCTTCTTTGGCTCAGGAGGCTGAATTTCTCTAAGTAGAAGGTGCGGGTCCCCTGCGGTCGCACTCTGGTCGCATTTTCTTCTACGTTGCTGGATTTCTTCACCAAAATTCGGCTAAGTAGGAAATGCGTCCGCACCAATATTTAGTGCGTCCGCACTCCTCTCGGACATTTCTTCTGGAGCTTGGTTTTTCTTCTAAGTGCTCAGTGCGGCCGCACTCTGGGTTAGTGCGTCCGCACTTTGGTCCTTTTTCTTGTTTTCCTGCGAATTCCACACAGACAAATGCAGTAACTTGATTATAGGGGTATTTAATCCTAAATTATACTAAAATACATGATATTTGGTGCTATTATGTGATGAAAACCTGATCCAACATATATATAAATTAAACCTATCAGACGTTTAACTCGCAGTGGGCGCAAGCCCCCGCTGTTAATTACATCAGATGACTCTTCCAAGCCATACTGAACACCTCGTCCATTCCAGGATTTGTGCCTATTTTGCGTGAATTGAATAATAGGGCTAAAAGGGGACTCATGTATTGACTCTGGTTTTGATTTGGTTTTCTTGGTTTGGACATATATGTGTGTAATTTTATATTAAAATAATGTTTATTATATTTTGAAATAGGAATTTGAATATTTGAGAGGTGTATGTACATTATTTGTTTATATTTGACTTATAATATTTTTATTTACATTTTTGTTAATTAATAAGATCATTTGAATTTGAAGAAGGGGTATTTTGGTCATTTCATGATTTGGTTAATGTTTGAATATGTTTAATTTTGGTTTAGAAGTGTGAGGAATTTGATTTGGGTTCATTTAGAACTGATTTGAACGATTTGGACTTGAAATGAGAAAGTTATGATTAAAAAGGTTGAACAGGACCTATTTGTAAATATTTATATTTTTGTAAGGGTCTATTTACAAAGCTGAAAGGATGTGAATTTATAATTTGGGCTTTTGGCAGGGTTTAAGATGTAAATTGGGTTCTCAAGGGTCTATTTAGAAGGTTTTAAAGTAATCAGGGACCTATTTACAATTTTATGAGGGCTGCGCTGCAATAAAAACTGGTCAGAGGGACTTATTTGCAAAAGAACTTTGATTTTTTGATTTTAATTGATTTCCTGGGCTTTGAGATTGTTATTGGGCTTTGAGATCTAGGTTTTGGATTCTTGAGATTGATGATTATATTTTGAGATTTGGTTAGGGGAACTCTATCCCCATTGGCTTTAATGACATGCGGGCCCCGCAAGGCAGAGATTATTAATTGTTGGATTTGGATCCTGACTTTAGCCTCGCTTTAAGATCTGTGCTTTTGTTTGAAATCTTGATTTGGTGCTCTGATCAGGCGGTTCAGACTTGCATTAATTTTCGTGCAATCCTGATATGGACTGGGTTTGACACCGAGACTGGGGTTTCGACCTCCAGCTGAGCTCCAGTCACGGCCATGGTAGGGAAAGCATGGTTAGCATCGCATAGGCATCCAGATTGCATTCTGACTGTTGTCGGCAGGCGGCGATCACCGGAAATGATTACTCGGGTTGGAGACCAAGTTCAACCTCGGTTTGGATTTGTTTTATCGTTTCCTCCTCTTTTAATTGTAGTCTCCTTTAATTGGTTGACTGATTATGGTTATTTCATTGTACAGGAACTAATGGAGATATCAATTTCAAGTTTGATTTAGCATTGGCCATTTCAAGACTGGGGCTTCTCGGTTCAGTACTGACCTGGTACCAACCAGTGGCATATGGGCTTCGAAGCATGATTAGAAGTTGAAAGAGCTTAATTTGGGTATCTGGAAGTGTATTAGGTGTTCAGGGAAACTTGATTTAGTTTTAGAATATTTATTTGATTAATAACATGAAGTATTTATGAATACATTTTGACATGCATCTTTTTACAGATTTTTATGAATAAATATGTGTTATTTTGTTATATTATCATAAGACATTGTGTAAATCTCAACTAACACCATTTTTATGATTTTTGGAATTTTATATCTATTTTTAACCATTTATTTCAGCTGAGGGGTAGTGGAGGTAATTTCTCAATTTTAAATGCTGATTTTCTGTATTGTTAAAGGCTGAAACTTTGAAGATCCATAGAAAATATAAATAAAATCCAAATAATGTAAAATTTATGTCCATTTTGTGTATTTTGAGGTTTTGTACATGATTATGATGTCCATTTTTCAGCTTGGTCCTTGAATCAATTTATATTGTGCAATTTACCAGCAGAGGTCCTTTTGTCATTTAAAAGCTGTTTTTTCATTTTAAAACCTGAACTTCAAAAATTCATATAAAATTGAAATAAAATCGAATTAATATGAAATTTATGTCAATTTTATGTATTTTGGAGTCCTTCATCTGACTATGTGATTTGTTTTTTTCATTTTGAAATTTATAGTGACTTGTGCAGTTCAGTTTGTGAACAGGGGTCATTTTTGGTCTGTTAGGGTATACCACTGTACCAGCAGCCTTTAAACCATGTTTGGCTGCTGGATTTGAACTTGGTATGATACCATAGGCTGGTACAGAAGTGTTAACACCCATCTCACTGATTGGTCAGGGTCAAAACAATTTTCTTTGGTCCAGTAGCTGCTGCCTTGTACCAGTAAAGAGAAAAGGAGAAGATCAAAGCTCCAAAAATCATCTTCCAATGTTTATAAATCATCAAAAAATGTCAGAACCTGGAATTTTACTGGGAGGTCCCTAGTTTTATCAAAATTTGCATGTTATGTGCTCTTTTCATTTGATTATAGGGCAAATCATCAAGATGTCATGGGAAGAGAATACAAATGACATAGTGCACTCATATGCTGTCTATTTGCATCTACATCCTCTATCTTTCACCATATTCACATATATCAATTTAATCCTTTACAAGGTGTAATCTGGTACACTTGCATGAGAGGTTAAATTTCTATACATGGATCATGGGCCCTTGGATCATTTAACAGAGATTGAGAGGAAGCTAGCTAGCTTGACCTTTTCAACCCCTTTGTGTGTATTTTTTTTTATTTGTCACTTTTAATTTCGTTTTAATTCTTCATTAAAATAATCAAATAACTCCGATATGAGAGGAAGCTAGCTAGCTCAACTCTCATATTTTTACTATTAATTACTTTAAAAGGATTAAAAAGAGTTGATTTAAAAACGTCAAAAGATCAAAGAAAGAAATGTCACAAGCTTGCAACTTTATATTTACATATTTTTTTGTTATATGCTAAAATAAATTTCAAAGAGTAAGAACAAATCCTATTAACTAAGGAAATTAGTAAACTCCATTTTTTTTATCTTTCTTTAATATTTTTATTAAAACAGTAAAGGCAAAAGATATTTTTTTTTGTTGATCATTAGACTAAACATGCTTAGCTTTCTAAGAAATAAGCTTAGACATCATGTAGTCTTCTCATTTCATCTATTCTAAAAAATCTCCAAACAAACAAGAAAAGGAAACAAGGAAAGATCAAGAATCAAAAACCAAAAATAGAATAAAATGAAGAAATGCATAAATTTCAAAGAAACTTTATTTCATAGAGAAGGTACATTGCTTGGCTCCTTAGAGCCTACATGACTTAGGCACTAATTACCTAATCTTTTTGCTACTGTTGAGAAGAACAAGCTTTTTCTTTTTTTCTTCTTTCTTTTCTTTTGCTAGCTAGCCTATTAGAGAGAGAGAAAATCTTTGTATTTCGGGTGTATATTCAGTGGTGGTCTGTTTTCTTCTCTATCTGGTGGTGTCTTGTCTATCTTCTTCTTTCTTTTCAGCTGCAAGGGACTTTAAATAGCCACGAATTAGGGCAACAATGGGTGTGGATTCATGAGTTGGTGTGATCCAAGGCGTTCATCTCTTCTTTTTAATTGGACGGCTTGGAGCTGAGGCGCAAGGGAGGAGGCAGCTAGCATTTTTGGCAGACCAGCTGTGCTATTTTGTTGTTTTCCTCTTGAGCCGTTGGGGAGAAGGTCTCTTTAAACCACATAGACTTGGCATTGTGAACCATGAAAGGAATTTCAATATGATCCTTCATGAACCAAGTATAGCCACATCTCCTTTTTGTTTCTAATTTGGATACTACCGAAATTCTTCAGATTTGGTTCGGCCCAATTCTTTTCTTCAATTCAACTTGGGCCCTTAATTCATTAATTCTTTTTTATTCACTTTGACTTAGCCCAAGCTAATCAATTTCGGCCATGTCTAATTCATTCATTTTCACCTTTTTATTTGAGTCAAAATTGATGGTCAACCCAAATTGATTTCAATTCAAAACCGTGAGCATTTTCCAAGTTTCATGATTTGAGTATGCTAAACTTTCTCCATTTATCCCTTAAATGGCATCCTCCATTTCTTCTATATTTTAGATCTTTTATTTATTTTTAAATCCCGACTTTTTAGGGTCAAACAGCAACTGCTAAGGAAGTGAGAATATGACAAATGGCATTTAGGTGTGTTGGAATGGTACAAATCTGAAAATATAAATCTAAACCCCACTAGAAGCCATAAATTCTTATCAAACTTACATTCTAATATATAAGAAAATAAATTTTTTAACATCATAGTGGTATGCTAATTAAGGGTTCTCAAAATAGGGCAATTCTGATATGACCAGAAAGGGCACAAACAAACACAAAATCTTACTAGCTAGTACTACTAATAATATTTGGATGACGACTTAATCTTACTAGCTAGTATTCATAATAAATGGCCCAGCAGCAATTTACAGGCCCATAGCTCAATTAATTTCCTAAAGGCCAAATACATTCAACAATCCAAACAATCAAAATCAACAGAGGTCATATCGCAGGGGTTCACTGGTACCGATTACCAGTAACAAATTAGTTCAACAAAGCAGCGGGGGAACCATTACCAGTAAGCAAACCAGGAGTCCTTAGTACAAAGTACCAATAACCGAAATCAAGGAAACAAGGAAAACGCACCTAGCACCAAGGAAAACGCAGTAACCGAAATGATACGGCAAGCACCATAGTAAGCACCCGGCACCAAGTAAAACGCGCTGGCCGGAGTCTGACAAGGCGGGGGTTCGGGCGCAGAGCTACTTTGGGCGGCGGTGTCTGAGAAAGCGGCGGGGGTTCGGGCGGTGGGGCTTCGGGCGGATCGGGTTTGCACGGTTTTTTTTTTGGGCTAACCTAAACCGCGGGAGAGAAAGGAATGGCGCACGGCGCGCGGGGTTTTTTTCTTTTTACTTCAGACCTTCAGCGACTGGGCCAAATCTGTCGCTGAAGCCTTTTATCGCCGGCCGATGAAAGGGTTGTCTCCGAAAACAATTTACTTATTTTTTTTATTGCTGAGAGAAGGTCTTCAGCGACCGGCGACTAAACTGGCCGCTGATGCCGGTAGCTGAAGACTTGTTTTGTTGTAGTGTAACTTGGTTGTAACTCAAATTTGTTGTAACTTGATCCCTCCTCATAATATAAATCCTTTTTATTTTCTAACGTTTATTTATACCCACTACAGCAGCAGGACCCTTTTGCGACAGGCCAAATCGGTCACAGAAGGTTCTTGCGCCGATTGCAGAAGGGTAGTTTCGGTCGCAGATGGCCTAAATTGGTCGCAAAAGGTCCGGTTTGCAGTTGCTCCGTTGCTGATGACCATCCCACTGACGTCACTGGTCGCTAAAGGGTAAAGCGCCGGTCGTAGATGACCCTATAACGTCCGATGAAATCTGTCGTTGATTCTATACGCTGACGTGGAGGAAGACCATCAGAGACCGATTGGCCGATCGCTGATGGGCCCAAAATCGGTCGTAGAAGGCTGATTTTTTTTATATTTTTTTGCTATTTTTCTTTTCCCCAATTAGTACGAAACGTACCAAACAAATATAAAAACCATTGAACCCATTATGTTCATTTATTTTTCTCCAACCCCAATTGGTACGACACGTACCAAACAATTCATAAGAAATTCAAGTATACAAGATAAAATATTGGTACGAAACGTACCAAGCACCAAGCAATTTAAAAGGAATTCAAAAGCAATTTAATTGGTACGTAACAAGCAATTCACAAAACGACATAAACATGAAATATCTAAAGTACTACATAAATATCAAATATCAAAGAGTGAGCCTATGGTGCTATGCATAGCACGGATGGCTAGTGTACTACGGCTCAATATGGTACTTTTTAAAATCCTAACGGTCGATCCAACCGTTCAATGTGATAATCATATGAATATGTACTTGCAAACTAAATTTTATATTTTTTTGAATTTTTTTACTATTTTTTTAGATAGGTAGAAAAATTAGTGTTTTCTGAAAATTCTGGACCATCAAAATTCTACCTATCTAAAAAAATAGTAAAAAAATTCGAAAAAATATAAAATTTAGTTTGCAAGTACATATTCATATGGTTATCACATTGAACGGTTGGATCGACCGTTAGGATTTTAAAAAGTACCATATTGAGCCGTAGTACACTAGCCATCCTTGCTATGCATAGCACTATAGGCTCACTCAATATCAAATATCTGAAGTACGACATAAAATTAAAATATCTAAAGTACGACATACAAATCAAAATCTAAACTAGTCAGACCCGATATCATCCCCACTGTTATCTTGAGCATCGGGATGGTTCGAGCTATGACCTCCCTGTGAGAATATAACTAAAATTTTTAGGGTTTAATGATAAGAGTTTACTGTTTAGGGTTTACAATTTTTAGGAGTTTACTGTTCCGTTAATTGATTTGCCATACTTGGTGTCCTTATTAGATTGAAACATACCAAAAATTGAATTTCGTACCTGATGAGACGAAGAACATCCCATGCTACGCCTCAACTCCTCCATGAGTTGGTTGAGCTGTGGTTGAAGCACGCCCAACACCTGACTTGAAATCGCATTTATGTCTTCTTGCCTGAGAGGAGGCGGCACCGAAGAATATGATTGTGATTGCGATTGCAATTGCGAAGAAGACGTCTGGGACCCACCTGGACGATACATCGATCTCGTCTTGTCTGAAACATTAAATCGAAGATAATTAATATTACGTTACAAAATTTAAATATAAATTACAATTTTAAGTCTGTGTATTTTACCTAGAGCACCGAGACCATAGTTATCGCCGTGAGCATTATTGTCTGTGTTGGCGTACCAGCTGTCTGTGTCAAAAGCGGGCCAAATGGCTCGATCAGGCCCATATTTTGCGCTCATATCTCGATCGTAGTCTTCCTGCAAGATTTATAAAATAAAACAAAAATAAAGTAAGTACAACAAAGAATGAATATTAATATAAGATTGTGATGTTCTATTACTTGTGCCTTTTTCGCCCTCGCGGAACAAAATTGCTCTGTCTTCTTTGTTGGTATCGTCGGCGTGAACAGCTCGTCAGACCACCTAGGCTCGTACTGGTTTTTATTCTCCTATTATGAATAAACATTTCAACACAAAGAAAATTATCTAAGTTAGTTCGAGTAAACTGAAATTGAAATTAATTGTTTTGATGAAATAAAACATCTTACGAATCTTTGTTTGTGAACCAGCATGTTCACTGAGCCCATGGTTGCAAAGGAACCCTCTCTAGATGAGACCCTATTTTATTGATTATGCTCGCTCTGCCTAGCAAACTCTTCAGTGCACCAATAGTCGCACAATTTGGGCCAGTTATTTGCCGTTATCCAATCATATGTGCTTGGCACCCCTCGGTCCTTCCACTCGAGAATGCTATCTCCATACCTATCTTTTGCTTCGTCTCTGCACTTGTTAAGCAGGTTTTGGAGAGCTTTGTTGGCTATGCTGGCAAAGGTCTTCCATGCCAGATCCATGTCTTCACCTGGGAGAAACTGAAAGTGCTTCTGTATGCATTATTAAAAAGTCATTGGTTAGCTTGAAAAGAGAAACAGTAGGTTGCCAATTTTAAAAATGAGATTTTACTCACCAAAAACTCGACCTTGACCTCTTTTTTTACTTCGTTAGGATAGTCATCAAATTTCGTGCACACGGCAATAATGGGTAATCTAGTTTCCACAGGATAGTGAAAACGTGCGTATTGTGAGATTATTTTGTTGACATTTTTGGTCGCTTCCAACAAATCTCCAGCAAAAGATCTGCAAATAAAATAGTTTAAACTTTACACAAATAGTAGCCCTAACCCCTTGCCGGAATTCCTCTTGAGCAGCCCATTTTTCTCAAGGCCAAAATACTAAGAAGGTGGTTCAATACTTGGCCGAAAATTACACCATTTTCTCTCATCTCTTCTTGTTAAGTTTAGCCACCAAGAAATCAAATAGCTTGTTGATTTGAAGATCATTAGGTAGTTGGATCTAAGCCTTAAACTTCACATCCATCTATCTAAGAGGTGTGCAAGTTCGTTGTTTAGGTTCAAGGTGAACCAAAAGGCGCTTCCGAGAAGAATACGAGATCTTGAAGGAAAATCGGCTTCTCTTCATCAAGAGATTTGACAATCTCTTTAGGTAAAGATTTCTATCATTTTCTCTTGCAATAAATTAGATGAGATAATTTATCTTAATTTAGTACACATTGGTTTGTTGAAGAAAATCTTGTTCGCTTTTGTCGTAAAAATAAGATCTTTTGTGTATTGAGCCAAATGGTGATGAGAAAATTTTAAATTCTCACCATATAGGCATACACATGAAATTCCAACACTTACAATACTCATAAATCAATTTTCTCATTTCACTATCATAGATTTTAGAAGCATATGCGTTACATACGTTCCATCCATTCCTTTCAATCATTTTCAGAAGAAAAAAATCAACAGGAAGCTGTTCCAATAGCCCGTTGCCAATTGCCAAAAGCATAAAAAAAAAGGGTAATTATATTTTCTCCCATCTATCTATCTCCCTATTTCATCTCCCAGCTAACTAACTTTATCTAACTATAATTATAAATTCTAACTACCTAATGGTCCCTACAAATTAATTAGCAAATTTTCTCTCTTTATTTCTTTCCTCTCTCTCCCTCTCTCTCCCACCTCCGCCTCCACCTTCCACCTCTGCCTCCAGCTGTCTCTCCCACCTCTTCATCTCCATATCACAAGCAAGCTAGGAATGTATGACATATACCTTCTTAACTTGAGGGAGGAGTGTTAAAAATAGTGAAGAAATGTAAGATCAATATCAGTCACAAATCATACATCGAATGGCTAAAATCAATCAAGCATTAAAGAGAGTAGGTGGTACTACTATACTAATATATACCACAAACAGAACTAGCACCAACGGTATAATAAGATGACCGTTTGAATTTGTATTATAAATAGAGAATAGAACTTGCGTAAATCTATGCTTTTATCATACAGGAAATATAAGTTTATTATCTCCTCAGAGTTCTCTCTATTTTCAACACTTCTTATCAAATTTAGACAATTAATGAACCGCCAAGTTGAACAATAATAACCTCCCAAATGGGAGATGACTTTGATTTGGAAAATGATGGTATTGACTTTAATACACAGAAAGAGAAAGGTAATTGTTTTGGGTCCGCCTAGCTCTCCCCCGTAAACAATCCCCCGTTTGATCTCTCGACTTCGGATAAGGCATAAAATAGAGGGGGGACCACAACTGCCTCCGCTAAAAACAAAAGAAAATGCATTAAAAACAAAGAAAACGCGTTATTAATGGGCGGGGACCACACAACCGACAAAAGAAAACGCGTTATTAAGTGGGGGGACCGCATAACCGTTAGATCATTTTATGAATTGGCAGTAAAGTATTCATCTGTGACACAACAAGTATTCATCCAGCTATACGCAGGTATTCACATTTGCAATAGAAGCATATTAGGATACATTACAACATTCATTACGCGTTATTAAGTGGGGGACCACACAACCAACAAAAGAAAACGCATTATTAAGTGAGGGAATCGCATAACCGACAAAAGAAAATGCGTTAATAAGTGGGGGGACCGCATAACCGTTAGCCCGTATTAGGAATTTGCGGTAAAGTATTTATCTGTTTCACAACTAGTATTCACCCATCTGTATAAAGGTACTCATCACCACAAACAACATACGTTGCGGACCGCTAACATCTTTTGAAACGGACAGGGGGAGGGACCACATGCACGTAGCGAAACCGGAAATACATAAACAGGTAATAACACGATTATACTGCAAAAAGTGAATACTTAAGACGAGAAGGATGAATATAACATATCAAACTATATAACATCAACAATATTAATATCAATTCATATCTGTTACCAAAACTGTTTCATATCAAAATTTTAACACAACAAATAAGTCATCACATCAGTGAGTAACCTAAATTACAAATTTAAACTCATTCCTCTCATCAGTGAGTATCCTACATGCAAGCAGAAGACGCTCAGCACTGATCATTTCCTACAAAAATTAAACACAAAAAAATGTCAGTTCGTATGAAATTTTAATAAAAGAAATTACAAGTATACATTCCAATTGCAACAAGTATTCATCCAGTAAGTGTGAAGTATATATCCCAGTAATAAGAGAAATTACAAAAACGAAAAAGAGTATACATCTCAAGTGTAACAAGTATTCATCCATTAAATCTAAAGTATACATTCCAAAAATACCCAAGTTATACATTCCAGTAATACCCAGTACTATTTATACAGTAAAAACCAGTAAACTATTATAGTATACAACCCAAGTGAAACAAAGTATTCATCCATTAATCCTAAAGTATATATCCAGTAATACTCAGTATTTATCCCAAGTGTAACAAGTATTCATCAATTAATCCTAAAGTATACATCCCAACAATACCCATGTTATACATCCCAGTAATACCCAGTAATATTTACCAAGTAAAAACAAGTAATATGAAACTATTATAATATACATCCCAAGTGAAATAAGTATTCATCCATTAGCTGTAAAATATATATCCAGTAATACTCAGTAATACCTAGTAAAACAAGTGAATCAAGTATTTATCCAGTAATATGCAAATTACAGAAAGCAAACAAATTTATATAATATTAACCTGAGTGAAATCGAGCGGGACCTTGCGTGTCAAACAGTCAATACACCGCAGTACAAATATTGCACAATCCTGCGAAGATTGCCGAGGAGTTTCCATCCAGGTAGTTGTACGTCCATCCACGACTCTTTTCCTATATTTTGTATAAAAACAAGAAAATTTATAAAGGTTTTCATACCTAATACAAGCTTACTGAAAAAAAAGTAACACATAAACACCTTAAAAACATGAATATAAAGTAAGATATAAGTACTTACCAAGCCTCCAGGAGAGAAAGTACTTCACCCAGTGCAGATAGTTGATATGTGGCTCAAGATAGTATTGGTTCGATGAAGGGTCAAGGGAGTTGTACATCTGGATCTTTTGATTCTTCAAATAAAAAGCAGCTAATATCCAATGCTTTCGACCAACTAATGGTACGAACAACCATCTGCACTTCTCGAATTGGGGTGAAAATAATTCCCTCTGTCGACGGTACACAACATCCATTTGATTGAATGGTGCTATTTCCTACAATATTACAATAAATAAAATAAACAAACCAATATTTAATTATTTTAAAAATTTATAAAAATATACTTTTTATATTTTTAGAAACTCACAATACAATCATTTACCAAATATAACCACTCTTCATCAACTGGAGTCTCCTGTTGCATTATAAAGAGTGCAATATCAACAGCCTACACAAATATTAATTCATGTCATGATTAGTACTTATCCATAATGTAAATAGTATTAATCCAATTATACACAAGTATTCATCCAGTTAATACACAAGTTTTATCCCATTCACACCAATGATGTAAAAACTATTCCTCCATGAACACCAAAGTATTCATCCAATTAATACAAAAGTATTTATCCAGTTAATACACAAGTTTTATCCAATTAATACACAAGTATTTATGCAGTTAATACACATTTCATATACAAGTATTCACCTATGGCTACCAGGTATTCATTCATGAACACCAAAGTATTCATTAATGAACAAATATAATTGACAGTCTACACAAAGTATTATCCCATTAACACCAATAATTCACCAATTAATATGGAACCATACCCGATCCAGTAATCATACATGTGTCAACATGATAAAAATTACTAAAATAAAATTTTTCATACCTTAGAGCCAACGTGGTTCTTGGAAAACAGCAGGTCTCAGAATTGATCTATTGTCATAAATAAGCTAGACTGAGTGTTTTTAAATGGGTAGTCCTCCTCACCATTTCAAACTGAAAGTACTTCTTAACCCAAGAATCCAGCACATTGCTAACTTCAATGCTAACCAAATCCCGATTGTCATAACACCAATCCTTGTCCGAAAAAAAATCCCAATCTGGATAATTTAATTTGAAAGGAACCTCATCAAATTCATTATATTCTTCTCTGTACTTGGCAAGGACACATGGAATCCATTCACTGAATGGTAGAGCAACTTTCGCAACATCATGGACAAAAGGTTCTCCGCGAAAACTTGGTTTCATTTCATTAGCCCCTCTTTTAGGCATGGTTCTTCGCATTGGAACTCTCTTCTTCCTTCTACCAGCTGCTTTCTTCTTGGGTTTTGGTTTCTGTTGCTCTGGCTCTTGGGAGCTAATTTCAATGACATTGGTTTCAGTTTCAGGGATTGGTTTTCGGTCTCTTTTCCTGCCTTGTCCTCTTTCATATACAAGCTTAGCTCCCAAGACCTTAGGTCGGGATTTTAACTCGCTTTTTTAGACGTCCACTTTCTCTTGCTCTTTGGTTTTATCATCTGTTGAAATTTTGACTTCCGGTGAGAAACTAATGCTAAAAGAGGGACCATCCATATCAGCAAGATTACATACTGGTTCTTTCTCTTCATCTACTTGAACTTCCTTTCCTACAATTTCTACAAATATGCATACTGTTACATTCAAAATATAAAACTGGATAACAAAGTATGAACTGCACAAAAATATGACAAAAATAAAATATTAATACCTTCTTTCTCTATTCCTTGTTTCTCATCAGCTTCTTGCCCTCATTCTGATTCTTTTTTTTCTTTATGGTGAGCAATAACATCTTATATAATTTTATCAATCATTGGATCTTGGGATTCATCTTCCTGTGTTGTAAACCCATTAGTATCTTCTTCGAAAACTACATTCTCCTCTCCAACTTGAGGTACTTTTCTTTCATTCTTTGGTTTCTTCAAAGGTGGATCTCGACCAACCGATGGTGTTGGTGTCACAGTATCGCCAAATAAGACTCTCTTATTCAGAGGACTGGTAGGAGTCTCCTTGATTTCAGCAGACTGGCTTAACAGCTTCAAAGAGCTCCTAGTGTTAACAACAGCCTTCTTTTGTCCAGCTACAAAAAAAAGAAGTATAAATCCCAGTTGTAACAAGTATTCATCCAGTAACTGTAAAGTATACATCTTAGCAATATAGAAATTCCAAAAAGGAAAAAGAAGTAACAAATATTTAGCAATTATAGTATACATACAAAGTGAAACAAGTATTCATTCATTCATGTCAAAGTATTCATCCAAGAATACTACAGTATTCAACACAAAAGAAATAGATGAATACTCACAAGGTACATTATCTTATACATTGGCAGACTTGCTTAACAGCTTCAAAGAGCTCCTAGTGTTAACACCACCCTTCTTTTGTCCAGCTACAAAAAACAAAAGTATACATTCCAGTTGTAACAAGTATTCATCCAAACAATCCAGTATTCACCATATATAAAAGTTAATAGATGCTAAAAAATCTTACCATCAGCAGAAAATTTAACATCTCCAGAAACACCAACTTCAGAAGGTACATTACCTTCTACCTTAGCATCAACGGCTATGGAAATACCAATTGTTAAAAGATAATTCACAAAATTTTTACAACAAAACGATTCAGTTTTCTTAAATTTGAATGTAAATATTCAAATGAACAAAAATTTATAAATCTTACACTTTAATTTCTTGTTCTGCTCATGACCAGAAGTTTTCTTCTCTGTTCCCTCAATAGCTTTGACAGCTGTCCCCCGAAAATAACAAAAAAAAAATTAAAGTCAATTATTGGTACAAAGTCAGGTGCTAATCACTAAAAATATCAAGTTTCATATGTATGTATTCATAAAAGTGAAATACAAAATAAAATACTTTAAATTAAATTATATAAAACATACGTGATCGAAATAATCGCTTGGATATGTGATACTGTCTTTCTGAATGAGAAGCCTGCGTTAAAAGCTTTTGTTCAGATGCTGGTGACAAAAGCGGAATACCACTTGAATCTTGTATATATTTCAGATCCTCAAATCGATGCTTAGATGCCCTTTGAACCAGCTCAGTGGAGACATTGAAGTTGAAAAGCCAGTAAACAGGTGCCATTTCGGTTATCAACTTTAGAAGATGACTGTTTTTGGGTTTTCGCAATTGCACGGTGCTTGACAGAACAGAGAACTGGTCGCTTGCAACAAAACCCTTCTCCTTATTCAGTAACTCAGCAGGTTCCCATTTCAAATCAGAGGTATCAATATCACCCACCAGGACATTGTCAAGCACTTTGTTCAATGAAATCTCCTCCAGCAGACATTCAATTTTGATCCAAAAATCTTGGAATGTGACCAGTGAATTTCCTATTGTTCGAAATCTTCACGTGTTCAAAAAACCAGCCCTAAAAAAAATAGAAACAAAAAGACAATCTTACTAAGTATTGATCCAAAATATAAGAAGTATTCAATCCAAAATATTGAAAGTATTCATCCCAATTGTAAGAAGTATTTATCCCGACAGTATTCATTTATCCGACCTAAAATATAAGAAGTATTCATCCAAAATGCAGAAAGTATTCATTCAAATTGTAAGAAGTATTTATCCCAAATGTTGACAGTATTCATTTATCCGACCTAAAATATAAGAAGTATTCATCCAAAATACAGAAAGTATTCATCCCCATTATAAGAAGTATTTATCCCAAATGTTGACAGTATTCATTTATAGGACCTATAATATAAGAAGTATTCATCCAAAATGTAGAAAGTATTCATCCCAATTGTAAGAAGTATTTATCACCAAATGTTAACAGTATTCATTTATACGACCTATAATATAAAATTATTCATCCCCATAGCAAAAAGTATTTATCCCAAATATTAACAGTATTCATTTAAACGACCTAATGTAGTATAGACATATACACTTGAAAGTATTTAAATTTTTTTATTAAAACTTACAATCAATGCAAGTGCACAACCAGGGAGGGTTCCTGACTCTTTCTTCCCTGTCTTCCTCTTTGTACCCTCCTCTTCTTCTTCTGCAGTTTTTGTACTTTGGTTGTCTCTTTGCAAATGACACCAAGCGGCATTATTTGGAATGTTCTCCATAAGAACATGGTGCACTGCCTCCGCCCAATTGTAATCTTTCAAACTGTCGATCTCAGCAACATAGTGGAACAGATGCTGTGGAACTTTTCCGCAAGATTGCGAGAATAGTACCATTGTGAAGAGGTACATTACCAGCAGTCCCACTACATCATCTGCCGTGGCATTGTTCTTAAGAGATTCTTTGATTGCCGTCTCAAGCATGGCTACACTTATCCTTCCATTTGGCTTCAAATGTCGCCGTCTGAGGGGAGGATCACTAACCCTCCCCTTTTTCATCTGCACCACTGATCAGAGTCAAAATAACGATAATTTACGTAGAGTTTTGGCTTAGGTTTTGCATATTTTCTCACACTTATGTTTACTTTATTAAAGAAAAAGGCTACTGTCACCCTTCTTTATATTTTATTGCAGAAAATAGGTTTTGGGACTATTTTACATCAAATGGAGCTAGAATCGGGTCAATCGGATCAGCGACGCTCATCGACTAAGCTCTGTTACTGTCCGTATTGCCTGATACGGACCAGTCCTAGCACAGACCGGGAGATAGCGCTGGAAGCATTAAACCCTAATCGTCAATGACCTAATACGGACCGTATCACCTGATACGGCCCGTATCCGAAGGCATCTCTTGGGGAATAACTGCCGACAGCTGTTTCCAGATTAGTTTCTTAGCCCCTACTCAACCTCTACACGTCCCTCCACTCCTATATAAGGCCCCTGGGTAGAAGGAATAATCGTCTTTGTAATTAGGGTTAGATTTGATTAAAGAGAGAAGAGAGGAGTGCTTGTAACAATGCCGTTCCGCGGCTAAGTTCCTTTTCTTAGGGCTATGCAGTAAACCTTGTTACTCTTGATGTTTTGATATATATATATATATTTCTGTTGATTATGATTTCTTGTTGTTGGAACAAAATGCTTTTGTGATTTACTATCTCTTCATCTAACTTCAATGATATAGTTTGAGTCCGTTAGGGTAGTGACAGTACTTTAATGGTAAGAGAAACTATTTGTATGAATTAGCCTCGTTGAGATTTATTAGGTTTATGTGAAGAAAACCTTAGGGGGAAACCATAAACCAGACCAACAAAATGCGTACCAAATTCCATCACATGCGTAAAGAAATTCGCAGTGATCTATGTAGTAATTTGGGGTATTTGAGAGATCAGACATTTACGTAAGGAAAATCGCAGTGTCCTATGTAGAATCTCGATGAAAGATCTGTCATTCTTGCGTAAAATAAATCGCAATGGCCTATGTGGTGTCTTTCATTAAACAACAACAGGAAATCAGACGCAACAGGAATATATTGTCAAGGTGGATTGAGTGACAATGGTGTGCCGAAACCCTAGGAATTCTCATCTCTATCTTTATTTTAATTACTTTTAATTGCTTCCTAATTTACATTGATCACAACAGCACCTCTCAATTTATAGATTTCGTCTAGCCTTTCGAAAGATTGTGATTCGATAGCTCAAAGCATTGAACCAATATTTCCTGTGGATCGACCTCGAATATACTACTCGATAGGATTGTGTGCTTGCAGTCCGAACCGATAGCATTTACGAGTTTATTTATATTAAAAGAAACATTTGCTCTCTTTTGAGTGATCAACCACCTCTCCACCAACACCAAGGCCCATCACCAACCAGACTTCTTGAGAAGTAAATTCCAGTTTTTTTCCCTTAAAAACAAACGCACCTTCCTTATCTTCCCAATGCAATAGAATGCTATGCAAAACAGGGTTGTTTGCATGTGTTTTGTGTGGAAATGCAAACAAATGAAGAAAGGGCGTATTGGCTAGACGATATGTGAACAGGCTTCAAATTGGGCAACACATTGCTGTGGAAGAAAAGCATAGCTGCATCAATATTACATCTGTTCTTTATGCATGAA
This sequence comes from Carex parvula, assembly GCA_025461045.1. Classification (NCBI taxonomy): domain Eukaryota; kingdom Viridiplantae; phylum Streptophyta; class Magnoliopsida; order Poales; family Cyperaceae; genus Carex; species Carex parvula. The sequence goes on from JAJGRW010000063.1 coordinate 2,430,467, forward strand.
TCAGATGTCCTTGGTTTTCCAATACATTGACCTACATGGAAAAAATTACGTAGAGTTGTAAAATATTGATTTGAATTGAGTAGGATATTCACTATTGGATGTAAAGTATTCATCCATTAACTGTAAAGTAACATTAAGTTATTAGAGTATTCATCCCAAGTGATACAAGTATTCATCCATCAACTGTAAAGTATTTATCCATTAAGTGTAAAGTATTCATCTGAATTGCGTAGGATATTCACTACTGGACAACAAGTACAAATCTATTACAAAATACAAATGTATATGATGTCTCGTTATTTGACCTACAAATCCGACCAATTTCTATACCAAAATCTGTATTTTAAACCACCAAATCGTGTCTATTACATTGAATATCTATATAATGTGGTACTGCCACATTTTTATTCTTACTTTGCAAAAAACGAGCAAAATCAGGGAAGATTGTGAGTTCTGAAACCCTACAAGCGGGCCGCGTCACATCAGAAGCGGGCCGCATCAAATCCTGACGCGACCACTCCTTACACACGCTAGAGACACAGACACGCGGGCCGCGTCACACCCGATGCGGGTCACGTCAGCCTATTCCGGAAACAAAACAGAAATGGAAACAGAGGCTCAACGAAGGAAAGGTCGGCCAGATTGGCTATATTACGGGATCCCTTGCTACATTCACATTGATTCTGCATTTTGGAGAGCAAGAGACAGATTCTAGGGTTTGGACTTGACGGCTAGCTTGGAGACGAAGGGGAGAAGCGAATGACGAAAGTTCTTCACGGATCTTCTTTGTATTTCGGGTTTTGTCATGGCTATTTCTTCTATCATTTTTTTTGTTTGCTTTTTGACTATGCTTGAGTAGTTTACTTAGTTTCTAGGGTTACGATGTAGTTTGATACTTTGTGTTGTATGCATGTTGTTTGAATCTGTGTTGAATGTTCGTGTTTATTTGTTTGAGTAATATTTTAATTGCTTTGTTGAAGTTGATTGAATGATTCTTGTTGTCTACTGTTAGATGTCTATAGCATCTTTTCTAGTACCTTGGCCTTGATGTTTCTCTCAACCAGACTAAGTATTTGAGGTAGGTTTGGGAGCCGTGAGGCGAGACCAAATAGTAACCGAGAGGTGAACTTTTCCATTTATCGAGAGGTGGTGGATACCTTTAGTAAACCGGACAAATAACTTAGGTAGAATACTAATGAACGAGAGTTTAGGGTTGGAAACCTAAGAAGGTGAAGTTGCAATTCCAATACCAAGTTTATTAAGCCAATAAACGAGAGTTGAGGTTTAGGAACATTAGGTTCGGTCAATGAAACCTTACACCAAAGAACTACGCAAAAACAGACAGCTGCTGCATTCACTCGAGGGCCACGCGGGCCGCATATGAGAGTACGCGGGTCGCGTCTTCCACGCGGGCCGCATATGAAAGTACGCTGGTCGTGTCTAGTACCGAGAGGCAGAGTTGAAGATGAAATCGAAAACCCTGGAAACGCTTTTCTTTATCTGATAAAAACCAAATTTTACTTTGTGTCATTTTAATTATTGCTATTGAATTTAGGAAATTAAACAAACCAAATCAACATTTTCCAACTTCTAGTACCTAATTAATTTAAGTAGAGTTCAGATTAGATTTGAACCGTCCTGTGGATCGATACCTGACTAAACTATACGATAGGATTGTGCACTTGCAGTCTTAATCGGAAGTTAATTCAAGGTTTAAAAGGTACAGCTTGCTGTACTGAAACTTTGTGATACACTTTTGTGCGAACAGTATAAGTACACATTTATGAAATTACCTTTCTTGTGACCTGGTTGGGCTCCCCTACGCCATTTTGCTGGTGGGACATCTTTCACCTCTTCTTCTGAAGATGATTCTTCTTCTTTATATTGTTCTGAAAAATTATATTCATTCATCAATTGTAAAGTAATTATCCATTAAGTATAAAGTATTCATCTGAATTGCGTAGGATATTCACTACTGGACAACAAGTACAAATCTATTACAAAATACAAATGTATAAGTACACATTTATGAAATTACCTTTCTTGTGACCTGGTTGGGCTCCCCTACGCCGTTTTGCTGGTGGGACATCTTTCACTTCTTCTTCTGAAGATGATTCTTCTTCTAATTTATATTCTTCTGAAAAATTATCTACACATTTTGAAGAATAATTTGAAAAATTATATTGCTGTCTAAGTTGCTCACAAGAATAATCTACTAAAGAAGATCCAAAATTAATAAAGAAAAAATAATTTTCAACTCATTTGTTAAGTTTCAAGACTAAATTCTAAATATTAACAAAATAACTTATTATTTACTAACATAGATAGTATTCATCCAACTTAACTATTGTATTCACTACAAGACAACAACCAAACATTTGGAACAGCAGACATATAATTAATTGTAACTTAAACAAATTTATAGAAGTAAATTCATGAAAATACCTTCCTTGTGACCTCGTCGGGCTCCCGTGTGCAGTTGTACTACTGGTGCACCTTCTTGCGAACTTTCTTCGATATCTTCCGAACTTTCATGCAGCTCTGCTGATTTGATTGGAGATTGAGGTTTCTTTGGAGATTGAAGTTGTTCTGTTAAAAAATACAAGCAAAATAATATGTTATTAAAAAGGTTGGTAATATATATAGTATTAATTTCTTACATGTATGTATTCACTCATCAAACCTTCAGAGATCTTCTCAAGATCTTCATCCAACTGTGCTGCTTGGATTGAAGATTGACTTGGCGATTCATGTTGTTCTGTTAAAAAATAAAAGCAATAATAAAAGTTAGTAACATATAGAGTTTATTTCGTTAACATGTATGTATTCACTCATCAATCAAACAATATTCATCACACCTTTAGAGATCTTCACAGAATCATCATCCAACTGTGCTGGTGGGATTGGAGATCCACTTGGCGATTCATGTTATTCTGTTAAAAAATAAAAAAATAATAATATGTTATTCAAAAAGTTACTGACATATAGAGTATTAATTTCTTAACATGTATGTATTCACTCATCAAAACAAAAAATAATCATCAAACCTTCAGATATCTTCACAAGATAATCATCCAGCTGTACTGGTTGGACTGGAGATTGAGTTGACAATTCATGTTGCTCTGTTAAAAAATAAAAGCAATAATAATATGTTATTCAAAAAGTTAGTAACATATAAAGTATTAATTTCTTAGCATGTATGTATTCACTCATCAAACAAATAAATTCATCAAACCTGGAGAGTTCTTAGCAATATCTTCATGCACCTGTGCTGATTGGTTCGGAGATTGAGGTTTCTTTGGCGATTCATCTTGTCTTGCTAAACAATAAACAGTTAGTAACATATATTGTTAAAAATAGAAACAATAAACAGTTAGATACATCACAAGTGATATTTAGCTATTAATATCAAACTATATAACATCAAAAGTATACATCCCAGTTACAACAAGTATTCATCCAGTAACTAAACTATATGCATCCATTACTATCATTGGATCCAAGTATAATCAAGTATTCACTCTACATCCCAGTTATAGATGAAAAAAAGCTTACCATTAGCTTCAGAAGGTACATTATCTTGTACCATATCATCTCCAGATGTTTTCACAATATCTTCAGGGACACTGGTTTGTTGACCTTCTGCTTCGAGTTGTTGACCTCATCTCTAATAAGTACTATTTACATCTATAATAAGGAGTCCGGCTAGTATAACATCGGTGTCATTTCGGCCTATATAACACCAACTCCAAAATCTATCGTATCGACTTCAAACGGTTAATCCAACCGTTCAAACCCTTCTACTTTATGAGTTGTGTGTTTACATGCAAAATTTTATAATTTTTTGAATTTTTTAGTATCAAATCAAGCGGTCAAATGTGTGAGTTTTTAAGTTAATTTTAATGCATTCATTTTTCAAGATTTTTGACCGCTTGATTTGGTACTAAAATAAGTAGAAAATATTTTTTTTTTGCATGTAAACGCACAACTCATAAAGTAGAAGGGTTTGAACGGTTGGATTAACCGTTTGAAGTCGATACGATAGATTTTGGAGTTGGTGTTATATAGGCCGAAATGACACCAATGTTATACTAGCCGGACTCTATAATAGGTACTCTAATAAGTACTGAATAGTGAAAATTCACTATTTAGTTTAAATGCACTATTCATCTAAAAAAGAAGTATTCATCTCTAATAAGTACTGAATAGTGCATTTAAACTAAACTATTTATCTCTAACAACAGTGTGCTCATCTCTAATCTAACATTAAACTAAACTACTAAATAACAGTAACAGTGTGTTCAAACTAAACTAAACTAAACTAAACTAAACTAAACTAAATAACAGTAACATTAAACTAAACTAAACTAAATAACAGCAACATAACAAAGAACAGAGGCAGCGACACAGAGTGTTACTGGTACCGATTACCAGTAACAAAAATCGTCACAACAACATAGCAAGATAAAGGAAGCAAACCGGTACCAGTACGCATTACTTAATTTAAAATACTAAATACTTCAGTTAAGTTGGATGAATACCTCGAGAATCAGCGATTGTTACATTTCCTTCTTCATTTCCACTAATTTGCAGTGCAGATGCCTCAGGCAGCACCGCTTCTTCGCTTTGAGGCAGCACCGCCTGTTCATTTCCACTGATTTGCGCCATTTCCACAGATAAACACTGTCGGCGGAGGGGAGAAAGAATCGCTATCGGATGAACTCTCTCTCTTAATCACCGAGTGTGCGATTGTGATTCCGTGAAGTGGATGAACTCTCTCTCTTAATCACCGAGTGTGCGATTGCGAATCTGTGAAGTGGATGAACTCTCTCTCTCCCTCTTTTTCAAAATCAATGCTAAAATCCTATCAGCAGTCGAAGTGCGATTGCGAGAGTCCGATGGACTGAAGTGTGTGATTTAGTGAAGAGGAGTGAATATTTTGTCACATAGTGAATTTTAATTTTTCATTTTAATTTTCATTTACAAGATCGGTGATATATCATATGGAACGGGTCATCAAATTGAAATGACGTTAATGGAAAGACGCTATGAAACGAAATGGCGCAACTCTTATATATATATTTCAAATACATGTGGTGGGACCATTTAATTTGAACACCATCTCCATTTCACTGGAGGGATGCTTGATATTATAATAATTTAATATTGTATAAATTTATTATTGTATTCACTCAATATCAATAATATATTGACTCAATATTCATATGATATTCACTCTATGCATGTCACCGCATAAAGTATATAATTTGGGACCATATAAGGTGGGACCATTTCATTTGAACAACATCTCCATTTCACTGAAGGGATGTTTGATATAAAATTAACACTGTTATGTATTTTATTGTACTAGATGAACAAGTAATTTTATTGTGTAATATTAAATCCTTTTTCATAATGTGAAATATTTTTATTTAACCTATCATGGATTAACACTAATTTTATTGTGTAAAAATGTGTTAACTTTTTATTCATATAATAACAATGACATAATCCCGAGCTATGTGAACACTTTAATGTTCAATGTCAATACTTGTTTGTCCATGGATAAATATTTCGATAAACACTGTTCACTTCAACATTTATTTGTGCACTAAAAATTCTTTAAATGTAATAACAGTATATATTCATCTCTTCACATAAAACGACAAGTAAAAAATAAAACAACTCAAAATAAATTCGCAAAATATTACATAGATAAACTAGAAATTGAACATATTACGACAAATTAAACATATTCACTTCAACATATTACATAAATAAACATATTAGCTTCAACATATTATGAGAAATTCGACACAACCATGTCTTTTATGGTTCTTCTTTGACAGTTCTCTGGCGTGGCCTACGGATAAACGGCCAAGGTGGAGGATGGCCTCTCAGATTGCGGTGTACTCTACGGATATACGTCATAGGTGGTGGATGGTCTTTCGGGCTGCGACGTGGTTCATCCAAAGGAGGCCATGGCCAGGTCCTTCTAACATGTGGAGGACGTGACTCGTACCCTGCAGGGATGACCGGCACAGGGTCAATCAGAGGTACTTCTTCTTGAACAGGTTCTTCGTGTTGAACAGGTACTTCTTCTTCAACATGTTCTTCTGGTAATTCAAAGGGTTCTTTTTTTATGTTAGCCATTACAGAAAATATAAGTTGTTTGATGTAATGAAGACAGTTTGAAAACGGAATGAACACAATATCATATTTTATAATATTTTTGAGGCAACCTTTGGCTTCAACAAAGCACCCTTTTGCCTTGTTCACATTTGATGCAACAGAATTAACAGACAATCAGTCAAAACATCAAAAAAGCAAAATTTCGAATTATATTTAGCACGAATTTCTAACTGTAATACATCTGAACCGTACATTATGAGATCTCACAAAGAAACAAGCAACATTTCAATGTAATAGTATTGTTGTATTCATCTATGTAATCTGAAGTATTCACTATGGAAATTGAAGTATTCATCAATGAAATACTAATATTTCTATGCAAAATAAAAATTAAAAAATGATAATATGTACAAAGTTATGTTTCTATATTTATAAACAAAAAGAATTAGTTCTCCTTTCTCTTCATATTATTTTGCTTGTCCGATAACTTCTTTATGGCAACATCTATTTTGCTCTTGTAAGCAATTTTTTTTGTCGTCCCCTCCGATTTGACTTTTTAGGTGGTAGTAGAGGTTTAGAAGATGGACAATTAACTAATGAAATCCCATCAATTTGTTCTTCAACTGTCGTAGATTTCTAAAAACCATCAAGCACTGTCTCACCTGCAAAGAAGTATTCATCCATTAAAATGAAAGTATTCATCCCATAATGCAATCTAAGGATTCACAATCACTGGTATTAGTACATGAATTTTTATTGTAAAATTGTATTCATCATTTCATCACAAGTATTCACACTATCAGAATGATGTACTAATATGTATAGAAATTAATATAAATGTATACCTCCTGCCGCCGAAACATCTTGTTGCTTTTCTTTTGTTGTGGTAGACTTTTTTTTCTTTCTCACTATAGGTGTCATTCCAGAAACTCCAGAAGTATCAATAACATTCACATTCTGTTGGCCACCAACTAAACCTGATTTTACAAAACTCGAGAAGTATCAATACGTATTCACTACTAATACAAGAAGTATTCACTACTAATGTCAGAAATATTCACTACTAAACCTGAAGTGAAACAAAGAATATATTGAAACAGACAGAAAATGACTATTATTGACAAACCTGCTATGTTTTTTCTCAACTCATGTAAACCATTCAACACCATAGTATGATACTCATCATTCACACTTTCAATGTTTAGCAGATCTTGAATTATTGGATTTGTTGACATGGTCAACTCATACAGCCTACAAACACACAAAGAAAAACAGATACAACTTACAGTGAAGTATTCAACCTTATAATTGTAAGTATTCAACCATAGCATAAATAAATAAACTAATTAGAAACTTTTACCTGTTTCGTTCAGGTAAAGTCGGATGAGATGAATCAATTATGGTCAAATTCTGACGATCGATATCTTTTCTCCACCGATCGACAATATAATTTTCATCAATAGAAAAGACATTTTCATGCTTTAGGACCTGAATTGAGTGTGAACACAAAACACCCTTTACCTCAAACAGTCTACAAATACAAAACACCTCCTTTAAGGCCCTCTTATACACAACCTGAAAGTTTTTCCCCCAACAATCTGCAACAACATAAAGTGTCTCTCCATCTTGTTCTGCGATTAAATTGCACGATAAATTCATACACAATGTGAACTGCTCTTGACATTTGAGAAAAATTTCATTTGTATAACTTTGTTGAAATTGATATTCCATGGGCAATTCAGAATTACACTTATGAGCTCGATACTTCGAATCATGGTCAGCCTTATACTCTCTCTCCCAAATGTTTCTTAGAGCTTCATCAAAACATTCGACAAAACCTTTAAGGCTTTCTCTCCTTGTGAGGTTGCTATTCAAGAAAGAATTCATGTTTTCTACACGCTGTGTAGTATTCATTCCAGCCCAGAATTGGGAATTTAGATACACTGGCACCCACTTCTCTCTCATTTGAAATATATCTCTAAACCAAGCATCATCTTGCTTCCCAATTTTATCCATCAACTGCACTCATCTTTCCTCAAAATCTTCCTTACACTGGGAATAATACACAACCTCCTTCACCTGAGCAGATAAGGCACTTTTCTTATCCTTTCTTCCCAATTTACTGGGTAGCTTGTGTAATATATGCCAAGAGCAGTATCTATGAGTGGTTTCTGATCCAAACACATTCTTAATTCCTAATTCAATGCTTCCACATTGATCTGTGAGTATGCCACCAGGTTTCACTCCATTCATACATTTCAAAAATCTAGACATAAAATATTTGTTAGTACAAATTAATTGTGCTAAGAAAATATTACATAAAGTATTTATACCTTAAGTATAAAGTATTGACCTGTACGGCATAAAGTATTCATCCACTAACAATGGAAGACCTCAAAAAACAACCTTACTGTGTATTCCAAACTTTATACAATTCCTACAGTATAATGTACTCACCAGTACCACATAAAGTATTCATCCACTAACAATGCAAGAACTCAAAAAAGGCAATCTCACTGTGTATTCAAAACTTCATACAATTCATACAGTATAATGTATTCACAGTACCACATAAAGTATTCATCCACTAACAGTGCAAGAACTCAAAAAGGCAACATCACTGTGTATTCAAAACTTCATACAATTCCTACATTATAATGTATTGACATGTACGGCATAGAGTATTCATCCACTAACAATCAAAGAACCTTCCTGTGTATTCAAAACTTTATACAATAATTACAGTATAATGTATTGACATGTACCACATAAAGTATTTATCCAACCAGATTTTAAGTATTCATTTATACTTATCCAAGTAAATCAGTATTGAAACATTCAAAACAAGTAAAGCATAAGCTAAGATGACGGAATAGTACCTGGAAAGACACCATATGTAATCTCTTTCAGTTTCCCTTTCTAGCAAAGCACAAGCTAAGATGACGGAATGACCATGGTGGTTAACACCAACCCACAATACAAGTGGCATATCGTACCTGACAAATTTTAAACAAAAATAGCAAGTATTCATCACAAGCATACAAAATACTAAATTACAGTCAAATAATATGATAATTAGCAGATGATTACTTACTTATTTGTGAGGTAAGTTGCATCCATAACAATAACATTGTGGAAATATTTGTATGCTGCACGACTTCGACCATCAGCCCAGAACACACTCCACAATCGGCCTTCGTTTGTGTAATCGTGAGCATAAAAAAAATCTCAATCAATCTTCAATTTGTTTCGAAAGAACTCAAATATCAATGAGGCATCATCACCTTCAAAAGCCCTTAACTTCATCCGCTTGTACTTCTCAATATGATTTCTTACATCTTTTTTAGTAAAAGGGCACCTTATATAATCTCCAGCACTTTTTATTACTAACTTAATATTAACTGTCACACCCAAACCTTGATCATCATTAAAATTCAGCATATTCTGATATTTCACAGGGATGTATCAGAATCCAGATATTAGAAATGAAGAATTGGGTTGCAAAATGTGGTTGTGACACCCAACATATTCTACTACTACCCATTCACCATTCAAACTAGAAGGTTTTAATTTTAAACAAGCAAGACAACCTGTGCCTACAAAATCCCTTTTTCTTTTTGGGATACGATCTTTGTTTGACACTACTCTTTTTAGATATTTGGTGCACATAAACACATAATGAGTGCTTATGTTACCAATTTTGTGATTTGACCTTTTGCAAATGCTAAATCCACATTGAAATCCATACAATTGATAGTATGAATGTAGATCGTGTATGGAATCAAACTCATCCCAAACTGCTGGTTCTCTCACACGATGATGATGATGATGGTGATGATGATCATCGTCATCATCAGCAGCATCAGCTTCTACTTCAGCATTTTCTGGTTGATCTTCCTCATTTTCAATGTCAACAGCCTCCTTATTTAGGTCAAACTCAGATATACTCTCATTGCTACCTACACTATCAACCACTCTCATTTTCACGATGAACCTCTTCAAAATGTTGATAAAGGTTCACCTCATCAACTTCTAAATTGCTATTCTCCATCCACATCTCATTTCCACAGATTTCATTAAGATCAAAACTCATCCTGAAAAAACAACTGCTTGAGTTTAAATACAGTATTCATCCCAAATGTAAGAAATATTCTTCCCAAATGCAGATAGTATTCATCCTAAAGGTAGAAAGTATTCATCATACGACCCAATTATTCATCCTATAAAAACCATGTAAGAAGTATTCATCCCAAATACAAAAAGTATTTATTCCAAATGTTGACAGTATTGATTTACGACCCAAGAATTCATCCAACAATATTTAACATCAATTCACAACTAATGTAAGCAGTATTCATCTCCAATACAAGAAGTATTCATACAATATGTAGAAAGTATTTATCCAAAATGCAGAAAGTATACCAAATGTTGATATTATTCATTTACGACCCAAGTATTCATCCAACAGTATTTAACATCAATTAACAACTAATGTAAGAAGTATTCATCAAACATGTAGAAGTATTCACCCCAAAATGTAAGAAGTATTAATCTCAAATACAGAAAGTATTCATCCCAAATGTAGAAAGTATTTATCACAAATATTGACAGTATTCATTCACGATCCAAGTATTCATCCACAGAAATTAACATCAATTCACTTTTAATGTAAGAAGTATTCACCACTAATGCAAGAAATATTCATCTCACAGTATTTAACACATTTATAAGGTTGTTAGATTCATATGAAATTTTCAAATTGCAGTAATAAAATAGCGATTTCAGATGTCACCAACAGAAATCACAACATGAAGATCAGAGATCAAAAATCAAATCAGATCGCTTCAACATTGACTTACCTGATCAGAGAATAGCCTCAGCGCAGATGGCCTGAGTGGGGAAGTTCGTCGGAGCGTCCGAGCGGGGAAGATCGTCGGAGAGTCCGAGCGGGGAAGATCGTCGGAGCGTCCGAGCGGGGAAGATCGTCGGAGCGTCCGAGCGGAGAAGATCGTCGGAGCGTCCGATGGGAGAAGATCGTCGGAGCATCTGAGCGGGGAAGATCGTCGGAGAGTACGAGCGGTAGTTCCTCCCAGCTGCGATCGCTTGAGAAAAGAGAGAGAGAGCGGCGCGCGGGGAGAGAAAGGAAACTAAATTCAAAAAAGGAAAGGTAATTAGAATTAGAGAAACGGGTAAGTGGGTTAACTGGTAAAAACAATTAACTATAAATAATGGTATCATTTACGGCCACGGGGATGAAACGGGGGATGGGAAGCCGGGGGGAATTATAATTACCCAATTGTTTTGTACCAATATTCCATTTAATTATGTCTGAACAGTTCCAATTAATTGTACGTTTGAACTTTAAAATGAGATAGGAATTGATCATGTGATGCACAAGAAGATCCATGCTTTATAAAATAAACACGTGCCTTTAACCCATCTACGGCCATTATTAATTACTGCACAAAATAGTACGTTTGATTTGGAAAATGATGGTATTGACTTTGATTTGGAAAATGATGGAATTGATGTGATGCACAAGCTAGAAGATCCATGCTTTATAAAATAAACACGTGCCTTTAACCCATCTACGGCCATTATTAATTACTGCACAAAATAGTACGTTTACATATTATAGCCTTTTAATGGTATTCAATTTTATATATATTTCCTTTATTGTTCTTTGTAATATTTTTTTTAAGGAAAAGTAAGTTCTAACCTCTATTTGTTTCATTGAAATAGGTACATGTATTTTTAAATTCGGTATATTTTAATGTGTACGTACCTCGTAGCAACTAGATTTGTACAATTGTATCTTAGTTATGGCACATCAGCGCTATTTTTATATATATGTTTCAGTTTATTATCTCTCATCATTTTTAGTCGATGAGTATCATGCTTATTTTTATATATTGAATTAATTATAGTGCAGTAATTGTGTTGTCTATTACCAATGTAAATGTTTTCAAGGTTTCAACAAAATATTTATTTGTCAAAAATTCTCTGAATGCAAAATAATTTTCTATAAAAATTCTTAATTTAAAATATTAACTTTTCTTGAATAAATATTGTATTAGTAACAAAATACGGAGAATAGTCCTAGAGTTTATATTATGCAACAATTAACCATTGGCTATTTTTGCTATAATTTCTATTGTTTTTACCTTGCGTATAAAATAAAAAACTAAGGGCATACAACATTAGTCAACTGAAACAATTGTATCCCAAACTCGTGGGTTTGAGGTAGAGAAGGAAATAAGTGACACGCAGTGACGTGACGTGACAAATACGCTGTGATTTGGTCACGTGATGTGACGTGATTAATTTTTTTTTCACGTGACGTGACGTGACGTGATCAAAATAACGACAGACAGTCATGGCACGTGTAGTTACGCCGTGATTACACGTAGCGTGACCACACGTGACGTGATATGACATGACGTAAATTAATCAAGTGCAACTTTTTTTTATATTTTAATTTAAATTATTGAAATTCAGAAAAAAGATATAAAAAAATATGAAAATTATAAAAATTGTAAAATAAGTAAATGATGTTGCAAATTTTTTTTTTTGAAGAAAGCCATTGGGTATCTGATATTATTTTAAAAATTCAAATTACAAATATTCATTTTACTAAATTAGAAAAAATAAAAACCAATAGTATATGAGTACCAGTATCACTGAATCTACACCATAAGAGAAATATAAGAGAAATATGTATATTCTATGCGTACAAAAAAAACTGAACTTGAGGATATCACAAACAAGCTAGGAATGTATGACATATACCTTCTTAATTTGAGGGAGGAGTCTTATAAATAGTGAAGAATTGTAAGATCAATATTAGTTGCAAATCATAGATCGAATGGCTAAAATCAATCAAGCATTAAAGAGAGTAGGTGATACTACTATACTAATATATACCATAAACAGAACTAGCACCAACGGTACAATAAGATGACCGTTTGAATTTGTATTATAAACAGAGAATAGAACTTGCGTAAATCTATGCTTTTATCATACAAGAAAAATAAGTTTATTATCTCCTCAGAGTTCTCTCTATTTTCAACACCTCTTATCAAATCCAGACAATTAACGAACCGCCAAGTTGAACATTAATAACTTGCCATGGGAGATGACTTTGATTTGGAAAATGATGGTATTGATATTAATATGCATATATATGTCGACTTTAACACACAGAAAGAGAAAGGTAATTGTTTTTTTTACCAATATTCGATAAAAAGTCGATTCCAATATTGAACGCAACTTGTCGGGCAAATTAGCATGTCGACTTTACTGCACAGAAAGAGAGAGGTAATATTTTTTAACCAATTAATATTCCATAAAGAGTCGCTTCCATTTTCAATGAATTATGGGAAACGTAACTTATCGCTTCCATTTTCAATGAATTGATGTGATGCACAAGAAGATCCATGCTTCATAAAATAAACACGTGCCTTCATAAAATAAACACGTGTCATTATTACTGCACAAAATAGTACGTTACACATTATAGCCTTTTAATGATATTCAATTTTATATATAGTCCTTTTATTGTTCTTTGTAAATATTTTTTTTAAGGAAAAGTAAGGTTCTAACCTCTATAATTTGTTTCATTGAAATAGGTACATGTATTTTTAAATTCGGTATATTTTAATGTGTACGTACTCGTAGCAACTAGATTTGTACAATTGTATCTTAGCTATGGCACATCAGCGCTATTTTTATATATATGTTTCAGTTTATTATCTCTCATCATTTTTAGTCGATGAGTATCATGCTTATTTTTATATATTGAATTATAGTGCAGTAATTGTGTTGTCTATTACCATTGTAAATGTTTTCAAGGTTTGAACAAAATATTTATTTGTCAAAAATTTTCTGAATGCAAAATAATTTTCTATAAAAATTATTAATTTATAATATTAATTTTTTCTTGAATAAATATTGTATTAGTAACAAAATACGGAGAATAGTCCTAGAGTTTATATTATGCAACCAATTAACCATTGGTTATTTTTGCTATTATTTCTATTGTTTTTACCTTGCGTATATAAAAAAAAAAAAAACTAAGGGCATACAATATTAGTCAACTACAACTATTGTATCTCAAACTCGTGGGTTTGAGATAGAGAAGGAAATACGTGACACGTTGTGACGTGACGTGACAAATACGCTGTGATTTGGTCACGTAACGTAATCAATTTTTTTTTCACGTGACGTGAACCTACACCATAAGAGAAACATGGATATTCTATGCGTACCAAAAAAAACTGAAAATTAACTAGAAAAAACTGGATACTCTATGTTTCATACCGTGACGTGATATGACTTGACCACGTAACATGACATGACGTGATTGGTTCGCGTGACGTGACGTAGCGTGTAATTTTGGCTCGAATGCGGTCACGTCACGTAATCAACTCGCGTGACATAACGTGACTTGACGTTCCGTGACGTGACTGATTACGGCGTTGTTTAATTTATTTTGCCCACGTTTTTGTTGGTCCAAATTTACGATTTAATTAACTGGTTTCAGAATAATTGGAATAAACTATTATGACGTAAACTTCAGCTAACTCGCTATAAATTTCCATCCAAATTAAGCACTAAGCAGAAACCAAAAGGCCATTACATTCATCCAACCGACCTAAGAGAACCACAAAAAACTAAACTCAACATGGAGTGCAGTGACATGCTCAATGCTCAATCAGAGTTATGGAACCTAACCTTCAGTTATATCAAATCCATGAGTCTAAAATGTGCAATTGAACTCGGTATTCCCAATGCAATCCATAACCATAGCCAGCCCATGACACTTCATGAGCTTCATGCTGCTCTCTCACTTCCCATAAACAACAAACCTAATTTGTGGCGCCTTCTACGCCTGCTTACTCATTTAGGTTTCCTAGTTGTTCAGGATACTAGCAAGAACAAAGAGGCAGTCTATGACCTTACTCCGATCTCACGCCTTGTTATTAACAAAACCTATTCATCAAGTTTGTTGCCTTTTGCTTTACTTGTGTTGGATTTCAGTATAGTTAAGCCATCACTTCATTTGGGTGATTGGTTCAAACAAGATAAGCTTGAGACCTGTGAGATGGCGCATGGTTCCACCTTCTGGGAACTGACAGGCCAAAGGCCTGAATTTAACACGCTGTTCAACGATGCAATGGCCAGTGATAGTTCCTTTTTATCTGATTTTATAATCAATGAACATGGTAATGTATTTCAGGGAATAGCTTTTTTAGTTGATGTAGGAGGTGGATCTGGATCTGTTGCTATGGCAATAGCTAAGGCTTTTCCAAAGATAGAGTGCACTGTATTGGACCTGCCTCAAGTAGTAGGCCACCTTCCAACTGATGGTTTAGTAAAATTTGTTTCTGGAGATATGTTTATCAACATTCCTCCTGCTGATGTTGTTTTCCTCAAGGTACCATAGAATTTATTCCAGTTAGTATATATCTCTGTGTTTGCGTGTTTACAGTAATATTAATACCAATGACTAACATGCTACATGCATATATTTATCATCTTCTGATCAATTACTTTTTTTCTTAGTCGATCCTACATGATTGGTGCGATGAAGATTGCATAAAGATATTACAACGATGCAAAGAGGCAATTCCTCCGAGAGATGCTGGGGGTAAGGTCATCATTGTAGATATTGTTGTCGGATCAGTCGGTAGTAATCACCGAGAATCACAACTGTTGTTTGACGTGTTAATGATGACATTAACTAATGGAAAAGAGCGAAATGAAGAGGAGTGGTGGAACTTATTCGAAAAAGCAGGATTTACTTCTTACAAAATTGCTGCTACTCTCGGTATTCGATCAATCATTGAAGTTTATCCTTAAGTTTCATGGGTTATTATTGAAGTTCATGAATTGTATCCCGAAGTTATGTACTCTTGCTCTTTTAAGCTTATTGTAATTGATGTATCCCATCTAATAATTTCGTTGTAATAAAAAAAGTGTTTGTTTATGGTTTGTTTCTATTTTCCTATTATTTTAGTTCATCTCCCAACACAATATATGATATACCTTATGAAGATTTTCTCTTCCACTTGTATGACTATTGACACAATATTTGGTGGTTGTGATAGTTCTGCGATTGGTGTGGCACATATTCTGTAGTCTTTTAATCATATCCAATATTATAGTTTTTACTGTGCTTTGTGTATACTTATAAATTAGGATTTGGTTGTTGTGCTTTGTCTTTCATATCAAAATACCATTATCTAGAGGTATGGCCTCTATTTATTTCATTGAAATAGGTACATATTTTTAAATTTGACATATTAATTCGAAAATTTACAAATTTACATGGAAACGCATAAATTTCGATGTAGATCGGTTATTTTTGTTAAGGTTCGTCATTTGAAACCATTATGATAGGTCAGAGACAAAATAGTGAACTCAACCGAACCCTAGTTCTACTTTAAATCCGGAGAGCAGGCCTAGCGTTTGTAGTTAACATTATTATATCCCACCAAGGATTAGGGGTGTCAATGGCACCCTTTTATTTGTTTACCCGATCCGCACCGTATTTGATTAGATGGATATGGATAAGATTTTGTTTCGTAATCTAAATGGATAAAGGTATGGGTAAAGCCTATTCCGTACCCGTTGCCCGATCGGGTAATTATATAGATTATATACATTAACGAGCAATGATTTTCATTCCAAACTACTTTTGGTAATTGTGTTACACTTAATAACCATTAAAACACGTAAATAAATTTTATCAAATCCCAATAAAGTGTAAACCTTTAAAACATGAATATATGTGTGAAATGAATGTGTTTTAATGTTCTATTTAGTAAATAATAAAAATAATTATTATAATAGCAATAACCGTTATTTACCCGCTACCGTTTTGTTATCCGACAACCATAACGGATAAGGCTAGAGTGTAGATAAGGTAATTCGTAACGGGTAAGGGTAGGGTACGGGTAAGGACAATTTGTAACATGTATGGATACGGGTACGAAAATATTCCACCCAACTCTTATCATACCCGTTGACACCGCTACCAATGATTTAAAATTAGTATTAATATTATCAAACCAAGATTTGAAGTTAACCATTGGTTATTTTGCTAAAATTTCATTTGCTTCCGTTGCCGACATTTTTATTAATATCCAAAGTTTAATACAAATTATTAATTATACCCAGAATCGGACTAATTATCGATATATACCCAAGCCGGCCATTTTATGGCCGGCTATGTACCCTCCTTAAGCCGGCCATTTTATGGCCGGCTATGTACCTTTTTTTTTTTTTTTTAAACGCCAAAAACTCTATAAAAGACCACCCCTCCCCTTCAGTTTCTTCACACATCCCGAGGCATCGCTACTGTTGAGGTTTTTTTTATTTTTTATTTTTTTAATTATGTTTTATTTTATATATTAATTAATTAGTTAATTGTTTACTATTTAGTTAATTGTTTACTATTTAGTTAATTGTTTACTATTTACTTAATTGTTACTATTTAGTTAATTGTTTACTATTTACTTAATTGTTTACCATTTACTTAATTGTTTACCATTTACTTAATTGTTTACCATTTACTTAATTCTTTACCATTTACTTAATTCTTTACAATTGTTTACTATTTAGTTAATTGTTTACCATTTAGTTAATTGTTTACTATTTACTTAATTGTTTACCGTTTACTTAATTGTTTACCGTTTACTTAATTGTTTACCGTTTACTTAATTGTTTACCATTTACTTAATTCTTTACAATTGTTTACCATTTACTTAATTGTTTACTATTTACTTAATTGTTTACCATTTACTTAATTCTTTACCATTTACTTAATTGTTTACTATTTACTTAATTCTTTACAATTGTTTACTATTTACTTAATTGTTTACCATTTACTTAATTGTTTACCATTTACTTAATTGTTTACCATTTACTTAATTCTTTACAATTGTTTACTATTTACTTAATTGTTTACCATTTACTTAATTGTTTACCATTTACTTAATTGTTTACAATTGTTTACTATTTACTTAATTGTTTACCATTTACTTAATTGTTTACCATTTACTTAATTGTTTACCATTTACTTAATTGTTTACTATTTACTTAATTGTTTACCATTTACTTAATTGTTTACCAGTCAATTGTTTACTATTTAGTTACCTGACAAATGTTTACCGTTTAGTAACCTGACAATTGTTTACCATTTTCTAAAATGTAGTTTGTTTACCATGGCCTTTATTTCATTACACTATGGTGGGAAGATGCTTAATAGTGCACAAGGGGCGTATTACAACAAAGATGCAGCTCATTCATTAATGATTCCAGATGACATCTCACTTTTAGACCTGAAATCCATAGTTTACACACACACCGGCTACAACCCAGAAAGGTGCGACCTAGAATTGGCAACCCGATATTGCCATCCCTCCAGCGGAAAATTTATGGTTGCGAAACTGGTAGATGAGAGTACGTGGAGAGGCATGTATGGTTATTTGAGGTCAGAAGGGAATTTTCTAATAGAAATATTTGTTAGAAGAGTTCCGGTAGAGCCCGGGGTTGGAAGTTCGGGCGCTGGGTCAGCGGCACCACATTATACCCCACAACCAGAAACCTACAAACGTGACTCCACCTTACTCCTCAACGAACCTGATCCAGAACCCTACAATGACGTGACCCAGTAGTGGTTGGATTAGGAAGGGGAGGCGAAAACACATCCGTCATGTAATGACGATGGATGAAATGGAAGGTAGACGAAGGGGGCATCAGCCTCGCCGTTCCACTTCCGATAGGCAACGAAGAGGTATGTAACATTCATCCAAAATTATTTTTCTTTTCAATTTATACCAACTTACTAAGTAACACATGCAAATGCAGAGGCAAGAAACGCAGCAAATGCGGCAGAAAATGAGCGAGTAATGGCGTCGGGAAGTGGGTCCGGAGGGTCACGGCGTAGCACAGCTACGAGCCGTTTAGATGCAGCTGCTATGTATGCCGAAGCAATGGGAGAGGCGGTTAACATAGGAGGAGAGGCGGTTGGGGTGCAAGGGGAGCCATCTGTCCAACCGAGGAGGTCCACTACTAGACGCACAACAAGAGCATCTACAAGCCAAGCAGGGCCATCTGCAGCCCAGGCCGGCCCATCTACAAGCCAAGCAGCGCCATCTGGAGCCCAGGCCGGGCCATCTAGTGAGCAACCAGAGCCACCTGCTAGGCCATCTCGTAGGTCATCTTTCGCAAGTGGTTTACTTCGGGGATTTAGACGTGGTAGTAATAGGTGATTTATATGCATGTTGTAAAAATTGTGTGGACTCTATTTGTATTTTGTGTGTACTTTATTATTTTGTACGAAACTCAGAAATGAAATATTTGACTCTAATAGAAATCACCTAAAACAAAAATAATGCGGTTTAAAAAAAAAAAAAAAAAGGTGCATAGCCGGCCATTTTATGGCCGGCTTAGGGAGGGTACATAGCCGGCCATAAAATGGCCGGCTTGGATATATATCGATAATTGGTCCGATTCTGGGTATAATTAATAATTTGTATTAAAGTTTGGATATTAATAAAAATGTCGGCTTCCTTTGCGTATAAAAAAAATAAAAATAAATGAGTGCATTTATTATTATTGTATGATTTGTATCCCAAACTCGTGAGTTTGACGCCTGTTGTGTAATTTATATTTCCCGCCTTATTGGTTTAACTAAAATCTGAATAATAGAATAAACTAATATAAAGCAAAGTACCAGCTAACTCGCTATAAATTTCCTTCCAATTTAAGCACCAAGCAGAAACCAAAAAGCAATAACATCCATTTATCCAACCGACCTGAGAGAATCCCAAAACCAAACTAAAGAAACCAACATGGAGTGCCCTGACATGCATGTGCTCAATGCTCAAGCAGAGTTATGGAACCTAACCTTCAGTTTCATCAAATCCATGGCTCTAAAATGTGCAATTGAACTCGGTATTCCCAATGCAATCCATAACCACGGCCAGCCCATGACACTTCATGAGCTTCATGCTGTTCTCTCAATTCCCATGAACAACAAACCTAATGTGAGGCGCCTTCTGCGCATGCTTACTCATTTAGGTTTCCTAGTTGTTCAGGATACTAGCAAGAACAAAGAGCCAGCCTATGACCTTACTCCGATCTCACACCTTGTTATTAAGAAAGCCGATTCAACGAGTTCGTTGTCTTTTGCTTTAGCTATGTTGGATTTTTCTATTATGAAACCATCACTTCATTTGAGTGATTGGTTCAAACAAGATAAGCTTGAGATCTGTGAGATGGCGCATGGTTGCACCTTCTGGGAACTGACAGGAAAAAGGCCTGAATTAAACACGTTGTTCAACGATGGAATGAAAACAGATAGTTCCATCGTATCTGATTTTATAATCAATGAACATAGTAATGTATTTAAGGGAATATCTTCTTTAGTTGATGTAGGAGGTGGATCTGGAACCGTTGCTATGGCAATAGCTAAGGCTTTTCCAAAGATAGAGTGCACTGTATTGGACCTGCCTCAAGTAGTAGGCCACCTTCCAACTGATGGTTTAGTAAAATTTGTTTCTGGAGATATGTTTATCAACATTCCTCCTGCTGATGTTGTTTTCCTCAAGGTACCATAGAATTTATTCCTGTTAGTATATATCTCTGTGTTTCTGTGTTTACAGTAATACCAATGACTAACATGCTACATGCATATATTTATCATCTTCTGATCAATTACCTTTTTTTTCTTAGTGGATCCTACATGATTGGTGCGATGAAGAGGCAATTCCTCCGAGAGATGCTGGGGGTAAGGTCATCATTGTAGATATTGTTGTTGGTCAGTCGGTAGTAATCACCGAGAATCACAACTGTTGTTTGACATGTTAATGATGACATTAACTAATGGAAAAGAGCGAAATGAAGAGGAGTGGTGGAACTTATTCAAAAAAGCAGGATTTACTTCTTACAAAATTGCTGCTACTCTCGGTATTCGATCAATCATTGAAGTTTATCCTTAAGTTTCATGGGTTATTATTGAAGTTCATGAATTGTATCCCGAAGTTATGTACTCTTGCTCTTTTAAGCTTATTGTAATTGATGTATCCCATCTAATAATTTCGTTGTAATAAAAAAAGTGTTTGTTTATGGTTTGTTTCTATTTTCCTATTATTTTAGTTCATCTCCCAACACAATATATGATATACCTTATGAAGATTTTCTCTTCCACTTGTATGACTATTGACAGTCAAAATGTAATGCATTTCACAGAAAAAATAAGGAAAGCAATTTACACGGGGAACCAGTAACTTATCTTCACTTACCACCATAAGTCTAACATTTGTAGGATAAAACACAAGTACTAAACACCTAATTACCAACGGTTCTTGTAATAAGTAAATTTTTTTAAGGTGTTACTTATTGCGCTATTTGCGCTACACGCTACGCGCTATAGCGGACCGCTATCATCGTTATAGTGGTAGTAGCTGAAATAGCACACTTTCATCACAAATACTATTGTTTCGCTATAGCGCGCTATTTAGAACACTGGAATGTACTCACTTTTAGGTTTTTTTTCTATTATTTTTGTGTTTTAGTTAGCAAAATGGTTGTAATGCGTTTAAATGTATGAGTAGAATTCATATTTTATTTTATTTTTGATAATGTGATGTTTTCATACTTCATTAGAAGTATTTTCATACTGTTGAATCCATTTTTAAGGCTAGCCACATTTACAATCTAATTTAAAAAAAATCTAACTAAAAAAATATTTGTTTAAAGAATAACATAATCATCAAGAGTTTTGTAGTAAAAATCGTTCGTGAAAGTGACAATCACTGACGGTTTTATAGTAGAAAATCATCAGTAAAAGTGACAATCACCGACAGTTATATATAGTAAAACCTACTAGTGGAAGTCACAATCAATGACGATTGCATATTTTGCTCATTTTAATGCCCTATTTTGCTCATCTTTTTGACCGCTTAACTTTATAGTAAATAAATTCGAAAATTAAAAAGTTTTATATGGAAACAAAGCTCTCGGTAATGAAATTGGTTTGAACGGTTTGGATTTGTTATTTGAAGCCTATTTGATAAATTTTAGAGGCCAGAAGCATATTGTTGATATGCTAGAGGAAGCGCGTTAGCCGTACTCTATATATATATATATATATATATTTCCTGTTTTGTTTGACGAAGCCTACAAACTTGGTCAACTATCATGCCAGAATTCAATTTCAAAACCCAACGTACAATTAATCAGGGAATTTAGATCAAGCTATGACGTACTGTATCACAAAATTTGGACTAAAATATTCTCCCGCGCGCCCTCCGTATGGAACTGGTTGCAGATGCAAAATCCAGTACCCGCACTATAGATTTAGTTGGTGAGAACTTTGACTTTCTATCTCATGCTGAAAAAAAAAAAAAACATTAATTATTTTATAAACATCAGTACTAGTGCTTGATAATTAAACCACATATTGCCGTAAGGAATATTCAGTTTCAAAGTCCCCAACCCGCGTCCCTCCAAAAAAATAAATCAAAATATATCGCCCAATTACTGTTAGCAACATTACAACGACTCAAATTGAACATGAATAATGAAGTCTGTATATTGCTATATAGTGCATTAATTATGCAACATACATTAATTTCAGGGTACTGCCCGGGTTTTGCTTTAAGAAAAACATATTGGTTATTTGATAAAAATAGATATTTCAACTGAGATGTTTTTTATGAAATATAATTAATTAAGCAAACATCAATTACAAAAAAAAATTAAAAATATTGACGCATATAATGATAAATAACACGATTCACCCGGATAATGATACATAAAAGAGTTGCATTGTTTAAAAAGGAGTATTGTACCTTAAAGACATTACACGCATTATAAATATCTTAATTTTGAATGGGAGTGTTACTGTAGAATGAACAGTAACACCTCCTCTCTATCTACTATCTACCACCGTCCGATGGAAAATGAAGGGACTCGGATGTGTTTTGTAACGTTAGCTGATGTCATCCCAATTTACCCATCTTTTGCCCCTCGAATTCGTCTGAAATTTTGCGAGCTGTCATCTCCTCCTCCTCCCACTCTTACCACGTATTCTCCCCTTACTACGTGTTGCATATCGCGGTCTCCTAGAGTTCTCTCCTGCTCTTTGTCGCGGACCTTCATCGTTGGTTGCATTGCTTCCAATTTCCCCGTTCTCCTCTTGCTCCCAACCTCTCATTTGTTTACTCTCTTCAAAATTTCAAGACGAGAAAGTTCTCGCGTAGCAAATACAAAAGCGAAATCGCAAACTCTGTTGCGATTGGGGACCGCATCCTCTAGACTAAGAAGGCCATATTGTTCACTGTTATTGAGGTACATCTTAGTGGGGACCAGCTGGGAATAGCTTCCTGGTGTGCGACCATCGCCTGTTCGCTATCACGCTCCTGCCGAGGTGCTTCAAGCATGGGAACTTCTTTCTCCATCTTCGTCAGGCAGCTCAACACATATGTAAGTGTTTGATCGAATGCGTCAATGAAATTCAATTTTTTTTTTCTCTAATGGATTTAGTTTTGCCTCCGTTGGCAAATTAATGTGTGTGATAACAACCATGATTTCTTGATCCGCAATTAAATTTTACATATTTCTAATGGATATGCTGAAGAATTTTTGTTGTATTAATACATTGTTTGAATTAACGGAATGAACAAATTAGTAGTACCATGATGCAAATATAAAATTCATGATTGGTGCCCTCAACAAATAGAAGTTTAAAAATGTGACATATTATATTTAAGGCATAAGGCAATTCGTGCTATATGGGGTTGCAAGTGAAACGTCAAACTGGAACTCGGTAGTGCCATGCACCAGTCCTTTTCCGCAGGAAATACATCAAATCATTCTTTATATTTTGATTTATGCATTTTGATAAGTGTTTATAAGTAATTTTGGCTAGATGCATTTTGATAAGTTTAAAAACGTCAAACGACAATTGAGATTCAGCTCAAATTAACTCAATCTACTGTAATAAAAAAATTATGTCAAAGTGCATGGTTGTTGTATTTCTTACTATTTGTGCACCTTTTAGAATGTCTTTAAATCGAAACTTTCAATTCTGTAAATCTTGGTATATAACACTGTAAAGTGCTAATTTCAAATCTCTCCCTCCCCTCCCGACTCAATCTCCGGTCAAATTTCTCAACTACCGATTTTTGATCGGGACCACTTTCTAATAGATCGCTAGCAACTTTTTAAAGCGAGCAAATTTTGCATCCAGCTCTTTCAATTCAAGTTTTCAAGTCTGTCAACCTATCAAGTAATCTAAATTTTGTATCTTGTTATATCTAACGCTAGTTGCTGCATCCAACTCGTTCATCAGTCTGTAAACCTTGCTCCACAAGTCAGTAAAATGCTGATTTGAATTATGTAAACCTAACATGTAATCTAGTTTTTTATCTTTTTAGATCTAGCTGTTGTTGCATCCAATTATTTAAATTCAAGCTTTCAAGTCTGTCAATCTTGCTACACACACTAGTGGAGAACCAGACATCAGGAGCGGTCAAAAACAGACATCAGGAATATACCCAGCTTGGCTGGTTATTTTTAAAAATGCCCAGACCGGCCATTTAATGGCCGGTTGAGAAAAAAAGTGGACCGGTCATTAAATTACCGGTTTGGGCATTTTTAAAAATAACCAGCCAAGCTGGGTATATTTATTAATTTCTATTTTAACTTTGGATATTAATAAAAATAGCGGTTTTAAACACGTACTTAACCAAAGAAAATTATGAATCTGAATCAATTATCACCAAAATCTCACCTGCTTAATGTTTTCCCTAATAGTGTTCTTGCAAGTTCGGCTGACAACTCGAACTGCTAATTAAGTTAGATATCTGATTTGTGAAAATATATGGGCCAATTGTGTTGAAGTCGGACAAATGTGCTGGCTTTGGGCTAACTTAAGCTCAACATAAAATGGTAGAGCAGAGGCCCAAACTGATCCAACTGAACCTCCATTTATTCCTCTAAAATCTTTTAGTGCAACCCGAAATTTAAAAGCGTAGGTAAAGTATTTTACTATAATCCGTAGAAATTATTACGGCCCAATATTAAACATAAATCAGTGTTAATTATATGGATAATACAACTTAATTTAGATGACATCGGGACTGGTGTTCCGAATTCCGGTCAATATATATAGGCTGCTGATTCAGACGAAAAAGTGAAATGATAAACAATATTTAAATTAGAAATTTCAATCAGCATGCATAAAAATCATTACATTTAGATTACAATCTTTTTTTTTTTTTTTCCATATATAATGAGTTTGATGAACACGAGACGAGGTTGATAGTCCATAGCAGTGTTGTAAATAACGGTATTCGGTCGTCGGACGGATAGGGTACCGATAAGTGATTAATCGGTATACGGCCGATTAATCGGAATTATGCGGACAATTTAACGTTTTTATTAAATTTATGTATATATATCATAATTTATTACAAATAATTTATTTAACTCATTAAACTTATCAAATAAACTTAATTTAACTTAGTTTTATTATTATAACATGACACTACGCTTATTTATTCTTAACACATAAGCATTTTACATGTTATGTAACACATTTATTTAATGAAAAAATAAAATTGAGAATTAAGCATTTTCAAATACTAATAACATATTATTTGAAAGAAATTAAACATTCCAACATAAAATCATTAAAATTAGTTTATGATAATAACTTAATTACATAAATGAACACGTCGTACTAATCGAAAAAATTACATCAGTAAGTAAGAAAAATATATGGTATATAAATAATAGAAGAATTAATCAATTTCAAAGTAAGTAAGAAGAAAAAATATATATAAAAAATATTGAATGTATATCCAAGCATAAATAAAACTACAATATAAGATTTATAAACCTTATTATCACACACTATCACAGAAAAAAAAATATGAAAATAAATATTCACTGGAATAAACGGGAATAAACGGGAATAAAACGGGAATAAACGGGAATAAACGGGAATAAAACGGGAATAAACGGGAATAAACGGGAATAAAACGGGAATAAACGGGAATAACCGGGAATAAACGGCCGATTAATCGGAAAAAACGGCCGATTAATCGGAAAATCAGCCGATTAATCGTTTTCATCCGCTAACATGCCTCCGTTAAGAGTGTTCGTGACGGTTAGGCCGCCGTTTCCGATTAATCGGCCGTTTAATCGGCCGACTAGACCGTTTTTTACAACACTGGTCCATAGTCGATTTGGCGAGAAAATAAGTAAACGATGAAATTATTGTTGCATGTTGTGTTAATTTAATTAATCCAAACAAAGTTGATGTTTCATTGTACAAGTCTTAATTATTGGCAATGTATTCGGTTGATTTTGAATATGTCATATTGTATTGGTAATTATTCCCACAAGTCTTACAAGTGTTACATATCTTAATTTCTTTTTTTTTAATGTTGCCACTATTTTAGTAAAGATTTTATTTTTGTTAGGCTGAAAGGAGTGTAGAGTACAAAAAAATTTATGTCTATAATACAACATGCCCAGTCCAACACAAATAAATATTTCTAAATCAATATTGTGTGCTCCATATTTCCTATAAAAATAAACAATTGATTTAAATAATTATTTTGAAATTTAAAAATGCAAGCTGACAAAATGACATTATTTGTCTATGGCCCGACATTTTTATTAATATCCAAAGTTAATTACAAATGAATAAATATACCCAGAATTTCTGGGATTTTCGAAAAATGCTCAAACCGGCCATTTTCTGATCAGTTTCTTCCTTTTTTTTTTTCTAGACACTATGAAGAGCAAGATAATGAAATCTAACACTGAAAATTCGAAGTTTTGTTAAAATTATTTGTTAGATTTCTTCTTTTGATTTATAATTAGCATATTTATACTAAAATACACTATATTACTTGAAATTATGTTGAATTACACTATATTACATTAAATTACGCTAAATTATGTTAAATTACGCTAAAATATGGTAAATTCCGGTAAATTACTGTGTGTCTTCATAGTGATGTATAATTATAAACTATTTTTGTTTCTCTTTTATCTTCATAGTAATTTATAATTAGAAACTATTTTTTTAAGAGACTATGAAGAGCAAGATAATGAAATCTAACACTGAACATTCAAATTTTTTGTTTAAATTATTTGTTATATTACTTCTTTTGATGTATAATTAGCATATTTATACTAAAATACGCTAAATTACTTGAAATTATGTTGAATTACACTATATTACATTAAATTCCGCTAAATTATGTTAAATTACGCTAAAATACAGTAAATTCCGGTAAATTACATATGAATATGGATGATATCTTTACTGAGAAGGTGAAAAACAAGGACGAAACTTCAAACGGCCATAAAACGGCGCTCGAGTGTCTGATTTCAGCAAATGACCATTTTTCGGAAAGCTTGCAAAAATACACATGCGTCAGTGCCTACGATGCCGAATTTCAAAATTCAGAATTGCCAAAAAACAAAGTGAAGAGCCTCAAAACTTGAGTTGAAGTTTCCGATTAAAATTTTCATTTCTATTATTCAATCAAAGTAGCTCAGTAAATTAGTTATATAATGAACTTGTAGAATACTAATTTTTACTATTTTAGGAATTTTTTACTATTTTTTATGATTTATGAAAGATGGCACAAAATCGGTCTAATTTAGCGTAATTTTGCGTAGTCTAGCGTAATTTACCGTATTTCATTATAATTAGCGAAATTAGTGTAATTTACCGTATTTTAGCGTAATTTAACATAATTTAGCGTAATTTAAAGTAATACAGTGTAATTCAACAAATTTCAAGTAATATAGTGTATTTTAGTATAAATATGCTAATTATAAATCAAAAGAAATAATCTAACAAATAATTTAAACAAAAAATTTGAAATTTCAGCGTTAGATTTCGTTATCTTGCTCTTCATAGTCTCTAAAAAAAAAATGGCCGGTTTCTAGAGAGGAGGAAACCGGCCAGAAAATGGCTAGTTTGGGCATTTTTCGGAAATCCCAGGAATTCTGAGTATATTTATTAATTTGTAATTAACTTTGGATATTAATAAAAATGTCGGTCTATGGCAGAACTATTTGTTCATAAATTATTAACATTTGATGCTTTCATGTTTTTACCATAGTACGTTATTTATGTTGTTTAAATTTAATATACATACACTTTATAAATGATTTTCTTCGGATGTCTCATTATAATATTGAGAATAATACGTAGTTATGAGTATAATTACTAGAGATATAATTTTAATAAAGCGAAAGTCTCTTATTTTTTTTAATTCAACACATGATAGACAGTTCTATTAACATAATATAAAATAAATAAGATGTTTAAATAAGATAGATATGCCCGATCGATCATACAATCTCCTCTTGCCTCCCTTCACGCTCTTATTTTCTTTCTTATGGATAAATTTTTTTTGGAATTTGTTTAAAACATGTAGTTTGTGTGTCACTTCATGATTTTAATCAACTTGGATCACATTTCATATTCTGCAACCCACAAAAATTGTACATTATCTTGAGGATAAAATCAAGCACTTGGACCTGAGTTCATTTGTAATTATTCTAAGGGGAAATTTCACGTATACCCCTCAAAAATTTCAAAATTACGTATTTACCCATCTAAATTTTGAAATTACGTATTCCCCTCTAAACTTCAAAAACTCACAAATTTATCCATTTTATTGTTTTTTATATTAAAATTCATTCTAAATTTATAAAATATCCATTTTACCCTTTATTAAAAGCATAAAAAGTCCATCGGACTGAAATTTGAATATGAAAAGTTCCTCTACTGTCCGATCCATGCGCATCACATTAAGATATGTACGTGTAGCTTCAATATATGTGAGTGTTGGCTTTAAGATTCGTGCTGATCTAGCGTGCACGAATTTTAAAGCAATTTCGATCCACGCGCATCGCATTAAGATTTGTGCATGTCGCTTCAATATCTGTTTGTGTTCACTTCAAGATTCGTGCTGATCTAACGTGCATAGATCTTAAAGCAGTTCAGACAGTAGAGAAATTCTTCATATTCAAATTTAGGTATGATGGGCGTTTTATGCTTTTAATAAAAAGTAAAATGGGTAGTTTATAAATTAAGAATGAGTTTTAATATAAAAGACAATAAAATGGTAAAATTTGTGAGTTTTTGAAGTTTAGAGGGGGAAATACGTAATTTCAAACTTTTGGAGGAGGAAATACGTAATTTTGAAGTTTTTTAGGGGTATACGTGAAATTCCCCCTTATTCTAATATGTACATCAATTTTGGTGCGAACAAATATAATTGTGCATTGAAGGAGAGGAGTCTGCTCGGGGTGAAGGTTTTGAAAGAATAATTTTAAATTCATGCAGCGCACATATAATAAAATCAAAATAGCACTGAATATGACTCATGAGCTACATGAATCAAAAACTGCTCTGTCAAAATGTTTACCCTCTGCTCGCCATCTTCAATGTAGAACACTCAATATTCGGACCATACTTTTAGTAATTATCCTTTTATGCCTATTTATTGAGAACAAATTAGTTTCATCTATTTGTTTTTGCCAAGTAATCTTTTTTTTGTGTCCTGAACTTTTGTTGACATAATTTTGTTTTTAAGATTTCGGAAGAAAGAAAATCAAAGTTAATTGAACTTTGAAAAAGAATAAAATTATTGTCTAAAATTTTGTTCTTAAATAAACTTTAAAAAAAATCTAGACCCTTAAACTTTTCAATAAATTAGTCTTCAAATTAACTTCTCTCAAAATAAGCAAATGAAGAAAAATGAAGATGTAGTACCACTATTTGATACACAATTCCGATCCCTAATAAAGCTCAACAATTAAGTTGTTTCTTTTGCTTCGGTGGATACATACAAAATTTCTTACTTCAAAGCTTTAAACCATGTTTCCCACTTTATTCGTTTCACATAATTTTCATCGTTACAATTACAAGGGAAATTAATTTTCAAGCGGAGGGGCATATATTAACCATATCAATTCAAATGCAACGCTTGGTAGAAAGTGGACAAATTTTCTTGCTGTCATTTATTTAAGACTAACGTCTTTTGTTACAAATGCAAACAGAAAAAAAATAACGCAAGCTTGATCTTACATTTTTTGTACATTACTTTTCTTTTCTTTTTTTGAGAAAATTGTCAGTGGCTGTCAATTAATGTGCTATTTTGTTCTTTACTTATAGATTACAATTCGTCGACTATATCTTTTGTAATAATTATCTTGAACAATAAAATTTATTTTGCCACAAGATCATCTCCGTTTACTTTTGGGAAGTGCTATTTTATTTAAATGCTCAAATCGCAACATCAAGAGCTTAGACAAAAATTTATTTCTTTATATATACTGATTTTGTCCCTATTTCAAGCTCTAATTTATTTACTAAGTTTCAGTATTTAATTAATGCATCCCCAAATATTTGTTTTTTACTATTCGCCAAAAAAAGATAAATAAAAAAACCACGAAATCTGAGAAATTCTATTTTTGATGCTGACCGCAACTTGACAACAACCTTTTTTTTTCAACTTTAACCAAAATTTAGAGAATCAACGTTTTTTATTGGTTCTCAATGGCTGTGGATGAAAAAAAAAAATGGTTGTTGGCCGCAACGTGGCCACTCAATATCTGATCGCAATTTCACATTGTGATCATGTGAAAAATGGAATTTTAGTTAAATTGTGGGTTTTTGGTTTATCTTTTTTTTTCGAATGGTAAAAATAAAAATTTCGGTAAGACATTAAGAACAAATATAATTGACATTGATATCTTTTAACAAAATATTTTTCAATTTGCTTATGATGTATTTTGCTAACGATATAAGAATTATAATCTAACTGAGATTATTTCTATTCTTCTTGGTGCTTCTTATACTTCATTACTAAATGAATCTTAACAAGTCAACCATTAGTGGTGGAAAAAAAGATCAAAATTGAAAATAACCTAGTAATTAAGCTGGAAATTTTTTTATTATTTGATTAATGATGCTCAAACTTTTGTTCCAAAAAGTAAGAGGAATTGCAACCTCTAAGCCAATATATAATATGCTACATGGGATTCAAATGCATTTTAATTAGAATATTTGGCCTGCGATAATCATTTGGTTAATTAATACATAGAATTATTACTTATTTAATACATAGAGGCGGAGGCACTCAATGTAGATGGGGTCAATTGATCTTCATTTATTTTCAAAAAAATTGTATATAGTTTAGTAGAAAATGCTTTGAAACTATTAAATTGATTCTCGAAACCGAATTGCTGCTGTTCTCTCCGAAACAGAATTAATTTGGAGACATGCGTATTGTGGGTCATTTTGTACGTGATCTAGCCGAAATTTTTAATTTTGGCATATCTCAAAAAAAAAAAAAAAATAACTATGATTTTCCGTAAATTCTAAATTTGCCACATCCGTAACACCTTCGTGGTGTCCACAACCATATATGGCGGACAGCCAATCCGTTAATATTTTTGAATTCAACTCTTGTTTTTTCATTAATTTTTTAAAATGAATGGAGTAACTTAAGATGTGTATATACTAGAAGACAAAATACATGAAATATTTTATAATTTAGATGTACTAGAACTGCTACGAAACATTTTTCAAGTAAGATTTTTTGTGATTGTAAAAAAAAATTAAAATATTTCTTGAAGTGTTACTTGAAAAAAATAAAAATATTTTAAATCTGAGTAATTAATTTCGATTCAAAAATCACTTCTGAATATATAAAAAAGTTATCATAATCCATCTAATACATTCAAATTCTAAGATACTCCATCTATCTTGATATATACGCACGTTTGAAGAAATAAATTCAATTGTACTTGACATAATAACTTTTACGGATCTTAGTAAAATACGTACTTTAACATTGGATTTTAAAATTTCGTATTGCACTAAAAGATTTTATAAAGAATAAATGGAGGTTGAGTTGGACCTAGGGGTGCAAACGGATCGGATACGGATCGGATAGTGGTAAAACCATATCCGAATCCGTTTTTATTTTCCGGATACGGATACGGATCGGATATTAGACGGATACGTACGGATACGGATCGGATATCGGATATCTGTAAATATATACATAAATATTTCATAATATATATTAAACTATATGGTATATATCTACTATTCAGATACGGATAATTAATATTCAATACCATATGCGTATCCGTATCCGCACGGATATTCGGATATCAGATATCCGTATCTAATTTTCGGATACGGATCCAGGATACGGTCGGATTTTATCCGATCCGTTTGCACCCCTAGTTGGACCAGTTTGGGCCTCTGCTCTTCAACCCAATTTGATGTTGAGCTTAAATTAGCCTAAAGCCAGCCTATTTTTTCCGACTTCAACCCAATTGGCCCATAAAATTAGATATCTAATTCTAACCTAGCTAGCAGTCCAAATTGGCAGCTTGACTTGATAGACTATCTAATCTGAGGTGTACGTGTCATCCTCATCCAGAAGAAAAGGCGATAAAGTAGCTAGGAGTAGCTCTCACCTTTAACTAATAAGTCATCAGTGCAACGCGACTAAAAACGAATTCAGATTCAGTGAACTAACTCAATTTTTGGATTTTAATCGGGTCCGTCCAATTCGAATATACGATCATCCATAAAAAAATATAAAAAATAAATACATGGTATAAATATAACTAAAATCATAAAAGGCATTGATGTACTTTCTATTATATGAGCATCTTGCAGTGCGTAAATTAAGTACAAAACTTTTCCTACTTTTTTGTATTCCATGCCATAAATGTCTTTAAAAATAATGCAGAAATTAATGTTCGGTCATTTGTATACTAAAAACAATTAATTTAGAAAAAAAAATTGTTTATGAATTCAATTTAATTATGTTTATAATTAACATTCTAAAATTTATGTCAGCAATTAATGAATAGGAAACTAAAATGGTCCTAATTAAGACTCCCAACAATTAATTACTCCAACCATGATGATTAGAGCATCTTTAGTGCCTAGCTAGCTAGTAATGCCTTGATATGTTCTTAATTTAATGTGCCCTTCAAAGAAGAAATTTTCTAATTAAGCAAACTTTAATTAAAAATTACAAAGTCCGTCGTCACATTAAAAAGTCTTAAATTTAATTAGGCTATAATATAATATACATCATATCGATCGGCTCCTAGATCCTAATTAATATTTATATGCATATCTATCTTAATAAGGATAAAGTAGAAAAGTCTTGTTCCCCCGCTTTTCTTACTAATATTTGATGATGTGAATTGGTTATTATTTTATACAACTTTGAGCGTATTTGAAATTTCCAAGCAAAATTTTAATGACAAAAAACAAAATACAGTTTTTCAAAATAATAAGTCAATTAACGACGTTGACTTTGTAGAATTATATCCAACTAGCGAATGAACCTAACTACAACTACAACCCATCAAAAGTCAATTATCCTGGTTTAATGGAGAAGAACAAGAATATAGGAGAGAGCAGTAGTGCTCTGCTCCAGGCCCAGGCCGAGCTATGGAACCACATCTTCTCCTTCCTCAAATCCATGTGCCTCAAGTGCGCAGTCGAGCTTGGCATCCCGGATGCCATAAACAGCCATGGTGACACCATCTCCTTGTCAGAGCTCCTTTACAGAGCTCTCAATTCTACCATCAAAAGCTGACTACCTGCGTCACCTGATGCGTGTACTTGTGCACTCAGGATTCTTCTCTGTTGATGAAATAAACAGAGAAGAAGTGTACAGTCTGACTCACCTATCTCGCCTCCTCGTCACTGGTGGAAACGACAACCTCTCTCCCTTTGTTAAAGCCATGCTTCACCCGATTCTCGTACAAGCCATCTCTGTCAATGAGCTCCTGGTTCAAAAGCTGAGTATATTGATTCCTTCTCTCCTATGGTTTACTGTTATGACTGATGTAAGACAGTAAGAGCCTGATAATTTGTCTTCAAGCATGCTGTAATGAGCTATATATGTTCATGCAATTGTAAAATTAGGTAACTCTTAGTCTCTTACCACTTTGATATCAGGCTTAGTCTCTTACCACTTTGATATCAGGCTTAGGAATAACACAGTTAGATACAAGTTAAGTTTAGAACATATACACCAGTCAGGCTAGGAATAACACAGTTAGCGGGTTGATAAACAGGTCAGGTTGGGCCTGATCTGTCTGATCCGATCCGAGTTCCACGAATGAGTAAAATATACATCAGTTGGGTAGATGCCAGACATATATAGTTCCTCATATGCATGGTTTATCTGCTTTAGCATCTTTGACTTGAAATGATAACTGAAATCAACCATAGACAATGGGTCATGCAGTGTTTTTTTCTTTTCTTTTCTTTTTTTGTCAGTGATGTACGTAGGTAGGGCTTTAATTCTGACTATCGAGATTCCAGAGAGTGAAATTAAATAGGAGTTGTAAATAAATTCAGATCCGATCCAACGTCTTAGACCTAGTCCATAAATTCAGGCCTATAACAACCTTTGGTCAACATATATGTGGGTCGATGTAATTGAGATTTTTCAGGTATATAAATCTTCTAAACGGGTTGTGCACCGCTGATTCAGGTCAAACAGACTAGACTAGGTTAACGTTGCACCCTTAGTTTGTTTGTTGTCTATCTCGTTGTTCTCTAATGAATAATTTTACAAATTAGTGGAATATTACACAAACATGGTTGTAAATAGTAAATACATATATACGCGTCATTCAATGTTCATACCACATTTTTCATTTACAATGTCTGTACAATGCATATATATGGCTAAGATGAGATTGTTATCATTGTTATCATCAGAAATTAATGGCTAAGATGAGATTGTTATCATTATATATGGACATGTCATTTATCACTTCTTCCTTCTGAAACTTTATTCAAGTATATCAATTAATAATTTAATATGGTATTAGCTAATCCTGGAAATTAATTAAACATTGTCCAACAGATAACAACAGAACCTATACCATTTGCGATGGTGCATGGAACCAACCTGTGGAGCATTGCCAGAGACAACCATGAGTTTGGTCAGGCATTTAATGATGCAATGGCATGTGATGGCCAGTTTGTGATGGACATACTTCTGAAGTATCATGATGAAATTTTTCAAGGGGTAGGATCGTTGCTTGATGTTGGAGGTGGGTCCGTTGGTACTGTTCGAGCAATCTCAAAGGCGTTTCCAGAAATGAAATATGCAGTATTGGATCTTCCTCAAGTTGTCGGGCATTTGAAGAGCAAAGGTGTGGAGTTTGTGGCTGGGGACATGTTTGATTACATCCCTCCTGCTGATGTACGTTGTGCTTCTCAAGGTTCATTGTTTGAGTTAATTTTATTTCAATGATTATTGTTTATTGATATAATTGTCTATGCTTAGTTTTTATGGCTATGGAAGGAAACTGGGATTGTTTGAGTTGCCTCCACAATTGTTAATGGAAAGGAAATGGAAACTTGATATATGTTCCACCAAGGCTGTGGAAGGAAACTGAGACTGTCCATTTGAACACTTACATGGTTCATATCATTCTTACTCCTTGAAGGATTGAACCATCAAGTGGGTGTTTCGGTGTATCACGAGTACATGCACAGTTGCAATAATATCCTTACCAGAAGATTTTCTCAATCAAATAATAGCTATGTTATCAAATGAATAAAGATTGTCCTTGTGATCAAGACTCAACCTTAATATAATTATTGAATCAAGGGCTTCACAAATCTTGGATGTACTGATCAATTGTATTAATTTCATGTAGTGGATACTTCACGGATGGGGAGATGAAGAGTGCGTAAAAATCTTGCAAAAATGCAAAGATGCAATTCCATCTAGAGAGAATGGAGGCAAGGTAATAGTCATGGACTTGGTGGTGGGTTCGAAAGGAGAGGGAACACCTAAAGAGACCCAACTGCTGTGGGACATTGTTGATTTTTGTAGAACTAAGAAAGTTGCGGAAAAAACAGTGATGAATTGTAAAACTGATTCTATTTTTTCTTATTGCAACAGTGAGGGCTTTTAATAGCCAAGAAATACAACGTTACCCTATTCTACTCTAACGGTTGCCTATTTGCCTATGTACAGCTGTACTATCTATTTTAGAAAAAGATTGAGATGCTTTTCTATTTTAGTAACTCTCTTTTTCTAATTGTGGTCAATGATGATAAAAATCCCTAAACGGATCTGAGACCCATTTAACCTCTAATAATTCTATTTTTCAACACTCCCCCTCAAGTTAGGGGTGTAGATATCGATCATCCCTAACTTGATAATATTTTTTTCGAATGGTCTAGGCTCTAACCCCTTCGTAAAAATATCCGCTAGTTGGTCTTCACTTCTTACATAAGGTGTTTCAATTTCCTTGGATTGAATTTTTTCTCGGATAAATGGCAATCCACTTCAATATGTTTTGTTCGTTCATGGAATACGGGATTAGACGCTATGTGTCGTGCCGCTTGGTTGTCACAAAACATTTTTATTGGATCTTCCATTTTTATTCCGAGGTCCGTGAGAAGTTGCTTGATCCAAGTCAACTCACTTGTGGTTGATGCCATGGCACGATATTCCGCCTCGGCGCTTGACCGTGCCACGACATTTTGCTTCTTGCTTTTCCATGTGACTAAATTTCCGCCTACATATGTGCAAAAGCCGGTCGTTGATTTTCTATCGAAACTTCCGGCCCAATCTGCATCGGAATAGCCACATATATCATTAGAATTATTGTTTCTCATTACTACTCCTTTTCCGGGAGTGCCTTTTAAATATCTTAAAATTCTATTTATTGCATCTAAATGTGGTGTTCTTGGGGCATGCATGAATTTGCTAATTTGGCTTACGGCAAAAGAAATGTCCGGTCTTGTTACGGTGAGGTAAATTAATTTACCTACTAACCTTTGAAATTGGTTAATTTCTTCTAAGGGTATTCCTTCCTCGGAATTCAATTTATGTTTACCATCTATTGGTGTGGAAATTGGCTTACATCCTAATTTTCCGGTTTCTCTTAATAATCTAAGGTGTATTTTCTTTGTGATATAAAGAGGCCGGTTTTAGAATGTGCTACCTCTATGCCTAAAAAATATTTTAACAATCCTAGGTCTTTGATATCAAATTTTTCTTTTAATTGGGACTTAATTTTTTTAATTTCTTCTTGGTTGTTTCCGGTGATTATAAGATCATCTACATATACCAAGACTATAGTTGTTGTTCCCCCTTCAATTTTAACAAATAGAGAGTGGTCGGAACTACTTACTTTAAAATTGCAAGAATTTAAATGAGAGCTCAATTTACCGTACCATGCTCGTGGAGATTGCTTTAGTCCATAAATT
Source organism: Carex parvula (assembly GCA_025461045.1). NCBI lineage: Eukaryota > Viridiplantae > Streptophyta > Magnoliopsida > Poales > Cyperaceae > Carex > Carex parvula. The sequence continues at coordinate 2,467,938 of JAJGRW010000063.1, forward strand.
GATTTATTTAACCTACAACTACATTAGAATTTGTTTCCATTTTATGGCCGGGTGGTAGTGTCATATATACCTCTTCTTCAAGTGTTCCTTGGAGAAAAGCATTTTTAACATCCATTTGGTAAAGATTCCAACCATTATTTACCGCAAGAGAAAACAAGATTCTAACGGTATTCATTTTTGCCACCGGTGCAAAAGTTTCATGGTAGTCTATGCCATATGTTTGGGTATAACCTTTGGCAACTAATCTTGCCTTGTATCGTTCTATAGTGCCATCACTATTGTATTTGATTTTATACACCCATTTGCATCCAACCGGTTTTTATTTTTTGGTAATGGAACAATTACCCAAGTTTCATTTTTTTCTAGAGCTTTTAGCTCTTCTTTCATGGCTTTACACCAACTTGGAACTTTAATGGCCTCTTGGTAATTACTCGGTTCTACTTCTTTTTGGAGAGATGTAATAAAGGCCTTATGATTAGATGAAATATTTTCATAAGAAATAAAATTTTGTATTGGATATTGTACCTTGTAAGTAATAAAATCCCTTAACCTTGTTGAGGGTTGTATCGTTCTTGTTGACCTTCGAAGAGATGTTTCCTCAACATTTTCTTCCTCTTGCTCTATTTGAGAATTTTCCTCTATCTCATTTGCATCATTTATTGATGTCTCATTTTCTTCCATGGTATTAAGTTGTGGCCATGCAAATATGTTTGTTTGTTCTTGGGTGATAGTATTTTTTTCAAGGTTTTTATAATATGGCTCATTTTCTAAAAACGATACATCTCTAGAAATGTAAAATTTGTGGTTAATTGGATCATAGCATTTGTATCCTTTCTTTTGTAGAGAATATCCTAGAAAAATAGCCTTAATTGATGTATAATCCAACTTGTCTTGTTTGTTTTTATGCACATAGCATGTACATCCAAAAATTTTAAGGTGATCAATTTTAATTTTTCTTTGGTAAAGGATTTCTAATGGACTCTTATAATTTAAATTTACACTAGGCAATCTATTAATTAGGTATGTTGCGGTAAGCACGGCATCCGACCAAAATTTTTTTGGAACATTATTTTGAAATAAGAGTACTCGTGTCATCTCAAGAAGATGACGATTTTTTCTTTCCGAAACTCCATTTTGTTCGGGTGTATAAACACATGAGGTTTGATGTAAAATTCCTTTTTGTTTAAAGAAATTTGAAAAATTATTATTTACAAATTCCGTTCCATTATCACTTCTAAAGGTTTTAATTTTTGCATTAAATTGATTTTCTACAAAATTATAGAAGTCTTGAAATTGAGAAAAAACCTCACTTTTATTTTTTAGTAAATATAGCCAAGTTGATCGAGAGAGATCATCTATAAAAATAACAAAATATTTATAACCATTAAAAGATTCAATAGGGGCGGGTCCCCATACATCCGAGTGAATTAATTCAAACTGTTTTTCACTCTTACAATTTGACAAATGAAAGGGCAATCTAGTGTGTTTTCCTAATTTACACACTTCACAACTACTACAATCTAATTTTGGAAAATCAAAAATACATTTTAAAATTTTGTCGGAAGGATGCCCAATTCTTCGATGCCATAGAGTGCCCAAATCTTCTTGTTTGTTAACATTTAAATTGACTTTTTTACAATTTAAAATAAAGAGTCCATTATCCAAAACACCTTCACCAATAATCATCTTGGTTAACCATTCCTGAAAAATCACATTGTTTGATGAGAAAATAATTTCGCATTTTAATTCCCTTGTGATTTTACTAATGGACAACAAGTTTGATGAACAATTTTGGACATGTAAAACATTTGGAATTATTTTGGAGAAAACCTTAATGGTACCACTTCCTATAATTTTCATTCGTTCACCATTGGCAACGGTCACGTATTGATTCGTCTCATAATTTTTATAATTATCTAACAAATTTCTATTTCCTGTCATATGATCCGTTGCCCCGGAATCAATAATCCATGCTGAACTTTTTAAATTATAACTTAAATTGGCCATACCAGAATTTTTTTGTGATTTAGGGAGAAGCAGCACAGAAAGTCGCTGTAGAAGCTGTTGCACCTGATCTGAGTCTGGATCCTCTGTGGCTGCCGCTGGATTTCCTTGTGCCGCTGGATTGAATTTATTTTCTTGTGCCACTGGATTCCCATGTGCCTCCCAATTGAATTGATTAAGTTGTTGTGCCGCTGGATTGAATTGAGTTAAATGGGCAGCAGACCCATTAAGGGGTGCGGACCCTTTAAGGGTTTCTAAGGTTTCGCCTCCCCCAACAGAAGCATACCCTTTTTTCGTATCTCTTCTCTCTTCCTTCGCCTCCCCCTTTCTGTCACCGCTATAGCCTCTTCCTCCTCGGTTTGGGCGAAGATGAGGGTGGAGGAACCAACAGCCGTCTCGGTTGTGGCCGGCGCGTCGGCAGTAGTCACACCGATCGGCGGTTGGGGCTCCTCTTCCTTTGCCGCCATCTCTAGGGTTTGTGTAAAATTGAGCTTGGAAGGCTTTGTTTTCTGAAATTTGGGGTTGCTGCGGGTTCATGAGGAGTCTCCTTGACTCCTCTCTGTCTATTGTTGCCACTACTTCGTCAAAGGTTGGCATTTCGGTTGAGAGAAGAATTTGAGAGCGAACGGCTTCATAGCTCGAAACAAGGGCACCCAGATAAGTAAATATTAGATCTTGTTCGGCTCTTTTTTTAATTTGATTTGGGTCGGTTGTTGGTGGAAGGTAGACTTTGAGCTCCTCCCATTTTGTTGTGACTTCGGTCACTAGTTGAGAATTGGTCTGATTTTCTTGCTTGATTTGTGCAAGTTCTTGTTTGAGATTAAAGATATGGACAAAATTTTGCTGCTGGCCATATCGTTTTTTTGCGGTATCCCACACTTCCTTTAATGAGTTGAGATACATGAATACATGGGCAATTTAGGGCTCCATGGTGTTTACTAACCATGACATGATCATGTGATCTGTCGATTGTTATTCTTCTATTTTTGCATTGTCGTCATATGTTGTTGCCATTGTGCTTGTTGGTTCGGGTTTCTTTTTTGTCCCAGTGACAAAACCCATCTTTCCTCTGTGACTGAGAGCTAGCATAACTGATCGTGACCATGGAATGTAATTTCTGTTGTCGGAGAGTATTATGGTTCTGAGTTTAGAATTGTCAATTTGCGACATTTTTGCCTTCTTGTTGGTACTGGTATTGCTTATCGGTTTTTCTGGTTTTGTATTGAGGATAGGTTCTTTGTTGGCTCTGTTGGCTCTTGATCTTCTCTCTTTGTTTACTGGTACAGAATCGGTACCAGCTCTAATACCATGTTGATTTTTGTAGAATTGAGAAAGTTTGCGGAAACAGTGATGAATTGTGTAAAAATGATTCTTTTTTTTCTTATTGCCACAGGAAGGGCTTCTTATAGCCATGAGATACAACGTTACCCTATTCTACTCTAACGGTTGCCTATGTACAGCTGTACTATCTATTTTGAAAAAAGATTGAGATGCTTTTCTATTTTAGTAACTCTCTTTTTCTAATTGTGGCCAATGACGATAAAAATCCCTAAACGGATCTGAGACCCATTTAACCTCTAATAATTCTATTTTTCAACAGACATGATGATGATGGTGGTGGTGGGGAGCCCCGAGCGTGATGAACAAGAGTGGCATAAGATTTTTGTCGAAGCAGGATTCAGTTCTTATAAGATTTTGCCTATTCTTGGGCTTCGCTCTCTCATCGAGCTCTATCCTTAATTCATTGTTTTCGTGTAATGGTTGGTTTAAATTGTGCCGCGGACATCATGCCTTTATCCTTTTTTTTCCTTTGTATTTGTTACTTTCGACCGACTTTAAGTTTCTGAATCTTTGGTAGATGGATTTGCTACTTAAACCTAATCAGTGCTCTTCATTGGTAAAATTGATTCAATGAAATTGTTACGTCTGTCAGTAAAAAGACCTGGAAATCGAGATTCATGTGTGTGTTTTGGATGCTTTGGAGGCAGCGGAATGAAAAGATATTCCGACACAAATGTTTGCCCCCTTCACTGCTAGCTGATAGGATCCAACAAGAAGGAAGCCTCTGGCTGCAATACTGCATAGGTGGTGTTCATAAAAAGGGAATTGGGTAATTGCTGGTAGAAGCCCTGGTAACTAGTATACCGTTGTTCAGGGTCCTAGCTGTGTAAAATCGGTCAAAAGCTAGACTGAGATGAATAACTATACTATGATGTAATTTTTCACTTAGTAGCTACTACTAAGCCTTTCAAAAAAAAAAAAGAAATTGTTACGTCTGAATTGTAATTTTATTGATATTACTTCTGTATGCCAAAGTCTCTTCCAAAATATGCTTTTCAATGTATTCATTAATATTTTATTTTAGATTTTCTTTATTAGTGATAGGTTCCAGATTCTGTTTGTAAGGAAGAATTAATACTTTATTTTTACACTCTGTTTAGTAGAAAAAATTCAACTAGTAAATAAACAAAAAGACATTTTAAGAAACTAAATGGTTTCAGAAAATCAAATAATTAAAACAAACTTAGAATCAAATTCTTCTGATATGAACCTTCTTCACATTTACCATACTGCCCTTGATCACTGACACACTTGATCAGACAAATTACGAACTAACCACAGGACAGTTTTTCGTAAGATCCACATACAACATCTGGTGTCTCATAGCTAGCCCCTGTAAGTAATACTGATTCCAGGTGGCTTTCAATTCAGGATATAGTCCTTAATTACTATCGACAAATCCCCAAAAAAGAAAAGAGGAGTAACAATTAATTAGTGAACATGGGCCGCATGTGTAGAAGTGATGGAGAGTGTTCATCATGGAGACATTGAGAACAATTAATGGGGTTAATTATGAGAACTTGCGAATGTGGTCCATACAGAACACAAATATTTAGGAAGAGAAATGAAGACTCGCTTTCTAATGATACAATTAATGTAATTTAGGTTGACACCTAATTAACATTAATTGGTCATAAATCAGGGTGCAGATGAGGATTAATTTCTCTCATTGAGGACAAGATCAGGATAGAAGACACCTAACGAATATATATGAGGACGCATGCACTTGATGAAGAAGTGTTCTATATATACTTCTATATATATATGGTTGTAAATGATGGATGTAATATTTTGTTTATAACTAACTTAATTTATTCTGTGATGGTGGTGCTACTTTGTGAATTCTATGTTAAGTATGTGTGCCAACGGGTGGTTTTGATGATGGGGGTTATGTTAATGATAGTATTAATTTGTTGAATACTTGCTTTCTTTAATGAAAATGTTAATTGGTCCCTAGCTTGAGACCTCTTTATAAAAATAAAAATAAAAAACATTGGTCTCAAATTACTTGCGGCCCATGATTTTCTTCATGTTCCTTATTTAGAATCTATATATGTAAACAACTGTCATCCTATGACCATTGTTTATTTCGTACATTAAAATATTTTTGACGATCTATAATATAATTAAAGAGCAGCTGTAAATTAAACGTATGACCCTTGCTTTTAATCAGATAGTTGTAATATAATTAAAAAAGTTTAAGATTATTAAAGTTATAATTTCATATGGAGAAGTATCTGGAGAATATACGTTTGAAATTTTTATCATGAAATCAAATGAGAGACAATTAATAGGATCTTGCATACGTATTAGGAAAACAATATGGAAAAGATAACAACTTAGAATCAAATTCAATTAATATATACAAGGAAAATGATTTATAAAAAATAATACTAAACATTTCTAATTTAATAATATTCCTTGATTAGTCTAACAACTAAAATCAATTTTAATACTTTCTTCTTAAAAAATGATATACTAAGCAATGTTTTCAAAAAAACTTATAATCAAATTTAATTTATACTAGGAAAATTTAATTATATGAAAGATAAGAAGGAAAGTTAATAAAAAATTACTATAATAAGCATAAAAACTAAACATTTTTTATTTTTCATATTATCCTTCAATATATAATCAAATTAACAACTAAAATCAATATTAAAACTTTCTTCTTAATCCACTTCGAAGAAATATATATACCAAGAAACGACACTGTCTGAAAAATACAGTGGCAAGAATCAAGGCTTCTACAATGAGATATTAACTCTGTCTAGATTAATTAAATTAAAGCAGCAACAAAAGTTTACCATTTACCTTCTTCTCGCAAAATCGACTACGCATTTCAATCAAACTCGCCTCTAGTTCATGAAACTTATTTTGGTTGGTGTGATGCATGCAATTGTTATATATATGTTAACATGAAATAATCTTGTGCAAAATATATGATTGTAATTATTTAATGTGATAATTTTTATACTAACTTAAATTTCTATAACTGAAGAAAAAATACCTCCAAGTAAGAAGCATTAATTTGTTTAGAAAATTCAAATTTCAATGCAAGGATGCATCTCATCTTTCTAAAGGACAAAAAAAGTATAGTCAAAATATTTATTTAAATGAGATCCATTACATTATAGAACAACTGAACAAGAGATACGTTAAATCTTTTTTTGATATACCCAAACAATTTATTTAAATGAGATGCATGCATTAAAACTAAGGCCCAAATGTCTGTGGTGGGGCAACTTAATTATAAAACTGGGCATCCCAATTAACAGAGGATTTTAAGACTTTTAAACCAGCGTATATTATTTTAGGCCCCGTCACGATCGTATTATCATATTGCTGGAAAACGTATAATTCCAGGATAATTTTTTTCTATAGAAAAAAAAAAAAGAATTAAATAGGTACTAATCCTACCAATCATAACTCAGTTATTATTATATTAAAATATAACAAGTTTTAAGAAAATAGATGGAGTCCTATTTCATCTAAATTTTAAAATATTTTATTTATTTTCTTAAAAAGCTTTTTTATTTAATAGAGAAAATAATAAAAAAAAAATTGGGTTAGGATCGGTGAAATTAGTACCGATCTTTTTACTAATGAAAAATAGCAAGTACTTTTTTTATTTCTCTTTCTTTTATTTTTATTATTTTCTATGGAAAAAGTTTTCTCTAATTCTAGCATTTGTGGATCGTCATAATGGTACGGTGTCATTTTTATCCTTTTGCTGGAAAATGCATAGGTCCTCAAAATGTACAGAAATATAAGTATTAGATAGGAGCCAGTACCCCACATTCCCAGAAACGAAAAACAAAAAAAAAAAATACTAGTTAACTTCTTATATACCCTTGACAGCATGTGCGGTTTCTTATTTGCCTCTAAACCTTTGCATAAGCTGTCAAGGGTACATGAGAAATTATCCCTTAGTTAGTTGGTTTGTGGTGGAGGCTTAACAGATCGAACAGATACTGAGGTAGTAGCCTATTGTTGATTTCAATTTGGGAAATAATAAAAGAAATGCTAAGAAAAATTATAAACATGCTTATAAATGGATGCTAACGTCAAGCTTAAATTTCAAAATCCCTTTCCACTTAGTTAGGATTTCTCAATTTGATTATCATCGGGCTTAATTAAAAAAAATTAATAGATTTTACATCTTGTAAAAGCATTATACGAAACATAGAAGAAAGTGTGATTTTTAAAATTCTAAGTGAAAGATAATTAAGTCATATCCGTCAATAGGATTAAATTCTCATACCAGAAAATCAACAGCAATATATACTTGGCATTTTCTTCAAAAAAAAATAAATAAATAAATATATATATATATATATATACTTAGCATGATTGTGATATTTAAAGAGTGTGATTGGACCTAATGTTAGATACTGTACATAAGACTACCACAAAGAAATAATTCACTTTTAAGGATTAATGGAAAAATATTGTATTGAAAGGAGAAGATTTTATTAATTAATTAGCTGCTACCAGCTGCAGATCAGTCACACAAAAACTTCTAATTTCTTAATAATTAAACACTTGATCTTAACAATTTTGCATCACTTATTTCCAATTAATCCAAACAGATCATTAACCAGATCCTTGATGTCACCATGAGAACTCCCACCCTCTTGCACTGCAGCCAGTGCCGAGACCGCAACACTCTGTGCTTTGGAACGCATTGCCACATAGTCACCTCCAGCAGTCTCCATAAATTTAAACACAGCATGAGATATCGCACTTCCCGGTACAAGTTCATGCTCTTCCTCTCTTGTGCTCCTCTTTCCTCCACCCCACACCTTAGCGGCACAACCTATCACTTCCACCAATAATTTCTCATTGATAAATTCCTCAGCTGCAAAGGGCCAAGTCAGCATTGGCACGCCCGCAGAGAGGCCTTCTAGAACTGAATTCCATCCACAGTGAGTCATGAAGGCCCCAGTTGCCGGATGTTCAAGGATCGCCACCTGAGGGGCCCATCCCTTCACCACAAATCCCCTTCCAGCTATCCTATCCTCCCATCCATCAGGCATCCACTCCTCCATGTTATCTCCTCTAACAACCCAAACAAAATTTCTTCTAGAATGTTCTAAACCAATTGCCAATTCATGAAGTTGTTCAGATTTGAAGTAGCACTGGCTGCCGAAGCTTACAAAAACAACTGATCCATCCTCCTTGCCATCAAGCCACCTCAAGCAAACAACATCTCCCTCGCCTCCATGATGGATAAGTCGATCTACATTGTTAGTGTTGCATAAGGAGACTGGACCAATAAAATAGGCTCTTTTCGTTTGAACCCTTTCATACTCCTTGCAGTACTCACTTTCGAGCGCATGAAATGTATTCAACACAATACCGAAAACATCGGGCCAAGATCCAAACAGGCTATCAAAAATTTTGTTTGTCTCCTCATCATGCCCGATGCGGTAATTTGGTAACTCACGAACCAGCATCTTTATTTTTGGGCCTGGTAGATCCGACACTGTTATATGGTCGACATCAACGCTCATATTTTGTTGCATATCGTAAATACGCTTAAAAACAACAAGAGGAAAGGCGCCGCAAGTAAAGAAAAGAATGCAAGGGAATCCAAATTGAGCAGCAACACTAGGGGCCCAGTAAAACATGGCATCCGACACCACAACATCTGGCTTGTATTTACTGAGAAGCTCTTCCAGAGCTGGTCGAATCAACAATGACGATTTATTGATCAGCATCGTCTCCTCCTTTGAACCGACTCCCATAGTCTCAGAAATGGTCTTTGTGCTTTCAGATGGGAAGGGATAGGTGAGAATTTGCACTTGGCCGAGTGACGTGTCGATTAGCGCTGCGTTGCCTGGTGTTACGACCATGGTGGGTTCTACATCGGGATGGGCCGCCGCAAGGAGCTTTGCGAAGTCTGTCATGGGGATGAGGTGGCCTCTCGACATCTGAGGGATAAAGAACACACGGCATTTTTTGTTGGAATTGTTGGGATTGAGTGCCATGACTTGTATTAGGAAGAAGCTACTTGTTGAGATTTAGATGATTTGACAGAAATGGGGAAATGCTTAGTATTGTATTTTCTTTGATGGCTTACTTGTTTAAATAACTGGAAGTTGCCACGTCATAGTACCTTCAGTTTTCAGCAGACACGTGGACGTAGATACAATGCAATAATCGTTCTGCTTAGACACCTTTCCGAAATGAAAGATACACTAATTAGTGCCTATATGCACCTTTTTGGAAAGGAAAAAAAAGATATACTTATAAATGCTTAGGGTTCGTACTGTTCTAATCTAAATGGACAATATTTATTAAGTTACTAATTAAAATGATAGTCATCTGTCAAAAAAAAATATGATAGTCACAGCCGTAAATTATTATTGCTGGAAATTTTAATGGCATACTGAAGATATAGTGTAACGCAGTTTTGTTTGAGAAAACTAAATATTCAAACAAACAAAAAATATTTAGAGGGTCACAAGTTTGGTCTATTGGTGATTTTTTTTTTTTTGTGAAGGTTGGCTTAATGCCGAAAAATATACTGATAAAAAAAAAGTTTATTTACAAAGTGATGTTTTATTATATTTTAGAATTGGTCTGTGTATAAAGGATTAGAATTATAAGAAACTTTATTATTTATGTAATAAATGCCTTTGCTTCCGTTTTTATTCTTTTGAGTTCTCGAAGAGCCAATTTAACTCTTTATTAGGAGTCAATTTATGTAATAAAACCGCGCACAAGGACTAGATAAAAGAAATTTTATTTGTTAAAAGTACGGATATATATGATATACATACTGCTCACTGATTGTGCTCATCTTCTTAGATGCATAGTTAATGGATGATTGCTATTGAAACATTAATTCAATAACAATAGTTATTTTTTTTTTTTCATTTTTCAGTAATCAACTGCATGACCACTTTACATGAAATCACACAGCACAAGTTTGGGAGCATATATACAGCTAAAATAATAATAAAAGATGATAACAGTAATGATAAAAAGGCATGCATAAGTTTTGGAATCCTTGCCAGCTGCCTTAAGATTACAAATTAATTAATAGGGAAACACTGGATTGGGGTATTGACCCACTTCTTGACAACGATGTTGGAGTTGTCAGAGGTTTAAATCAGTATCATTATCAGAACCAGCGGCAGTCAGATTGAGGGTAGTCGTGTCTGCAATGCAATCCTGATGCCACAGAAACCTGTCGACCACACCAAATCGTCGAGGCGGTTCGGGTTGTAAGGAACTAATTAGCTGACCTGATGTATTCATGTAGAAATTAAACAAGGGTATTATGTATTAACTGAACATCCAGTCTAAGTACGTGCAAAGATGACCGACCAAAATAAAAAAGGTAAACAAATTAAGTATGTTGTTGGAAGCTATCAATTAGTAGTTTTAACCCAATGCAACTAAAATTAGTACATGCCAGCATTGACTAAGAAATTAAACAAGTAGCATACCTTTTGAGTCATCCATCCAAACTCCGGAACTCTGTGTTAAATCCTAATTAATTGTATCTAAGAACACGGTAGACAATTTGAGAAAGTTTGTATCAATATCTTTCAAACTTACAAGAGTTACAGCCCCAATTAAACCATAGAGTGCAGCTAGGGGCGAAGATAGCATACAAAAACGAATTTGCCTACCCTGGAAAAAAAAATTTAATTTGGATCAGGTTCAAAAACGAATTTTGCTTATCTCTGAAAATTAAATCTGCCTACCCCTGGCTAGCCCAGCCCAATTAAATTTGCGAGAATTTTTAATTAGCGCTACTCGCTACCCTTCTAAGTTCAAACCCGCTAACTTAACCAACCTGCTAGTCCGTTACCCTTCTAATTTCTAAATAACAGAGAGACAGAGAGGCGATTGAGGCGATTGCGCAGGAGAAAAAGTAGCAAGGTGTGGAGGAGAAAAAGGAGTGCACACGGAGGAGATAGCCTCTGCCCTGCTGACATCGTGAGCCCATGACTGGTACGGTACCGCCTCTTTTCTCTTAACCCTATTTTTTTTTTAAAGTAGAAAATAATAGAATTTAGCATGTATAATATGTAAATTCATGAATGGCTTGATCTAACTAGAGTTTAGCAAAGCTCAAAGATAACCCTAATTTTTACATTCATGAATGGCCGTGAGCCTGTGACTGGTACGGGTACGCTCTTGGACTTTATAGCAATTCCATGTATAATTTGTACATTCATGAATGTTGAAGAGTGCCATAGAAGATCTGTTGAAGTAAACATGGAAGGTGGCACAATATTCTGAAAGTGCCAGAAATAGCTTTCTGGTGTGGTGCGCAAGCTGGAGGATCTTAGGGAATATTTATTGCTTTGTTTAATTCACATGTATTCTTAGAAATAGAAGGACCAAATACAGAATGTAATCTAAGAAGGATTATTGTACACCTAGGTCATGTTAAACTCTATAAAGAGTCAAGAATTTCTTTGAGAATGTATCGAAATATTTTTGAAAGAAATAAAGAACAGGGAGGGAAGGGAGATTCATGGGAGACTTGTGTTTGAATTGTCTATATTATTCTTAACAATGAATAGCTTGATCTAGTTGGAGTTTTAGCAAAGCTCAAAGATAACCTAATCAAAAAATTCTTCTAGTTTGTTCTTTTTTCAAATAGATACGATGATAATGTTTGCAAAGGAAATAGATGATGAAGAAAAATAGAGAAGAAAGCTTAGATATGAATTAACTTCAAATTAACTGTTTACAGTGGATAAAAATGTCTATTTTACAAAAGAATGATAGATTTTGTTCTTTTTTTTTCATCTAGTCTAAATTATAGATGATTTATAAATTACAGAAACATTTAAAAAACATCCAATTTATTGTAATGCTTGTGTGGCTCTGTTGTTTTTTGACACTCATTTGTAAATATGTAAATAATATTTCTTATAAATTTTTGACTGGGTTGAAATTTTTTATATTCATTTCTATTATTTTGACTTATTTATTTTGATTGTTGTAATTTTTGTTATGTTTAATTTTTGTTTGCAATATATATGTTCTCCTACTTAGTTGCAGCAAGGAAATAGTAGATCAGATCCTGACACGTCCAGCTGTTATCGTCATCGAGCGTGCCATCCTCTCCAATCGAATGAGGCAATGCACACATTCCAGCTTGCGCCTTCCATTCACAATCTAGAACAAAAAGTTTACAAGCATTTAATAGCCTCTTACTGGTAGAGATTTACAAATATTGTCACTGTAACAGTATAATACATATCTTAATAACTCCACCATTTGATTAAGAGAAAGAGAGATTACCCGGAGTTCCACGGCACATGTTTCTCTGGTCAATATGTTAAGCTTCTAAACCGATAAACCATGCACCGCGTGATACATTCTCTGACAGCGGCAGCCTGGAAGCCATCAAAGCTCGATGCGAGCGCTAACACGGCGGACAACTTCCAATCGACAGAGCTACACCTACGCATTTATCAAAGAATACAAAGTGGTACAAATCTCACATGTCAGGTCAAGTAGAGTGCAATAATCAATGAATTTCTATTTTTCAAAAAATTATTATAAATCAAACTGAAAATAGGATTAATAGTACAATAACGTTCTGCTCTGGATCTACGATATAGCACCGATAATACCAATAACACAGCTAGCTAGGACTAACAATCTATTTTTATTTCTCTATTATAATTTACTAAGTAAGAAGAATCTAATTCCAGTATGCACTCAGAGGTAACCAAGAATCTGTAAGTATTCAATACAAGGCAAAAAAAAAGGCACAAAAAGTTTCTGAAGTAGGACCTTTCTTAAAACATATGCTGTTCTGAAGTGATTCATTGGGTATTTAAGAAATGCTCTTGAGGCGTATGCTACTTGTAGATGAATACCCAATGAAATTTTCTGAAGTGATTCGTAAAATTAAACATCCAATCAAAAGAAAAGAAAGATTAATCGATTACCTTGAAGGCATGGCACAGATTGCACCCCATGAGTTGGAGTGTAATCTGGAGAACAGACCGCGTGTAACAAAACAAAGATCTCTGGATTTCCTTCTCCTTGGCATGATCGCCTTCTTCTCTTGTTTCTCCTTCATCTGTACCTCTCCCATTTTCCAATTTCCCAAGTTCCACAGTGTACAATGGTGTGTGAGTTCAACTTTTATTGAAATTTGCAAACTAGACATGGTACAAATAGTTACATAAATGCATGACTTTAGTTTACAAAGTTCGATTGCACTTAATTTCCTTGGAATGGAACAATCAATAGGCTTAAAACAGTGAGATTAAAATAAAGCAAAATTAGCTTTCAAATGTCAACGTAATGACTATTTTAAGTATTTGAAAATTCCAACAAAATTGTGAAAATTTTGAAAAATGTTGATTAGGAATCTGACTTCGATTGGGAATTTTGGGTAAAAGAAAGGGTTCAACTCTTTTACAAAAAGAAATTAAAAAAAATGCAAATTCCACAGTAAATGTAAATTCTAATTTCAACTGAATATGAGTTGAAAATTTGAGTTTGCACCATTTGGATTCTCACTTCGTCTTGCACAAATTCTCAACAGAGTCTGAGTTTACACCATCTGAATTTCAACAGCTTCTTCTTGTGGTTGGGAGCACTACATGATGCTCCACACGGTGTTTTACGGTGTTGATTTGGTCGGGAATCAAATTTTTTAGCGAGTTGGTTAATTGGTTTGTGGGGTAGCCTATTGTTGAGTTAAATTTGGGAAATAAAAGAAATGCTAAGAAAGGTTATAAACATGCTTACAAATGGAAATGAGTTCAACTATAAAGACAAATAGATGCTAACGTCAAACTTAAATTTTAGTTAAGATCTCTCAACTTGATTATCATCGGGCTTAATTAAAAAAAATTAATAGATATTACATCTTGTCAAAGCATTATACAAAACATAGAAGAAAGTGTGATTTTTAAAATTATATTTCAAAGTGATAGGTAAGTCATATCGGTCAATTGGATTAAATTCTCATATCAGAAAATCGACAATAATTTAGAAATAGCATGATTATCATATTCAAAGAATGTGATTGGAGCGAATGTTAGATACTGTACATAAGTTACCACAGAGAAATAATTCAATTTTAAGGATTAATGGAAAAATATTGAAAGGAGAAGATTTTATTAATTAATTAGCTGCTACCAGCTGCAGATCAGTCACACAAAAGCTATCAATTTCTTAATAATTAAACACTTGATCTTAACAATTTTGCATCACTTATTTCCAATTAATCCAAACAGATCATTAACCAGATCCTTGATGTCACCATGAGAACTCCCACCCTCTTGCACTGCAGCCAGTGCCGAGACCGCAACATTATGTGCTTTGGAGCGCATTGCCACATATTCATCCCCAACTGGCTCCATGAATTTAAACACAGCATGAGCTATCGCACTTCCCGGTACGAGTTCATGCTCTTCCTCTCTAGTGCTCCTCTTTCCTCCATCCCACACCTTAGCGGCACAACCTATCACTTCCACTAATAGTTTTTCATTAATAAATTGCTCATATACGAAGGGCCATGTCAGAATTGGCACGCCCGCAGAGAGGCCTTCAAGAACTGAATTCCATCCACAGTGAGTCATGAAGGCCCCAGTTGCTGGATGCGCAAGGATCGCCACCTGAGGGGCCCATCCCTTCACCACAAATCCCCTTCCAGCTATCCTATCCTCCCATCCATCAGGCATCCACTCCTCCATGTTATCTCCTCTAACAACCCAAACAAAATTTCTTCTAGAATGTTCTAAACCAATTGCCAATTCATGAAGTTGTTCAGATTTGAAGTAGCACTGGCTGCCGAAGCTTACAAAAACAACTGATCCATCCTCCTTGCCATCAAGCCACCTCAAGCAACCAACATCTCCCTTGCCTCCACGATAGATAAGTCGATCTACATTGTTAGTGCTGCATAAGGAGACTGGACCAATAAAGTAGGCTCTTTTCGTTTGAACCCTTTCATACTCCTTGCAGTACTCGCTTTCGAGCGCACGAAATGTATTGAACACAATACCAAAAACATCGGGCCAAGATCCAAACAGGCTATCAAAAATTTTGTCTGTCACCTCATCATGCCCGATGCGGTAATTTGGTAACTCAGAAACCGGCATCTTTATTTTTGGGCCTGGTAGATCTGACATTGTAATATGGTCGACATCGACGCTCATACTTTGTTGCATATCGTAAATATGCTTAAAAACAACAAGAGGAAATGCGCCGCAAGTAAAGAAAAGAATGCAAGGGATGCCAAATTGAGCAGCAACACTATGGGCCCAGAAAAACATAGCATCTGACACCACAACATCTGGCTTGTATTTACTGAGAAGCTCTTCGTGAGCTGGTCGAATCAACAATGATGATTCATTGATCATCATCGTCTCTTCCTTTGAACCGACTCCCATAGTGTCAACAATGGTCTTTGTGCTTTCAGATGGGAAGGGATAGGTGAGAATTTGCACTTGGCCGAGTGACGTGTCGATTAGCGCCGCATCGCCCGGTGTTACGACCATGGTGGGTTCTACATTGGGATGGGCCGCCGCAAGGAGCTTTGCGAAGTCTGTCATCGGGATGAGGTGGCCTCTCGACATGTGAGGGATCAAGAACACACGACATTTTTTGTTGGAATTGTTGTGATTGAGTGCCATGACTTGTTTGAGGAGGAAGCAACTTGTTGAAATATAGATGATTTGACATAAATGGAGAAATGATTAGTGATGTATTTTCTTTGATGGCTTACTTGTTTGTATAACTGGAAGTGCCACGTCATAGTACCTTCAGTTTTCACTTGTCAGAAGACACGTGGACGTAAAACATGCATTAATCGTTGCCTTAGACACCTTTCCGAAAGAAAGAAACTGAAAAATACACTGATAAGTGCCTACGTAACTTTTTGGAAAGAGAAAAAGAAAGATATACTTATATTGATGGTATTTCCTTTGTAACCCCTTGTTTTCCGGTACGGGTTAAATGCATAAGGAGTTGAGGGTTTGTACTGTTTAATCGAAATGGACAATATATATTTACTAATAGATTGACAGTCACACTAGTAAATTTTTCTTTGCTGCAAAGTTTAATGGCATATATACTGAACATAAAGTGTAGCGCAGTTTTGTTTTAGAGCAGTGCTATTTCTATAGTACACTTAATATTCAAACAAAAAATTATTTAGAGGGTCACAGGTTTGGTCAGTTGGTGATGTTTTATTTAGAATTGGTCTGTGTATAAAGGATTAGAATTGAAAGAAACATTATTATTTATGTAAAAAATACCTTTGCTTCAGTATTTGACTTTTTGTTCTTTTTAATTCATGAAGAACCAATTTAACTCTTTAATGGGAGCCAATTTATGTAATAAAACTGTAGAAGGCAGCTACATGAAAAAAAAACTTTTTTTGTTACAATTATGGATATTGCTCAGGTTGATTATGCTCATCTTCTTAGATACATAGTTAATGGATAATTGCAATTGGAACATTAACACAATAGCAATAATATAATTTCTTTTTTTTCATTTTTTAGTAATCAACTGCAGGACCACTTTACATGAAAGCATACAGCTAAAATAAAAATAATAATAAAAGATGATAACAGTAATGATAAAAAGACGTGCATAAGTTTTGGAATCCTTGCCAGCTGCCTTAAGATTACAAATTAATTAATAGGGAACACGGGAACGTTAAGGAACCATCTTCCAGTGCTGGATTGGGGTATTGACCCACTTCTAGATGATGATTTTGGCGTTGTCACAGATTTAAATTAGTATCATTATCAGAACCAGCGGCAGTCAGATTGAGGGTAGTCGTGTCTGCAATTCTGATGGCAGAAACCTGTCGACCACACCTCTGTCCACTTCACCAAATCATCGAGGCGGTTCGGGTTGTAAGGAACTAATTAAGCTCACCTGACGTATTCATGTAGAAATTAAACAAGGGTTTTAAATATCTTCTGAACATCCCGTCTAAGCGCAAAGATGACCGACCAAAATAAAAAAGGAAATAACAAAGTACGTTGTTGGAAGCTATCAATTAGTAGTTTCAACCCAATGCAACTAAAATTAGTACATCCCAGCACTGACTAAGAAATTCAACAAGTAAAATACCTTTTTGAGTCGTCCAAACTCCGGAACTCTGTGTTCAATCCTCACTAATTGAATCTGCAGTTATGAAAGCTTAATTACACCTCTTCTCAGAACACAGTACACAATTTGAGAAAGTTTGTATCAATATTTTTTTAACTAACAAGAGCTACAGCCCCAATTAAACCATAGAGTGCAGCAAAAGAATAGTAGATCAGATCCTAACACGTCCAGCTGTTATCGAGCGTGACATCCTCTCCAATCGAATGACAATGCACACAGTTCCAGCTTGCGCCTTCCATTCACAATCTAGAACAAAAAGTTTACAAGCGTTTAATAGCCTCTTACTGGCAGTGGTTTACAAATATTGTCATTGTACCAGTATAATACATATCTTAAGAACTCCACCATTTTATTAAGAGAAAGAGAGATTACCCGGAGTTCCACAGCACATGTTTCTCTCGTCAATTTGTTAAGCTTCTAAACTGATAAACCATGCACCACGTGATACATCCTCTCTGACAGCGGCAGCCTGGAAGCCATCAAAGCTCGATGCGAGCGCTAACATGGCGGACGGCTTCCAATCGACAGAGCTACACCTACGCATTTATCAAAGAATACAAAGTGGTACAAATCTCACATGTCAGGTCAAGTAGAGTGCAATAATCAATGAATTTCTCTTTTTCAAAAAATTACTATAAATCAAACTGAAAATAGGATTAATAGTACAATGACGTTCTGCTCTGGATCTACAATATAGCACGATAATACCAATAACACAGCTAGCTAGGACTAACAATCTATTTTTATTTCTCTATTATAATTACTAAGTAAGAAGAATCTAATTCCAGTATGCACTCAGGCAACCAAGAATCTGTAAGTATTCAATACAAGGAAAAAAAAAGGCACATAAAAAGTTTCTGAAGTAGGACCTTTCTTAAAGCACATGCTGCTTAATTACCCAATAAAAAAAAAAATTAAGTGACTCATTGGGTATTCAAGAAACGCTCTTGAGGCATAGCTACTTGTAGATGAATACCCAATGAAAATTTTCTGAAGTGATTCGTAAAATTAAACATCCGATCAAAAGAAAAGAAAGATTAATCAATTAACCTTGAAGGCATGGCGCGGCTTGCACCCCATGAGTTGGGCGTACTCTGGAGAACAGACCGCGTGTAAGGAAACAATGAGCTCTGGTTTTCCTTTTCCTTCTTCTTCACGTGTAACGAAACAAAGACCTCTCCCATTTCCCAATTTCCACAATGTACAATGGCGCTGGAACCCTAGCTCTGAAGCCCGTCCAGCTTGCTTTCTTTGAGAGACAAATTCGTTAGAGATAAGTTTAAAAGAACCCTAGCGATAGAGATGTCAAAATGAAGAGAAAATAGAGGCAAATGAATTGGAGCAATCGGTGAGAAGATCGATAACATAGTGAAAAGTATTGAAGGAGAAAGGTTTCAAAAAGTTGGGGGAGGGAGAAAGGGAGCGACATGTACAGTTAAGAAAGAAGTTGAGTGAATAGAAATGATGCTTTTCGCCAGTGTCAATTAGAAAACGATTTCTTAATAATAAATTGGAAAGAAACATTTCTAAATAAGAAATTGAGTTAAAAATGCCACATCAGATTAGAAATCAGAATAATTTCTGAATTGTAGATGCTCATACTTTATCTGTGTCTTCTTATGGGTCGGTCAACCCTGGTCTTTTTTGAGTTTATTATATTCCCTGAACCGAAACGCTCGGCCGAGCTTTTGAAGGCACCCATATCTAGTAAATTATCAAATTTTAAGTACAATCTTTTGAGTTATTTGGCCATCCAAAAAATGCCCAAAACAAAACTGCAAGTCTGCAACATAACAGGACTAGAAAAAAAAAACCAATAAAATAAAATTATTTCCAGCTTCTGCTCAGAGTGGTACCATCTTTGCCAACTAAATACCGTCACTAAAATTACCAAAACAATACAAAACTCACTATTGAAAATTATATATAATACCAGAAAAAACGCTTGCACAAATTTTTGTAGTTACATACCTCATTAGCATTCCTGATTACTGAATTCATTGTCAAGCTTCCACCAAGGTTTACCCTTTGCCTTCTCCTCTCCAGTATTCTCAGTACTCAAAAGCTCTTCTTTGTCATCTCGCCTTGGATCATATCTCCATTCCAACCTCTCCAGTAACTCTTTTTCCCTCCACCGGGCAACCACCTTCGGCCCCTCCTCTTTCACCTTCCCACCCAAAACCTCCCTCCAACAAAACCCCACATCTCCATGCCTTTTAATACCATTATCTCCTTTCAATTCTCCGATTACCACACTCTTCACACCTTTTCGCCTCATTTTAATTAAAACCCTCACAAATTCTAAATCATCTGACACAATAACAGCAAATTTAACTCGCTGCTGGTTCTCCAATTCTCTACAAAGATGCAGAGTCTTATCTCCTCCCACTAAAACCCTAAACCCAGCCCGCTTTACCTCATCAATAGCGTTCTCGCACCGACGGAACAGTTCTCTGTGCGCCTTCTCATATCTGGATAAATTTAACGAGAGTTGGCCGGATAAGATGCATAGGCGGCGACCAGTGGCAGACCCAAGACGTTGCAATCGTCTCTCGTGCTCTGGTGAGTGAACCGAGGTGAAGTGGTGGGTTAGGGTTTGGTGCGAGGGGAAGGCACGACCGCAGAATCGACAGCGGAAGGGAGGCTGGAGAGGTGGCGAGGGGGAAATGCGATGGGATGGGGAGGAGAAGGCGAGGGAAGGAGAAAGGAGATGGCCGAATGAAGCCGCGGCAAGGCGTAGGCGCACAGAAATGTCGTACAGAGAGAGGCGGCGGCGAGAGGTGGAGGTGGGTGGTATGGATTTGAGATCCCAGAAAAGAGCGACGGAGGAAAGGGAGGTGGAGGTGGAGGTAGAGAGGGTTTTGCGAGAGAGGAGGTGAAAGATTTGGTGGGATATTTTCATGGCCGACTGGGAATGGGAAAGCGAATCGGTTTTTTATTTATCTACCTATTTCGATTGTCTGGAATCTGGATGTGTGTATAAGAGAGAAATATTTTCATAATTTTATTGTTGTTATAATTTTAAGTATTTTTAATTTTAAAATTCGAAATTATTGTTACCGAATTTTC
The DNA here is from genome assembly GCA_025461045.1 of Carex parvula. Lineage (NCBI taxonomy): Eukaryota > Viridiplantae > Streptophyta > Magnoliopsida > Poales > Cyperaceae > Carex > Carex parvula. The sequence continues at coordinate 2,488,479 of JAJGRW010000063.1, forward strand.
TCCATAGTAAAAGAAAAAAATAAAAATTAGACATACCACTTGATGGATTGATTTGTATATCATTTCATTAATGGTGGAGGGAAGAAGAGAGAATGGGGTCAATTGACTCTCATTTTTTTTAAATTTTTTGTATTTACATAAGATTTTATATATAATTTAAAGTAAAATGATTCGGTATTGTCAAATTAAGTCTCATTCTCCGTAGAAAATTTTTTTTTTGACCCCCATAGTTGGAAAGTCTGGCTCCGCTCCTGCATTTCATACACCAACTACGGATTTTATTCAGCGGGCTTGCATGTACCCAACTGTATATTTTCCCCGTAAGTTTTCACTATTTCATTTTATAAATTGCTAATGTTCTTAACGGGTTTAATTAGAGAAAAATCGCGGGAAAAAATTATGTTGGGTCCATTTAAGTTCGCTGGAAAAGTCAACAATTAAAGTATGAAAGACCATGGTATGAGTTTAATTTTTATTTTTTTATGTTATGGGAAAAAAATTAATTGAGGTACGAAATCACATACGGACCAAAGTATGGGTTTAATTTTTATTTTTTTTATGCTATGGAAAAAGAAATTGGTTGCTATGGACTTTCATATTTTGGACGGACTGTTAAGGAGAATTTTTCGAGCATTTTGTTTCCAATACTTTAAATAATAAAAACATATTGTATATGTGAATATTATTATATAAAGTATTCAAAAAATGTAATTCATATTTGAAAATTTAGAAGAGGATTTATATTTTTCAGAATGTCCAGTGAGTCCACACACGTGGTATATTTTTTTACTAGAGAGTGAAACAAATATGTATGATGGATGGATCATAAACCTTCATAAACTTATTAGAAAATAATAATTTTGCAGACCAACGACGCAGCTTTTCTTCAACGGTTTAATTTCAAAAAAAAATGAGTAAAATTGAGATAAAACAAGTTAATTGTTTTATATTCATAAAAAATTTCTGTTCTGAATTTTATAATATTATTTTTTGTCACCAAATCAAAAACAAGATAAAAAAAAAAGACCATTAACTGATTCTGGGCAACTGTCTTATTGCCATAATAAATATTATCAACCATAATAAAAATATACTTAGAGTAAGGCTTAGATGCTATAGATAGCATAAGGTCTACCGTGCCTTTACGTGCTACGGTCTAAAAAAATCTATTGTATAAACTTCAAACTTCGATTTAAGTATTTTAGTAAATTGGTTATATGATGAACTTGTAGAATACCAATTTTTATTATTTTGAAATTTTTTTTATTATTTTTTATAATTTATGAAAGATGGCAAAAAATGGCTTAAAAAATTGCTAATGTTTTAGGCCATGTTTTGCCATCTTTCATTAATCATAAAAAATAGTAAAACAATTTCAAAGATAGTAAAAATTAGTATTCTACAAATTCATTATATATCTAATTTACTGAGTTACTTACATCGAAATTTAAAGCATATACGATAGGTTTTTGAGACCGTAACACGGAATGCCTTATGCTATCCATAGCACCTAAGCCTTACTCATATACTTTATATTCTCAAATTAATTCATAATATCTAAAATAAATTTATAAAAATATAAAGAGGAGGAACTAAACTTAGAATCTGTATCCCCTCAGTTTATCTGACAGGATCTAAGAGTACAATTAGAAAATCTAAATTGTTCTTTAACTATGGCACAAATCAAAGCCACTAATCTTAAAAAAAACTATGGCACAAATATCAGAATTCCTTTTGATTCTGGAAAATATATTTACAAAAGACACCGTTCTTTCCTACCTTTCCTACTTGTATCCTGAGGGATGGCCTCAACTTCAGCCATCTCTCAATTTACTTAAATTTAATTATACAGATCTTAAATCAACGACCTAAAACAATTATTCAATAGTTTAGGTCTCCAGTATCCACAAAACAAATGCTTATATTAAGAAATGGCAGGGGCCGCGCGAACGCGTACCCCCTCTATAACAAATTACGACGTCCACTCTGCCGCTTGGGCAGATGGTAGGCCAGAGCTCCCGCCTAGTGCAATGTGGGCCCCTAGCCTAGGCCATGAGCCTTATTGATCGCTCATTGGCCCCGTCCAGGTAAGTACCTATCTACGGTGCACCCCTCCCCTATTTTATAACCCCTGCTCCGCTCCCACATTTACTAACGCAGGCATGTGGGACTAAGCAAGCGAGCGAATGATACTAATGAGAACCGGATTGCGCTCTTTTGGGCGTCTGTATCTACTATCTGCTACGGTTCCGTCATCTGTACCGTCTATTGAAATGAACGGCTTGGATATGGAATTGCTTATTTCTCCCTGCTGCCAGCCCCGTTGCTTCAAAGTTCATGAACACTTTATTCTTTTCTTGTTTCTTTCTCATCAGTGTTAACCAGATCGAGGTCTCTGAAATACTCGAAATTCTCTAAGATTGTTCCGTTAATTGCTAGTACAAGGCTGGTTCTAGGAAATTTGCTTCTCAAATTTTATCATTTTACCTATATGCGCCAGTGTATACTTTGATTTCAAGTCCTAACTCTTTTGTATATTCGGATTGAAGCTCTGTTGTGGAAATTAGTGCTTCTATTTTACATGTGCTTCTTTTTAATTTGTTGATTGAATTGTAATTTTTACCCGTGCTTCGTTTTTGTCAACTGAATTGTAATTTTATAAATAATGTTTATTCACTGTAATTTTTATAAAAAAATATTTACTTTGTCGAAGCGAGGCATTCTGCCAAGTACATGTCTTGCTTCTCTTATCTAAATTGGCAGGTAATAGAGTAATCTTCTTCTTCTTCTTCTTCTTTCTTTGAAGAACTTTGCATGCAAAGCCAACCGGTAATAATTGCTGGTACATAGTAATTAACATAGGACAAGATGATAGTAATTAAGATTGATTGCATATGTACTTGTTTCAAGAATTGCAATTTTTAGTAACATTAACAATGGAAAAAATGCTTACGTACCAGTCGACAGTACCTATATGCATGTACAAGTATCGTTTTGAGTTAAGATTTTGACGAACAAGTCACTACCCTTTTGAGTTTTCCGGGCCATCATATTAGCCGTCTCCTCTTGACCTTTTGGCAGATAGGTCCGGTGGGCCACGACATATAAACTGGAAGCTTTCTTAACTCAATTATTCTCCCTTGTTCTTCTTTTTCTGGCAGTTCCGGCCGTGCTCACCTTCATCACTCTCACTATCGCTCTCGCTTGATTCTTGAACAAAATCTGCAACAAGAAATTAAATGTCACAAGTTCATTTGTTTTTTGTTCTCTTTCTGAATCAGGAAAATGTTGAAGATGACCAAGTCAACCCAATCCAATAACAGATTCTGACAAGCATCAATTAGAGTACTGTTTAGGAATATATAGTCGTCTCAAATTGGTGGAATTGCCCGTAGGCCTAATCGAAATAATCAGACTTAGTTTATATTTTGTTGTTCACAAAGTTATTTAAATATTTTTTACAAATCTAAAATTCATGATTATTGTTGTATTATCAACAATCTCAAAAATACTAATTCTTGGGAATTTAATCAGCAAGTTATGTATATGTCAAACAACATATAATATAAATTTTTCTTATAAAAAAATTGTTAATATTGTCAACGAAAGTATTTTTGACAAACAATTCCACTTTTAATTTGAAAAATAATGTTTAATGTAAAAATAATTATTTTGAATATATTTTTCATAATTTTCCACCAACTTAACTAGACAAGTTTATAATAAAACATTTTGGAAGGGATGAACAGGAGCAGCCCGATAATAAATCAGGACAAAATGAATAGTAGCATGGCATCCCTCTCCCCTCTCCAAAAAAAAAAAAAAAAATCTCGACTGAATGAATAATTGTGGTCGAGCTATTTTTGAATATCTAATTTCACTTTTAATTTGAAAAACAATGTCTTAGTTTTCTAACAACTTAATTAGACAAGTCATGTCAATCAAAAATGTTTGACGAGAAAAATAAGAGCAACCCGAAAATAACATGGACATAATGAATAACATTCCTAAAAAATATGGACAGGATGAATAATTGTGGTTGAGCTATTTTTTTAACATTTTTCCAAAAGGCTAACACCAATTTATTTTTTAATTTTTTAATTCTGTGAATAAAAATCAGGAAAAAGCTTCTATATAAAAACAATGTCTAATTTAAAAATAATTACTTCTGAATTTACTTTTTCAAAAAATTTAAATAGACAAATTTACAGTAAAATAAAGCTTGGACGATATGAACAAAAGCGGCCCGAAAAAAGACATGAATTCGCATCATCTGAGATATCTCATATTTTGCGTAATTTTTTGAAAATCTCAAAGGATACGCACTCAAAAAACATAAAGAGAATGAACAGTAGCATCCTCCTTCCCGGCTTTTTTCTTCCCAAAAGAAAAAATGGGACCGGACGAATAATGGCGATCAAGCTATTTTTCAACTTCTTACTTATGTTATTATTGGCGGTCATTAGTAATAAAATTTGGACGATCTCATTATGTTATTTTTGAAAATTTCATAGAATTTAAATAAAATTCGGGTTATAGACTTCACAAGTAGAATTTTATGAATCAAACAAGTTAACTTTCCACTCTACAATAAAAATTAATTATTACTTATTAGTCAAACTAACTCACAATTTTTGCCAAACGAATTAAAAAATAATCAAATTTAGACAAAAATGTGTGTTTGGTAGGTCACAGGATCACACTCAGAATAGTCCACGAACGAATTAATAAAAATGATGTTGCCTACAAGTCTACAAGGTATAGCTGCATTAATTAGTTGCCTTGCGAGACACGTCTAAGATTCGCCACTTCCTTTAAATTAACGATTCAGATAAATTTTTTAAATCTTTTTAAGATCTTAAATCTTTATTGATATCCTTTTTTTAGTTTAGTTCAGTGTATTCCACCCACTGTCAGATAATCTCTTTAATGTTTATTGATATCCTTTATCTAATTCTTTTTTTACAATTTCACTGAAAATTTCAACGTATTTCATTTTAGAAGGGCGAGAGAAAGATGAGAGCGAGAGCGAGAAATCAGAGAAAAGAAGTGCGAGAAAAAGAGAAGAGAGGAACTGCTTGTTTGCCCCGACATTTTATTAATATCCAAAGTTTAATAAAGTATTATTTATGCCCAGATTCTGACCAATATCGAAAAATGCCCAAGCCGGCCAGAAATGGCCGGCTACTCCCTCC